>CAOLHI010001246.1:0-411531 GCA_948474755.1 Ctenosaura bakeri
TAAAACGAAATAGTTAGACCTTGCAGCAGGAGGCCATAAGTGGTTGGCCTGGGACAACACTGAGGACCTTAGGTCCTGGGATTTCCTCACTCCTGCTAGGAAAGAAGGGATCACGTTGATGTAAATGCCCCTGATGGACCCTAGAGAGTGAAAAGGGCCCTGGAAAATAGAGATGCCATCCATTTTGCTGCAAAAGGGGAACTATCCAAAAGGAACAGCACTAGTGGTGGGCCGTTGTGGCCATGCACGTGATGCAGCCTGCTTGCATCTGATGCCCGCCTTGTCCACCTGTAGTCTGTTTATGGCTGTTTTCATAAGTTGCCCCAAATCCGCGAAAGTTTATTGCAAAGTAATTCAAAATTTAATTATTAAGAGAACCCATGCAGCCTCACCTGATGATTCCCCATCATATGATGTGTTTTCAAACAGTTCCTGGCTCATCTGCTCGTCCAGCCCTGAAAAATGCAGAATGGAATTTAGGGGCGCAAAACAATTATGTAGGGGATGGGAAAATTCCTCGCGTCCCTGCCCTACGTACCTTCTGATGCCACGTTTTCATCAGCGGGTCGCTCGGGTTCCATGGCGACCTGCAAGCTCTCTATGACTCTGGGAGGGTCGGCACTCGCGTCCCCCCCCAAAATCCTTGAGAGTTCCTCAAAGTAGGGACATTCCACCCTGGCTGCGCCTGTCCGTTTGTTGGCTGCCACAGCTTCGCGATATGCCGCCCTAAGTCTTTTAGTTTTCGTCCTGCACTCCTCAGCTGTGCGCCTATGTCCCCTTCTAATCATTTCCCTCGCGATGTCCTCAAATATTTCTATATTTCTGTACGTAGCCTGGAGGTCCCTCTGAAATCTACTTTCCCCCCAAATGTCCAGGAGATTTTTAATCTCCGTGTGGCGCCAGGCCAACCCTCTGCCCCTTATGGGCTGTCGCCTCAAAGGAAAAACTTCATCGTCCACGCTGCAGTCACTCCCCTGCGTGCGCTCCCCGCTTTGCATTTTACCTTTTTAGTTTGGGTTTCTTTTCCCGTTTGCAAACCTCCTTCCCCCTACTACACGTCCGTCCGATCGACTAAAAAATGGCTCCTCCCTTTGTTTTCCTTCCTCTCGTCGCATTTTAGCGCATGCGTCCTCCTGGCGCGCGGGAAATGGCGGCGCAAATCAAGCCCCTAGTGGTCAATCACTGGTACTGCAGCCGCGTGGTTTGTTAGTGGAGGTGGACGAGGGAATGGCGGCTGGACCTTCTGAGGAGGGCCCTCGTGCCTGGTCAGAGTTTGAGACCAGGGAGATGCTGGCCATGGTAAGGTGGTGTGGCGGTGTGAGGGAACTGATGCGCCCACACACAAGGGGGACTATGATGAGCACCTCCACACCGTTGCCCACTGCCTTACGCGGCATGGCCACGATAGGAGCATGGAGGAGGTCCGGACCCGGTTCCAGGGGTTGCATACGGAGTTCTACGCCTCCATGCGCAACCACAACGGACACCCGCCCCCCCACGCAAGGCCTCCCTATTTTGAGGTCATGCGCAGCCTGTGGAGGGCGGCGGGGAGTCCCAGCTGGACAGCCAGTGGCAGACGTAAATAATCCCCACACACAGCGCCTGTGTGGCCATGGGAACCCCAGGGAAATGGTTGTCATGCACCCCCTGGAAAGGGGGGTGCACCCTGCCTGATGAGAACCCACGCTAATTTACTCTTTCAATTCAAAAGGCAGAAGACGCCATGCGCCTGTGCATCAAGCCCCTGTGGACACGCAGGGCCTGGCACAGAGGGAAGGTAGGAAAACCTTTATTTAAAGTGGCCCTTGACAGCAATTTTTATTTCCACCCTAACGCCCAAGCAATAAATAAACGGCACAGGAAAGTTTTCCCCTCAAAAAAGGCCTTTGTGGATGCACACATGCCTAATGGTATTTTACCACTGTTTTGGTTTGCAGACCAAGAGAACATCCCCCACCCTGAGCAGCCAGGGACGGACGTGGAGGAGCAAGAGGAGGAGAACCCCTGTGCCCAGGAATAAAGTTCCCAATGTTAAAACTCCCACCCCTTTCCCAAAAGCACACCCACCCTGTACAGCACTTTTTTTTTATTTGTGTAAATATGTATTTTTGTAAATATTTTTTATTTATGATATGAAAACAAAACTTTTAGTAAATATTTATTCTTTCAAGTTGGTGTGTGGTTCCTTCCGTGTATCCCCCCCGCAAAGCGGTTAGGCCAGCGTGGCGTCCGTGACATGGCACTGGTCCAGACACGGACCCCCGGGAAATTTTCCATCAAGACAATCCGCTTTGCGCGTTTGGCGAACTGGTGCAAAGGAAGGTGGTGTCAATGTGTAGTTATCAGCGTGGATCAACACTGCATGGAAATATTTGCAGTGGAAATGCGCACTCCCCGTGGCTTCGCGAACCTGTGGAGACAAGGAGGGGCGTTAGTATTTACCAACAAACCAAACTGAATGAAACAAACAGCGTAGCTTGCCTCCCCCAAACAATGAAAAGCGTTCCATTGCCCTATGGATCTCTGCCTTGTCCTACACAGCAAAAGAAGCATGGAAAACCACTGATTCTCCTGCCCTGGGCGGAAGATCTTCCCCCTCTGCATGTGGCACGGGTGGGGGGTTCATACAAAATAAGCAGCAGGCCCTAATTGGGCGTGACTGTATTCATGTCGGTCCCAAGCAAAAAAACTTATGATAGGGGAAAAACAGAAGCCACTGCCCCCTACACCCCCAGCCTTAGACTCTGGTCTAAAAAGGAAGATTTCAAAGGGCCATGTTTCTCTGTGGGCCCCAAATAGTCCCCAGAGGGGGGGGAAATTTGTGCGTCCACAGGTGGGACCCAGAAAACAGGAAAAAAAGTTTCCCAAGTTTGCACGGGTCCCTCTTGCCGGGGCAGCACGGCAGCCATCGCCAAGTTTACACAGCGTCCCATCATAGCGCCATGATCACGCTTCCAACGTCACCGGGAGAACGGGTTTGGCGCGGTGGCTCCCTTCCTACCTGCCACCCTCCCCAGCTTTGCCAATTTTCCGTCAGCTTCAAAAGCATCCTGCCATGCCATCCTCCTACCGGCCCCCCTCCCCAGCTTTGTCAATTTTCCGTCAGCTTTAAAAGCATCCCGCCATGCCATCCTCCTACCTGCCCCCCCTCCCAGCTTTGCCAATTTTCCATCAGCTTTAAAAGCATCCAGCCATGCCATCCTCCCACCTGCCCCCCCCCCCAGCTTTCCAAATTCTCCATCAGCTTTAAAAGCATCCCGCCATGCCATCCTCCTACCTGCCCCACCTCCCAGCTTTCCAAATTTTCCGTCAGCTTTAAAAGCATCCCGCCATGCCATCCTCCTACCTGCCCCCCCTCACAGCTTTCCAAATTTTCTGTCACCTTTAAAAGCATCCTGCCATGCCATCCTCGGCGAGCGTATCCACTCGCCAGTCACCCCCCCCTCGACCCCGTCTTTAAAACCTCAGCGGGCCCCCTCACGGGTTGTAAAGGGGGATAGTGGCGGCACACTTTCTGCAAACCGCGAGAAAAGGGCCAGGCACTCAGCGAGTGTTGTCTCCAGGGCAGGGCAGCCCAAGCCCCATCCCAGGGCACCCTCGGGAGACACAGCCCCTGGAAACCCGCAATTCACGATGCCGCGCGGATAAAGGATAGTCAAGGGAAAAACCAACCTTCCTTTTTTCGCCGCCGTTCCTCGTCCCTTTCCTTCCTCCTTCCTCCTCGCGGCCGCTTCAGCGGGTTTGGAAAATGGCGCCGCCCGCTCTTGCTGGGGGCGGTCCTGTGGCTTCTGCTGGCCACGCCTTGATCCCTCCCTCTCTTGATCGCCCACACGAATCAGGACGCCCCGCCGCTTTTTCACGAAACGTCGGGCGCGGATTGGAGGAAAAGATCACATTTTATCTGGTCTTTGAAAAGTGCGCGGAAATGCTGATTGGTGGCTCCCCCGCTCTGATTGTTGTGAGAAACCCAAAAGTTTAATGCGACCACATGCTCTCCAAGGTGAGAAAGGCACCCGATCAAGGTCGAACCGGAGAGATTTAAAAACCCCGTGAGAAAAGGGCCTGTCTCTTTCATTGGGATTTAGTTGTGACATTTTGCTGGATTGTGGCCAGTGAAGAGGAAAAACAGTTCAAAGACAAAGGTTCCAGGAAATCAATCACAACATGGAACTCCCAGATGGTCCCATAAATGACAACATTATTCTTCCCAATATTCCTCTCCTACAGTTTCAGTAGATTTTTAAAAGCTGGTTATACCATCCATAGTTTCTTAATATATCATATATAGATAAACTCTGTTCCAGATGCCAAGGATAATTCATAATGAAATAAATAAGCAAATATACGCATAAACTGACAGATTCTGTCAAATTTATAATACAACATCACCTCCTCTGTGAAAATGGAAAACCAATGTATGCCTTTGTCATCACTTCTTACATTCTTTTCACTTTCTTAGGTTCTTAAGACCTTGCCAGCATCTGCAAAGAAAATGGCTTCAAAGCATCATCCTGCTGCTGCTGCTAACAAATTATGCCACTAGCACTGTTATGAACAGTTTAACTACTTTTATGTACTACACATCCGTTTCATGTGTCCTGAGCAGTGAGGATGAGGTAAAACAAAACTAGAAATCATTCTCCTTATAGTTTTGATTTTTTAGTTCTAAAACAGGTATCTTTGCTTTGTTTTTATTAAGCCAGATCTGCTCCCTAAAAGTTCCCTGTTTCACTACCCTGTCCATTACCAAGGGTGCAAGAGATCATGACCTGAATTTTTCTGAGGTTTGTTGCTGCTAAAGTTACTATTTCAGAGGATACAAAAATGTTCATATAAATATCTCCCTTCTGCTGTTCTAAAAGTATTAACATTTGTTTGCAGATTTTATCCCCAAGGCTGTAGCTATACTGGTACAAATCTTTTTAATTATACAAACCACTGTATCATCCAAGTCATTTCAGAGTCATGTAGTAAAAATAGCATTGCCATGTAGTCAGTCACATTTGCTTATGTGTCAGTATCACTAAGCATAAGTGAACTCTCCTCTATCCCTGCCATGTCCTCCATCTGAATATGGGAGAAGAAAATGTTCCTATTGATATTATTTACTTTATTTATTGTTGTTGTTTTCTGTCTTCGTTTCCATTTAATGGCAACCATAAGGCAAACCTATCATGGAGTTTTCTTGGCAATATTTGTTCAGATAGGATTTGCTTTTATCTTACTCTGAGGCTTAAAAAGTCTGACTTGCCGAAGGTCACCCAATGAGTTTCTGTGGCTGAGCAGGAATTTGAATCCTGGTCTCCAGAGTTGTAGTCCAACATTCAAACCGCTACAACTGTGCCGGCTCTCAAATTTAGTTCTTCTTCATGGTCTCTGTGACTCAAGCAAATGGGTATACTGCCCTTCCGTAGTGCATTGTTTGGAAACTTCTGGAGCTTTTATGCAAGCATTTTGGCAATGCCCTCTCCCCCACTGCTATCATGTGACCAGCTTGATTCCCGCTCAAACTCTTAGTTCCTTTTTGTCTGCTGCTGCAGCAGCACTGAAAGGAATGTTGAGCTGTGTTTGTCTTCTTCAGTTATATTAGGATTGACTTGGACTTCTTAGTGTTTTCAGGTTTCATCTCTGATTTGGCTCAGATCTCGAACTGGAGCTCCACATCAATGCTCTAGAAACGTTAGCAGTGGAGAAGGCTCTCCAGGCTTTCAGGGCTCTGCTACTACACTAAGTGGTTCAAGTAATATCCAACAACATCTCAAACAACAAAGAGGCATGAGGTTGATGACCCTATTGTACCTGCTGCTTCACACCTGGGACTGGTGTCCATGCAGAGACATTCTGTTCTCTGCAATCCATCTGCCCAAAGAGAAGAACATCTTAGAGGATGCACTTAGCAGAACACTGGGATGCTCCATTCCAAAGTTTTCCAGACTGTATACCATACTTGGGGCATGCTGCAGATTGATCTTTTTGCATCAGCTCAAAACACCAAGTGCACAATGTTCTGCACCAGGACTTGGAAGGGCAAAGGCTCACTAGGCAATGATTTCCTGTATCACTGGAGGAGTGTTGCTGTGTACACTTTTCCCTTGTTCTCTCTCATCATCAGAGTCTTGTCCAAGCTGACCAGGGACAGGGAAAACTGCATTTTGGTGACTCTGTGGTGGCCGAGACCAGATCTTCTGACTCTCCATGGTGGCCAGATTTGACATTCTGACATGGACACCCTCTAGCTAAAAGCTTGGAAGGTTATCAATGCCACTTTGCTGAATCCTAGCAGCTGCCTTGAAGTCCTCCACTCAAAGGTCTTATGCCTATAAGTGGACCAAGTTCCTCTCATTCTTGTCCTCAGAACACATCTCTCTGGATATGACCCAGATTTGGCATGTTATTGACTTTCTGCTTTCGTTGTCTGCAAAGGGGCCTTTGCTTTCATCCATTAAATGCTACCTTGCTGCCATGTCTCATTGGTCCCAGCTTATGGGCAAGCCCTCTTGTTTGCAATACTCCATAGTCAAACATTTCTTAAGGGGTTACAGAAACTTGCACCCTTTAGTTTGGGCACCTACTGTCCAATGGAGTTTGGAACTTGTCCTCTTGCAGTTCTCACAAAAACACTGTGAACCAATGGAAACATGTGACATCCATTTCCTGATGTGGAAGACAGCCTTCCTTGTTGCTATAATATCATCCAAGAAAGCTGGATTGTTCTGCATTCTCCGTATTGAAACTTCCTACTTACATTTTCATGACAGCTTCCTTAGACCAGATACTTCCTTTCTTCCTAAAGTGGTGTCTGCTTTTCACCTAAACCAAGACATCATACTACCTGCATTTATGCTGAACTCATAGATGCTACATTGCTTTGACGTTAGAAAAGCATTGGCCTTCTATATCAATAGGAAAGTTACATTCGACAGTCTCAAGGACTCTTTGTCTGTTATTCTAGGCATAAGAGGGGACTGCCAGTCTCTGCTCAGTGTCTCCAAATGAATTTCCTTTGTGATTCACCTAGCCTATGAACGAGACAGGAAGGACCCTCCTGTCACTGCCTGCAGCCATTCCATGAGAGCTCTGGCTGCCTTTTGGCTTTCTTGAAGGGTGTTCCCTTAAAGGACATTTGCAAGGCAGCTGCCTGATTCCAACCTCTGACCTTTCTTATACACTACAGACTGGACTCAAGGTCATTGGGAGAGCAGTGTTGTACTCCTGTGTCACATGACTCGCCCACCACCTGGGTTAGCAGCTTACTAGTCTCCTATTTGTGTGAGTCACAGAGACCATGAAAAAGAACAGATTACTCACCTGTAACTGTGGTTCTTGAAGTGGTCATCTGTGAACTCACACAGTGCTCAATATGCTTAGCTCCTGGGCTGCTGATTTTGTGGCCATGGAACTGAGAGTCTATGTGGAAATCAGGTGGTCACATGTTACCAGGGGAGGAGGGGGCCTCAATGAACCACAATTACAGGTGAGCAACCTGTTCTTATACCTCATCTTTCTTCCCCAGAATCAGGACTGAAGACAATTTACACACCAAAATACAATGTAGTTAAAAATATATAAACCACCAACATTTAAAAAGAATTGAACGGTTAAAAGCATTGAAAAAGAAAAACCTACAGTTAAAATGATAAAAAGCAGTTTTAATAAGTACAGTTAAAACAGTATGGAACCCTTTTAAGAGCCCTTTCTTTAAAAAAAAAACTTCAGTTCTCAAAAGCCTATTGGAATTAAAATAATTATTTGCCTACTGACAGGAAGAGTACAGGGACTGAACCATTGCACCCCCCTAGCAAGGGAATTCCAAAGGCTAGGGGCAGCCACCAAGAAGGCCCTATTTTATGTCCTCACCAACCATGACTGGGGAAGATTGAGGGAAGATCAGCAGATTTATATATGGAGATATGATCTGTCAATTAGCTTGAAACTAAACCATATACAGATCACCAGCACTTTGAATAGTGCCTGGAATCAGACAAGCAGGTGGTGGAGCTATTGTAATAATAAATTTATACAGTCCCTGTAGCCAGCCACAATTAACACTCTGGCTATAGCAATTTATATACACTGAATTTTCCAAACATTCTTCAGAGACAGCCCCACATGGAGCACATTATTGTAATCAAATTAGGATGTAACTAGGACATGTGCTACCATGGGCAGATCAGGTGTCTTCAGGAACAGACACAGTTGGCACATTAGTTTTAAGTATGCAAATAGACTTCTGGCTACCGCAGAAACCTGGGCCTCCAGAATCAAAACTGACTACACCCAAACTGTGAATCTGTGTTTTCAGGGGGAGTGAGCACAGGCTGAATCCCTATACCCTGATCTGCCTTTCTTCTAACCAGGAGCACCTGTCTTATCCGGATTACGTTTCGATTTGTTTGTTCTCTTCCAGCCCATTACTGATGACAAGCACAGATTTAGGACCAAGACAGCTCCCTTGGATTAAGATGCAAAGAAATAATAGAGTTGGGTGTCATCCACATTCTGAAGACATTGGACCCCAAAAATCTGGACAGCCTCTCCCAGTGGTTTCACGTGTATGTTAAATAGCATGAAGTACAGAACTGAGCCCTAGGGGACCACAGGCCAAGGAAGTTGAACAGAAGAAGCACAACCTTCTGGGTTCAGTCTCCCTAGAAACAAACCCACTATAAAACAGTGCCTCCAAGTCCCAGTCAGGCAAGGAAGCCCAGAAAAATACCACTGTTGATGAAACAATATTTTAAGGAGACATTGACTACGCTCTTCATCTACTCAGCCTCTCTGTCTCTTTTAATAATCCACAGTGGATTCTGACCACATCTTCAGGCTGTACAAATTGAAAAGCATCCAGCATCTTTTATTGAACAAGCAGTGGCCAAATTGACTTCCACTGAGACTGTATTAACGATAGCAGTGCTTCTCAAGCTATCTGATGCACCAGCATTTATTTCTTCATGTGTCAGGGACTGATACCATAATTGTGCCCATTGCATACAATTCTTTCTTCATTTCCTAGAAGCTTTCCATGGGCTGGCAACAGACCAGATGGTTTGCAGACCAGCACCAGTCCAGGGACCACTACATTGGGGAGCACAGAACTGTGGCATCCAAGTTGGAATGGATCTGAACAATTTTATCTGCAAAGTGCAGTGCAAATTCGTCTTAGTTGGCTGTTGAATGGTCTGCATTATTTTCTCAGGGGACAAAATTTAACAGACCTCTTATCATCTGAAGCAGCTCTGCTGGGTGGCTCATTGCAAATGCAATGAAGACAGAAAGGAATACTTTCTTTGCTGCCTGCACTCCCACAGAATGAGCTTTCAAATAGGTTCTGCACTGTGTTCAAGTCAGACTCTCCCCAAGTCTTCCTCCAAAATCACTTTATCACTGCTAGCTCCCTGGCAAACCATGGGGCTGCTTTGGCTTAATTCTGCAAGAGGGGATGCTCAGGAGGGATCATATACAGTGCCTTGGCCATTTCCACATCCTAGAGGTCAACCAAGGCATCAACTGAATTGCCTGTCAAGGTAACAGGAAAATTCCCAAGAGCCAACTGGATCCATCTGCTTTTGGGGGCAGTCCATCCTAATGAATCCCCAACCCCTGCAGAGGTTCTGAGTCCCAGCAAGTTTAAACCTGACCAGGTAGTGATCTGTATATGAGAATGGAATTGAAGAAAATTCCTCCACACCAAGATCATGTCATCCCATTCAACACAGAAAACAAGGTCCAGAATGTGGCCAGCAACATGAGTGCAGCCAGAAACTACTTGAGACAGACATATGGTTGTCATACCACTATCAAGTCCTGAGCCACTCCCAATGAGGCGGCCTCAGCACTGATGCTGAAGTCACCCGGAAACACAAACCAAGGGGACTTCATAACCAACCTTGAGACCACCCCCACTAGTTCAAGAAGGAAGACGGTTAAGCAGCAGCTTGGGCAATAAACCAACACAATCTTTAATCTGTCCTAGCTGTACACCTTCTGTCCTAGCCTCGTAGTCCAGGATACCAGATCCTATGCAAACAGGATTGCACCCTTGTGCAATAAGGTATGTGTAGGGAGGGAAATTCTGATGGGCTGTGTGTTGCAAGATATGACTTAGCTCAATAGCTGCAAGGAATTCACTGAAATGATCCTGCCACTGAAGGTAGGCAAAGTCCTGCAGAACCATAAAGCCAATCCATGTGAAAATTCCAACAGAAGTTACAACAAACTTTTTTTTGAGACAAATTCTCCACAACTTGGTTTCAGCACATGGACAGGTATGTAAAGAGCTTTCCAGGATGAAATGATTTGTTTTCACACTTGAAAGTTCCATTCTGCAACAAAAATATACCTCAGTACTGTGTTACCAATCTTTCTGGCTTTACCATAGGGTTCACTATTTCTTTTCCTGTTTTTTCTTGAGCACCTTATTTCTGGAATAAATCTTAGTTCTATGAGATCCATAGTTGTGGGAATGAAGTGAAATATTTATAAAAATGCAGAAAACTAAAAAAAAAAATGAATCTCTAAATAAAATTAACTCTAGACCAGCTTCTAGTTTTTTGATTACTTAATTTTTTTAAAAAAAGATTCTGACTTTGGAATACAGTTTGGAAAGTTACTCTTAGTGCTGAAGCACCATCATAACATTCATTGATCATTTATGGCTGACTTCAGCATGTCCTTACACTATCTCACCTTAAAAGTAACCTTTCAAGCTTGATTTGGAAAACAGAAAGCAGAAGAAATGTCACTATTACCTATGACATATACACAATAATTTAACCTAATCTGAATTTGCATCCAGGGTTTTGGGATCTCAATATCTGCTGATATATACCAGCCCAGGGACTGAGGTATGCTGGATGAACCCTCATCTGTGTTCCACCAGCAGGAGGGAACATGTTATGGCAAATCAGAAAATAGGGGTTCAGCCTGAACCGGATGGGTTTTAATTTCCCTTGAAATCTCAGATTTACAGCTTGGGCATACTCTTGGACTCAGATATGAGCTTGGATGCCCAGGTTTCAGTGGTGGCCTGGTATGAATTCACATAGTTAAAACCAGTGCACTAATTGCATTTGTTCCTTGGGAAGTAAGAATCTTGCTGTGGTGATACATATCTTGAGCACATCCTAGTTGGATTACTGTATGCACTCCACCTGGCCCCTCCCAAAACTGCAAACCCCAGGATTCCATAGGATGTTGAAAGTGGAATAATACCACTATAACAGTCTAGTGCAGAAATGGCCTTAGTCTCCACTCTTCCTATGATTTCCATGTGAGTGGACAAACATATATCCTTTTCTAACATGCTAGAGGGAGTTGATATAACAGGCTTTTCTGCTCACACTTTCTCTCTCCCTTTTGCTGTTCACTCACACTCAATAACGGATTATGTAGGCAGCTGCTGGTTATTTTGCCTGTTGTAGGCAGGCACCGGAGGACATGCTGAAGTTGAATCCTGGTCTTTACCAGCTCAAGCTTTATTGCATTGTTTACCGCAGATACTCTGCTTCAACCCAACACTGATAGTGTTTCACCAGCATTCCTTCATCATAATCTCTCGGCTGATGCTACTTTAAAAAAACTCCTGCTGGACAGAGAGTGATGAGGAAAAATGGGTGATGGATGGTTGTAAAGAGACTATAAAGGAGTTTCTTCGTCAGAGGCTTTGTTAATGGTGGTCTTCCCGTATTTTAATAAAAAAAAATGACAGCAAATAAATGACAGCATCATAGGCAAATGCTGGGTGCTGGAGGGACCACTGTGGCTAATGTGGGGATTTCTCTATTTTTTAAAAAAAAATAAAAATGCAATCACTACAATCTTCATTCTCTCATATGTCCAATGCCTTTGGCTCTGACCCCAACAATGGCCGCAGCTGCTCCACCCAGCATTTAGTTTCTCAACAGTGAGCTGAGGTAACACCAGGTAACCATACATATGCCACCTCACTGCTGCCTGCCAGTATTGGCAACCACCCATGACTACCATCCATTCCCACCTGTCCACCTCTCTGTCTTATGAAGACCTTGCTTGCTGAGAGAGGGCTCTAGGAGAGCATGTTACCCTGTATGTTGGGGGTCCTGGGAGGGGCGCCCAAATTACCAAATAAAAACACAAGATGGGGGAAATTAGACTTGAGCACTCTCTTTAAGCTAACGAGAGGAAGGGTAATTCAGCTGGGATCTTTAACCCTATGTCTACAGTGTCAGATCAGAAGAGCAGTCAGACAGTTTTTAAAGCAACAAATATTATTTTTATTGGGAACAAACAACACAAAAGACACGACATACACTAACTAACTAAGAAATAGAAATGGAGAGGTTTGGGGGAATGGATAATACGACATCTTTTCTTGTAGTCTTGGAGAGAACAGAGAGTTGCAGGGAAGAAAGCTCAGCACGGTTCGCTGAGGGGACAACTTCACTGGACAGAGTGGCAGCAAGGCTGGATGGAAGTCCAGGGTGATCCAAGCAATCTGAGCAAGTGATCCGAGGGGCACTTGGAATCAGGGGGTCTTTATAGGGTGGATTATGCCTACAGGCCATGCCATGCTCGGTGAGAACAAAGGAAATTTAGAGCGGGACAAAGGCGTTGGAAAAGGTCAGGTTTTACATGATGAGCTTAGCGCTGGATGACAATAGTATGGCCAGTATGGCCGGGCATCTTTGTGTAAAGTCGCACTAAGCAAGGCGGGTTTGCAAGAAGGAATGGTCCCTGAAGCATCGGAGAGGCATTAAGTTGCCTGCCTAAATTAGGTTTGGAACGTACAATCATTAACGGCTGTGCCTATTACGTGCTTGTCCGGTGGCCCTTGAAAACACGTGGAGTAGGGTGGCAGAGAAAGGTCAAATAGAGGCCAAATTATTTGATATCAAGAGATATCTAGTGCTCTCATCAGACATAGCATAACCGTGGTAACAAGCACTCTATGAACACCACAGACTTGATTGTAATAAACAATGAATATGTTTAGTGTATAAGCATTTACCTTCATATCTAGTTGAATTCAAGAAGAGCAACTACCAAAAGTTACAATAAATAATAGTAAACTACATCTGTAAAGATAGAGCCCTGGTGGCACAGTGGTTAAATGTTGCCACAAGGTTGTGAGTTCGATCCTGTCAGGCTCCAGGTTGACTCAGCCTTCCATCCTTCCACAGGGTGGTAAAAGGAGTACCCAGGTTGTTGGGGGCAATTACTAACACATTGTAAACTGCTTAGCCTTAGAGAGCACTTAGCTGATAAGCAGTATAGAAATACACATGCTAAAGCTATCAGAATATTCTAAGAGTTGATGCATCTGTCTCAAAGCACTTCTGTTTTAATGAGATGTATGCATGCACAAATGACGTTAGAAACTGAAATAAGCCAACAACTTAGTTCTAATTCTTAAAATTAACAGAATCATTCGGACTTTTATGTAAGATAGAATACAACAAAACTCTTTTATATTATGAGAACAGAATTAAATTGTTTATTGCTATGGGAGTAAGTAGCATAAAATTTAAAAGATTTGCTTCATGTTTGGGGACAACTAGTTTATTATTTGTAGCATGTATAAAACATTTCACAATGGCAATTAGGATGCAAACCAAATTTCACTGAATGATTGAAATCAGTGGGACTCTCTCCTTTCCCTCCAGTTGTATCAGATCCATGGTAAAGATACACAGCTTTCCTTCAGTCTCATTACAGTTGGAAGAGGAAATATGGAGCCAGTTTTTGTGGGTCTCTCTGTGCACTGACCAATCTATATATTTCAACTGCTAGCCAAATTTTGATCCATTGCTTTCCATTTCTGACCTGGGTAAGCAGAAGTACTATGATACTCATAGCACTGTGGTATTTTACCTCATGCGAGGTGTCACGTTAGCAGGCCATTTAGCTCACCAGCACTGCACTAAGCAAGTAAAACAAAATAAATGAAGCAGGATATTCATATGGTCAAACATTTTTCAGAACCAAATTGTATTCATTGTTTCCTGAAAGGAAAAAAAAAAACTTGGGCTGACTGTAGAAATGAGTTATATGTGGTATCAAAGATTTATTGTTTCGCCAATTAGATTATTACAAGCAGCAGCTTTTGATTACTACTACTACAACAAAGTTCACATGAAGTTACTCCCATAATAGCTTCCCTCACTTATATTTATCCAAAGTTCTTTCAGCTTCCTCCACTAACACATATACCCCATATATCAGTCATAATTCCTAAACAGAATCTCCTGGTTCAGAGCCTTAATTCTAGTCTTAAACCAACCGCTCCTGTAATAACAGCATAAATGTCAAGCTTATTTTATGTAGTGTTGTGAAATGACAGTGTTACTTTCTGGGACTTTTTTTTTAAAGAAGTTTAGCATCAAATGAATTAAGTACGGCTTTGTTCATTCACAAGATGAAGATGTGAAGGTTTGAAGACTAATAGCTCCTTACTGTCTGAGATGCCCAATAGCATAAACATTGCATTGTAATTTGTAAGTTTATGGAACATTTTAAATTCTTTGGCAGTAAAAATGCACAGTGTACAGCAAAAGTCTCCAGTTTATAGACCTACTAGGAACATTATTGAGTTCTTATTGTACTGTACTGTATTGTACATTCACCAAGAAAGCCATTATATGATGAAACAAACATACTAAAGTTTATTTTAAAAAGCAAACTATGTTCAAACAGCCCTAGGAGATAAAAATAAACATAATTGTGTTCTTTGGTGATATTAAATGTGGTGAAGAGACTATCTTCAATGACCCATTGCCACTTGCTAATTTGTACAGGAAAACATTAACATGAATTTTCATAACTTATAATCAGCAAGAAGTTTGCAAGACATAGGTCCCCGTTTCCCACAGCCAGTCATTTAGTCACATATTGTGGTACATATATTTCTCATATTCTCTTCCAAGATATATATTTATTTTTCTATTTCTATCCTCTCCTAGCCCCAGATCTCAGGAGACATTGAGGTATGAAAATGTAAAGAGTTCCTTTTCCTCACAGTTCATAATCCTCAGGTTAAAGTTGGGAAAACATTTTTTAACCAGGCTTGAATTAAGGGTCTCAGGCATTCCAGCAGCAAGCAGAGCTTAAAGGCATGTGATAGAGCCAAGGACACAGCATGTGGGACTAGGCAAAGTGGGTATAGCCATTTATGATTTGATTAATTCCATATCAAGAATATAAGGCGGAGGTGGGGCCAAGATGTCAGCGCAACTGGTAGCTTGAACTGTTAGCTCAGGGCTACCTGATGTGAACTTGTAGGGAAAACATCCCCTGGGGGCCTTTGTGGTCCCCCCCAAAAATTCCTCCTTAGCAGATGGGGGGTGCAGGGCAGCTCACATGTCCGGAATGGCTCCTGGCTCCGGTAAAGAAGAGGTGGAGGTACCAAAGTGGTAAGGAGCGAGGACGGAGCTAATGTCGCGGATTCACAGTCTTTTGAACTGATAAGCACTGGCGAAAAACTCTTTTTTTTTTTTTAAACAAAGAAGGTGTTGATTAAGCAATCCAGTTGGGTTAAAAAGAAGAAGAGAAGAAAGACTTAAGTGGATTAAAAAGTGACCTGGTATGAGCTGGAATGGCAGAGTTTGGAGAGATGATGAGAGGCAATGACGGGAGATTTTGGGAGGCAGTAATGGCGAATGAGGCTTGGATTTGCTGAGAGGAGTTTTTCCCCCTTGAGAGCAATGGACTGAGCTTTCTCCCCTGTGTATGTGTGAGCAGCTAATGTTTTGTTGAAACTTGTTTAAAAACCTGGCGTGGGATGGATGAAATTTGCTTCTGCTGAACTTTGAAGAACTTTGGTTAAAGGGGGTTTGTTTTTAACTCTTTCTATGGACGACAGAGGAAGGGGGAAGCAGGAGGAGTAGAAAAGAAAGAGAGGGGAGGGAAAGATGGCGATGGCCATGTCTTTTTGGAGAGGACAGTAAGGTCTTCCTTTGTTTTGGTTTAACAAGAATGATGTTTATGGAGTGATTTGTGGATTTATATTGCATTTTTAAACCTCTTATGGAACAGCTGTGGATTAGCCTCACCAAGAGAGGTGAAGAGAGAAGTTTATGGAGTTTATGAACTGTATACTGAGAGTATAAACTGTAGATTATAAGTGATAGAGCTTTCCCCCCCTCTATTCTTTCTTGAACGAACTTTGAACTAAACAAGAATAATTATATAAAAAGGAACAAACTAACTGACATTATAATTATGGAACACTGATGGACTGAGTACTTGGATGATTAGCTTCTGAACTTTTGCATATGGATTAGCCTCAGGAAGAGAGGTGAAGACAACAAAAGGGAAGGTATTCTTTGATGTAAGCTGATTTGAGACTGAAGACTGACATTGAACATAGTCTGAAAATAGAAGACAAATTGATAACAACTGATATAAATTGGTAGAACATACATTCATATAAATTGTTTCTAATAATTTCTAACTGTTAATGAATAACTGTTCTTCATTTTTCTTTTTTGTATTACTCTATTTTTAATGGATGGATAAATCAAATGGAATGATAGAAATCTGACTTGTATAGTAGCTATAAGCCTTTTAAAATATAATTTTATACAACAATAATTACTATAACTAGTATAATAATCAGTATTTAGAATAAACTGATAGAATAATAGATTGGCTTAAAGATTTGATTCTTGAATTTTGGGGATTATAGCTCTAAAGAAAGTAGTGAGCCAAGGAATAGCTACAGATCAAAAGAAAACAACACAGACACAAATTCAGCCACAAGTTTTGGAAAGAAGAGGATCTACAGGTTCAAAAACAATGGAAGTGAATAGAATTTCAAAAAATGAGAACTGATATGATGGAAGAATTAAAACAACAAGGACAGAGATAAGAACAATGAGAACAGAAATAAAACAAGATTTGAAAAAGGAAGTAGAGAACCTAAATCAGAGCTTGCAGAAATCAACTACAGATATATCAACAACAGATCAAAAAGTGGAAGATAATCAGGAAAAAAGCCAAAAACTGGAGGACCAGGTGGAGCAGCTGAAGAGACAGCAGCAAAGAGATAAAGAAACTATAATGAGATTGGAAATTCGCCAGTGAAGTAGATGTTTGAAGTTAAGGGGTCTCCCTGAACAAAAAGAGGAAAACCTACACCAAAGAGTAACAGATATTTTGGCACCATATATAAGCCAAAGAGCGAGATTTGAACATGAAAGTTTTCAGAATTGAATCAGCAGTGGCAAAACAGAGGGACCTACCTCGAGACATTGTGGTTTATTTTACCAGGGAAAAGATCTGGGATTTAATCATTGAACAAAATTATAAAGAAAAATTAATAGTGGATGAGAATGAAATAAAATTTTTCAAGGATGTATTACCAAGTGTGATGAGGAGTAGAAGAGAGTATGCATTTTTGGTAAAGATTCTCCAATGAAGAGAAATAAGATACAGATGGGAGTTACCAGAAGGGCTTTCTTTTTTATTTGAAGGTAGGAGAAGGAGGATAAACTCAGTGCAGCAAGCAATGGAATTCCAAGAGAACTATCTGAAAACTGGCTCCAAAATAGCAAAGACTGAAGATAAAAAATCAGAAAAAACAGGGGAGTCAACACAGATGGGAGCAGCATGCAAAGCTAGTCCAATGTCAGAAGAAGAGGCCAGAAGAAAAAAGAAGAACCAGAAGAAAAAAAGGAAAAAAAGAAAAAAGGGAAATAAGAACAGTAAATATGAAGATAATTTCATGGAATATACAAGGAATAAATTCACAATCAAAGAGAAGACAGATTTTTCATCACTTAGAAAGATTAAGACCTCAAATTTTAGTATTATTAGAGACTCATATAAAGAAAACTCAAGAAAAGTACTTATGCAACTCTAAATTAGGTCAATGTTTTGCTTCTTCATATGTAAACAAGAAAAGAGGGGTTGCTATTTATATTGAAAAAGATATTCAAGCAAAACAAATTTTTGAAGATGAAGAAGGAGGAATATTGGGTGTTGAGATTCTAAAAAATGGTAAAAAAAATTATTGGTTGGTGTTTATGCCCCAAATGAAAATAAAGCTGAATTTTATAAGAAATTGCGTGGAAAGATACCAGCATATGAGTATGAAGATTGGATTTTAGCAGGTGATTGGAATGGGTCCTGGATATCAAAATGAATAAAATGACCTCTCAGAATAAAGAAGACCAAGCAATGAGAGGGAGATTACCAAAAGATTTCTTTGAGATGTGTGAAGAATTATCTGTTTTAGATGTATGGAGAAATTATTTATCCAAATACCAAAGATTTTAGTTTTTTTCACTGAAGTTCATCAATCTTGGTCCCGAATAGATATGATCTTGATTTCTAAACATTTGCTATCAGAGACAAGGAAAACAGAAATATTGTCAAAGGTCATCTCTGATCATCATTCAGTAATGTTTCAAATCCAAGAGAAGACTAAACAATTTCAATGGCGATTGAATGATAGTTTATTGAATGATGAAGAGATAGTAAAACAAGTGAAAGAAGTGCCAAGAAAATATAAAAGAAGACATGAAAATGAGAATGATTTGGGATGCATCAAAGGCAGTAATGAGAGATTTTTTTATACATCAATGACAAATCCAGAATAAAAAAGGCAGAAGAAATATCAAGTGTTATTAATATCAAGTGTTATTGACCAAACTCCAAGAGAAAGAAAAAGAACTTAAGAAAAATCCATTGCAACAATCACTACAGCAGGAGATTAAGAAAATACAGAAGGAGATGGTGATAATAACAACTGAAGACATAGAGAAAAAGATTAAACAGAAGAAATTAACTCAATTTGAACATGCTAATAAAATAGGGAAATGCTTAGCATACAAACTTAAGAAGAAGAAAGAGAGGAATATAATTGTTGAGTTGAAATGTGGAAAGAAGTTTATTACTCAACAAGAAAAAATAAAACAGAAATTTGAAGAATATTTTGGAAAACTATTTTATGAAATAAAATCCCCTCATCAATATGAGAAAAATCTGTCTAAATTTCTTCAGAAAGATCCCAAAAATATCACTAGAAGCACAAAAACAGTTGAATAAATCAATAACAATTACTGAAATTGAAGATGCTATAAAGGATTTGAAAGTGGACAAGGCACCAAGACCGGATGAGTTCACCATGCTATATTATAAAAGATTTATAAAAGAATTAACAAGACCAATTCAAGCAACTTCGAAGGAAATAGAAAAACATGGTTTGAAAACAAAATCCTGGGCAGAATCTAACATTGTATTGATATCTAAAGAGGGTAAAGATAAAAAAAGAAGTTAAGAATTACAGAACAATCTCCTTGTTGAATGTAGATTATAAAATTTTTGCGGCAATGTTGGCAAAATGGTTGAGACAGATATTACAGGATAAAATTCAAGAAGGTCAAACAGGTTTTCTCCCAAGTAGATATATGAGAAGTAATATAAGGACAATCCTAGATGTAATTGAATATTATGATTAAAACCCAGGGAAGAAAGCAACACTCATTTTTTTTGGATGCAGAAAAGGCATTCAATAATGTTTCCTGGGCCTTTATACGTCAGATATTGAGGAAATATGACATGGGCGAAGATTTTTGTAAATGGATTGAGATGATTTATCAAGAACAATCTGCGAGATTAATAATTAATGGAGATATTTCGACAAACTTCAAAATTAATAAAAGGGTTCGGCAAGGGTGCCCATTATCACCATTATTATTTATAGCTGTTTTGGAAGTATTGCTAAATATAATAAATGAGGATTCACAGATAAGAAGTTTGAAAATAAAGAAAAAGGAATTGAAATTAAAAGCTTTCGCAGATGACGTAATTATATTTTTGGAGGATCCACAAAAATCAATTCAGGCATTGATGGAAACTTTGCAAAGATATGGTCAAGTGGTAGGATATTAAATAAATAACGAAAAGACAATGATGATGACATTGAATATGACTAAAAAACAGCAAACTAATTTGGAGAGTAGATCTGGATGTCAATTAACTAAGAAAACAAGATACTTAGGAATTATGTTAACGAAAAGGAACCAAGAATTATTCGACAACAACTCTTTGAAGATATGGAAAGAGATTTAAAATAATATGGGAAAATGGAAAAATCTAAATCTATCTCTCCTGGGAAGAATAAATGCTTTCAAAATGTCCTTATTACCAAAACTTATGTCCCTTTTTCAGAATTTACCAATAATAGGAAGAGAGAAAATATTTAAAGAATGGAAAAGGATCTTCTAAAGTTTGTTTGGCAAGGGAAAAAGCCAAGGATAAGATTTCAAAATGCTTCAGGATGCAAAAGAAAGAGGAGGATTTGATCTTCCATCACTGAAAATTTATTATTATGCATTATCCATATCTAGATTGGATTAAAGACTGGATTCAATTAGAGAGAACAACCATGAAAGATTTGGAAGAAATAAATAACAGATTTGGATGGCATTGATATTTATGTTACGGTAGATTAGCGGTGAATAAAGAGTTCAACAATCATTGCATCTGGAAGACGCTGTTAAAGGTTTGGCTACAAATAAAGTGGAAATACTGTACAAAACTTCCAACATGGACTTCACCACAAGAAGTGTATAAAATTGCTCCAACAAAACAAGGAAATTTATTAACCTATCAAGACATATTGAAATGGGAAGGGGATAAACCAAGAATGTGTACAGTGGAAGAATTAAAGGCTGATGGGCATGAGTTAAATTGGTTCCCATGGCGACAACGAAAAGAAAGGTTTAAAATGGATCAAAAACTGTATGGATTTGAGAGAAAAGAGAATGAATTGGACTTACTGATGAAGGGAAATAAAAAAAAATTCAAAATTCTATAAACAATTGTTGAAAGAGAAATGGAATCAGTAGTTAAAGATACAATGGTTAAATAGGCTCACAATGTGGGACACCTGATTGAATTAGAAGTTTGGGAGAAAGTATGGAAAACTGATATAAAATTAACCCCAAACTCAAATTTAAGAGACAACTTTTACAAAATGTTACATAGATGGTATATGATCCCAGAAAGATTGCATAAAATGACTAAAAATGGGAATGTGAAAAGTTGGAAGTGTGATGAAAAGATTGGGTCCTTTTTTCATATGTGGTGGACTCGTGGAAGGGCAAGAAAGTTCTGGAAGGGGATACATGATGAAATTCAAAGAATCTGTAAAATGAACTTTGAAATTATACCAGAATTTTATTTGTTAAATATGTTAAGACAACAAAGGGAGATTAGAAGTCATCAGAAGATATTGTTATATTTGATAACAGCTGCAAGGTTGACATACACGCAACACTGGAAAGAAAAGATAGATATTGATTTAGGAGAGTGGAAATTAAAAGTCCTGGATACGGTAGAGACAGAAAAGTTAGTATTTTCATTGAAAAATAAACCTATCCAGAACTTTGAAAGGGAATGGAAAGGAGTTTTGGAATGGATAAAAATTTAAAAGTGTATGAAAGCAAAGAAAGAGGTAATGTAATTGTTTTCTCTTCTGTAAAATGTAACTGTTATTCTTTCTTTTTCTTTTGGTAAATGGAAACAAAGAAGACTCAACTGGAGTAAAATAATATGGAAGGGGGAGGGTGTGCTATATCCGATAATGGGGTATACTCACTCTGTTTTTTATGCAAAGAAACTTTTAATAAAAATATTTAAAAGAAAAAAAGAAAATAAGGCAAAGTTCAGCTTTGTGCCTATATATGTATGTGCCGCAGTGCAATAGCTTTTCTGCCAGGGAACTACAGCTAAATTCCATATCACAGTTCTTCTGCCTGCAAACCACAGGTCGGTTCTGTTCAGAGTACTTTAAATTATATTTAAATGACTATAATATTTATGACTATATTTAAATGTATTTAATCTCCCATTGGAGATAACAGCAGAAGATGTTTACAGGCTGGATAGGGACACAGCCAACCTATGCTGCCAATAATTGTGGGCAAAAGCTCCCACATAAAACTATGTGGGTCACATAAAACTATGCACATACACTTTGGTCCAAGACTATTCTTTTTTCTCTTATGTGTCAACTACATTTAACAGACCATATTATTTGTTTAAATTCCATCTTCTTCATTGACATATACAGTCAGCCCTCCACATTTGCTGGTTTAACTTTTGTAGATTTAATTATTTGCAAGTTTCTCCAGCTCCTGCCACTCCATCTCAAGTGCTTCTTTTCCAGGAGAACGTTCCCTCTTGGTGATTCCAATCAGGCCATGTAGCTCTTTAAAAACCCACCTCTAATCCTCTTCCACTTCTACCAGTTGCTATCTGGCCAGATAAGAATGGATCGCAGCCCAGTTTCTCAGTGTTACAAATCCTCTCCCATGCCCCCCACCACACCCAAGGAAGGAGATGAGCAACAGAGGAAATATATGGGCTTTGGGCACCATACTGATACACACCCTTTCCTGACTTGGTATGGACCCAGGGTACCTGCTCTCCCCTCTATGCCTCAGCCACCTTCCCATAGCCACTCATATACACACATTTTGATACTTGCAGTTTTTCCATTTTTGCGGGGTCCTATGCCCTAACCCTCACAAATGTGGAGGGATGACTATATAACTGATGCCAATATAACACACTGTATCACCCATCCTGTCCCCAAATGCACAGAACCTAACTTGCCACACACACATCCCTAACCACAGTTTTGTGATCAGAGTAACATCAGATATGGAGGAAGGGGAAGTAAGTAAATCACTCTCCCAGACATAGGCCTTTACCGTATTTTCTGGTGTATAAGATGACCTTTTAACCCCTGAAATACTTTGCAAAAGTCGGGGGTCGTCTTATACGCCGGGTGTGGCGGGGAGGCACCGCAGCCGCCGAAGTTCCCGCTGGCCCGCAGCGCTTTCCCCCCCGCCGAGGGAGAGGCGCCGTGGCCGCCGAAGTTCCCGCCGGCCCGCGGCGCTTCTCCCCGGCTTGGAGACAGTTTGTTCAAAAGTACGCCCCACTGTTTCCAGCGGGGCTGACTCCCAAAAAACTGTATAGTTTTTCCTTGAAAAACTTAAATCAACAATTAACCAACACAGATAGGATCGGGATATTCATCACCTTGTCTGTGCTCGCCGGGCAACCTGCGAGGCCAGTGGAAAGCCGGGAGAAGGGCAAGAGACGAGGATAGCAGAGAAAACCAACAACAACCGGACTTGCAGCACTGAGAGCCGGCGACAGGCTGCAGACCCACAAGCGGCTTTCTCTGCCCTCCCCGCGGCCCGTGTAGGCGAGGAGCCGCCAAAGCTCCTCCTTTTCCTGCTGGGCTCCGGCTGTAGCTACCGCCAGCCGCTGTGGGTGTACAGGCGGCGAGGGCTGTGCGGCTCTTCCTTCCTCCTCCGAGCGGCTCCGGCACCGCGGCGGCGCCTCCCCCTAAGCTGGGTGGGCAGGAGGGAGGAGAAGGAGGAACCAGGGCTGGCCCGGCGGGTCTCCTGTTCCTGCCGTCTGGCCGTGAGGGCTCCGCTTCTAGCAGCCGGTTGCAGAGGAGCCATTGCTGAAGAAATGTCCAGAGGCAGCCCCGGTGCTCTCCTGCTTCACCAGGCCAGGCCGGTGAAGCTTCACCAGGCTTTTGCCGGTCCTGGGCTGTCTAGAAGCCGCCACCGCCGCCACCTCCCCGTTGCAGCAGCTGGGTCTCCGGCACTGCAAAGGGTGGTCTTTTTCGGTCGGCGGAGCCGCCGCTCTTGCTGCGGGAAGAAAGCGGCTTTGGGGTGCAGCTTATGGGAGGAGAAAGTGCAGCTGCGGCGGCCCCGGGCTCGGGACGAAGTGGATCATGCCCCCAGGCCAAGAGAGTGGCGTTACGGTCTACAACAGCCTGAGCAGGAGCAAAGAGCCGCTCATTTTGAGGAACTCCCATGTGGTGACTTGGTAGACTGTTTCGTAATTAAAGTGTGGGGGGACGAGGACCATTTCCGCACTATACTGTTATAGCACAATGATTCCACTTTCACCAACCTGTGGAGTCTTGGGGTTTGCAGTTTAGAGAGGGGCCCCTCCCCAAACTGCAAACCCCAGGATTCCATAGGATGTTGAAAGTGGAATCATTGCGCTATAACAGTCTAGTGCGGAAATGGCAAAAGCCTTTTGCATGTTTGTTCCTGGTGGGGGTTTTGGGTGAACACCAACCATAAAAAAACATGTGAGTCTCCCTGGATGTGAGGATGTTATAAAGGATGAGGGCTCTGGCTTGCTGAGTTTCTGCTTGTCTCCTTGCCTGTAAAAGTGTAGGGATCTTGCCAGAAGAAGGAGAGGTGGCTGTATGTTGTGGGGCTAGCCAAATATCAACAACCTTGGAATCTTAATTGTTCTCTTTTAAAAAAAAAAAAAAAGAATAAATCCCATTGAATTGTACAGTGATTTCTGTCTAACTGCTAAAACTACCCTGTGGAGGAGCGCTGAGCCAGTGTGATGTAATGATTGGAACACTGGACTAGGACTCCAGGGCAATTTCCGCACTAGGCTGTTACAGTGTGATAATTCCACTTTCAACATTTGTTGAAGACAGGAAGTGGAAACAGATCTACATTTATTTTGCAGAGGATACTTCAAAGGGGACAGGGTATCAAACACATTAAACTACCGGTACATAGAATAGCATGTGAATAAGCATTGTGCACTGTGCATTGCAATTACAGAATGGATTCTCAACCATGTACATTGACACTGAACTACATTGCCACATTGGTATTCAGCACAGAGGCAGCATAACATAACTCCACCATCAGATATGTATGCTTTGTTGAAGTTGCACTCCACTGAGTACAAAAGCTAAAGTAGAACTAGCAAGGTGCATGTTTTCAAATTAAATGCATCCATGTATTAGTCCAAAGTAACAACAGAAAACAAATTTGAGGACATATGTTGGATGTATACGATATTGAAATCAAATCTGATGTTTTTTTTAATTTTTATTTGGTGTGCGTTGGAAGAGGGGTAGTCTTATACGGCGAGTATATCCCAAACTCTATTTTTTAACTGGAAAAGTTGGGGGTCGTCTTATACGCCGGAAAATACGTAGATGTCTAGGGCAATGTTGTATATATAGTCCTCTCTCCACATTTGTGGGCTTGATCTTTGCATATTTGATTACTTCTGAGGCATGTGCTTG
Organism: Ctenosaura bakeri; assembly: GCA_948474755.1. Taxonomy (NCBI): domain Eukaryota; kingdom Metazoa; phylum Chordata; class Lepidosauria; order Squamata; family Iguanidae; genus Ctenosaura; species Ctenosaura bakeri. The sequence goes on from CAOLHI010001246.1 coordinate 25,073, forward strand.
CTTATCCCACCATTTTCCTTCTCCTATCCCTTGCATTCCTCACCCCAGGCTCACGAGGCTTGTGTTTAAAATGGACGTTTTTTCTTTTGGGTAAGCAAAGCCCCCTCCCACTACTGAAGACATGGCCTCTCTGTACTGTGGTTGCACATTCTGCTGTGTATTGGCTGCTGACTGGTCAGGTGCTCTCTTTGTCCTACTGCTCCCTTTTTAAGATGGCTACTGGAAGTAATTAGAACTCCAAAACTCCCCTCTTCTCTTCTGAGAGGAAAGTACTGGTAAGCCTTTTAGGTTGTCTTTTTTCTCAACCCCCCAACACTGGGGTCAGAGGCAAACGAAAGAGAGGGGAAACTCTGGAGGGGATTAGGGGGAACTGAGGGGGGTTATTCACTGTTTTTCCACTTTTGCAAGGGTTCTGTGCCCCAAATCCTAGCAAATGTGAAAGGCCTGTTGTATGTTATATGCTTCACAGATTTAATGTATCTCCTTTGCTTTAAGCCTGCTTCATTTAGTACTAACCAAGTGTATACCAAGACCGAGTGTGGTGCAGTGGTTTGAGCATTGGACAATAATCCTGGAGACCAGGGACTGAATCCCTGCTCATCCATGGAAACCCACTGAGTGATCTTGAGCAAGTCATTGTTTCTCAGCCTCAGAGGAAGGCGAAGACAATGCCCCTCTGAACATTCTTTCCAAGAAAACTGCATGATAATTCATGTTAGGGTCTCCATAAGTCAGAAATGACTGGAAGGCACACAACAACTAAGTGTATACCAGGGGTGGGAATTGTTTGGTCCTCCAGATGTTGATGGTGCCAATGTATAAGTCTGAGCGCTGGACTAGGACTGCTTGTGAAAAATAGTTTATCAAGGTTCCCCTTCCTATCCTGGAAGTAATATATGCATGTGAGAGAGCCAGCATTGTATAGTGGTTTGAATGTTGTATTAGAATTCCCGAAAACCAGGGTGTGAATCTCCGCTTACCCTCAGAAACCAACTGATTGACTCTGAGCAAGTCAGACTCTCTCAGCCATAGGAGGCAATGGCAAACCTCCTCTGAATAAATCTTCCCAAGAGAATCCTGTGACAGTGTCACCCTAAGTCAAACAACAACCAGATGCTGTATTGTAACTCCCAGCAGCCTTAATTAGCATAGTCAATGGTGAAGAATACTGGGAGTTACAGTTTCAACAACATCTGGAAGGTTACACAATTCCCACATGCAATGTAGAGGATGCCGTTTTAACCTGTAGCTATTGCAGGTGACTTTGATAATTGTTTGCAAAGCACTGGCAAGATCCCTTTTCTTTTTAAATTACTTAACCTGCTGCCTAAAAGATTAGTCAACAAAGGCTCAATATCCTTCTATTAAGAAAAAAAAAACTTTGTTTCTCTACCATGCATAATCTGCCTGATTTCTTTTGAAACCACCTCCTTTCCACAGAAACACATTGTAAATATAGGTTAATATGCCAATGGAGCCAGCCTCTGTAGAAAAATAAGACACATATAAGCACTGTGTTTTAACCAGATCTTTGTTTATGCTTTTAAGGTCAAGAGAAGAGAAACAAAAATAATTAAAGAAACATGTTCATCTAAGGATTTTGTGCTTTCCTCTCCCTTGGCTCAGAGGGTGGAGAATTTTTAAGTGCCATATTGAGTTAGGAATTTAGTAGTTGCTAATCTGAAGACAAATTATCCTGGAATCACCTTCTGCAATTATTCTACTTGGCTATAATCTCTTTAAAGTAGCGCATAAAGACAAGCTTTAATTCTTGACACTAAGCAATGATTTATTTTTTAAGCCAAAGCTTTGTGGAAGCCAGAGACAAATTATTCATTCTTCCATCTGCAATATATTTTATATTATTTAAGATGCTGCTTATTTCTACAAAACTTAAGCCTGTTGATTTCACATTGTTATTCAAAGGTAACACTCCCTCCACAGTTATGATTATATTCAAATGATACTTAGTTGAAAATGCTTCCTACAAAGGGGAGGAGGGACAACCGAGACTGCTTCAAATGAAAACTGAGAAAGATAACTATGAAGATGTTGTATGTTCTTGTTTTTTTATAATGAACACTTTGAATTAATGTTGTCAACAAGTATAATCAAGAGGTTCAGTACTTCTGAACAAATAATGAAATCAAATACAATCTCTCTCCCTATATATATCTAAATTATTTAAAACTATTAAGGTTTACTTGCAGATTTCTCCTATGTAAATGAGATACCAATTACTACAGGAAAAAAAATATTTTTGTAGAAGGCACAATTTTTATTTTATACCTACAACCAAAACTGTTCCCTCGTGCCTTTACCACTGGCAATGCCAATTTCCATGTAAACTGAATAGAAGTCATGTATTCAGAAGTCAGGGTCAGTGGTTTAGGACATCAGTATTTCTTTTACCTTTCAGTTATCAGGACTCAAAGTAAAGCAAGAGAATCTGAACACCATTTGAAAAAGATATATTGATAGATAAGTTGAGAACACACTTCAAATGTGGATCAAGACATTCACTTGAAACATCTTACAACATGAATACACTTGTGATTCACTATTTTCACCTCAAGCATTACCAGCAAAGGAACACTCACATCCTCACCCTTAGCTGAAAGCTGTGACTCCTACATGCTTTATTCACTGTAAAATAGCCACCTGTCCAAAAATGTTTTTAAGACCAGGAATGCTTTTTAGTTAAAGACACACTAGAAATTTCCTACTGTATTATTAACAGTTGTAAATGAATCTCACCATCTGAAGTAATTGAAATACCAGCCTCTGTATTACCACATCTTCATGTGGATGTGGGATTATTTAAAAGAATGTGCACTAGAGATATGTATTTCTTTCATCCCAGATTTACTTTTCTCTCTGTGTGTGTGTGTGTGTGTGTGTGTGTGTGTGCACTGAAGAGGAATTGAGTCTAAGAGAATTGCCATTCTTAAAATTCACAACAACATGTTAACTGAGTATCTCTAAAACACAGAAGCAGGAATAGTGCTATAACAATTTAGCATTTATGCAATGTTTTTTGACAGTTAAATTCCTGTAACAATTCTGTATTCCCATATTACAGAGGACATGCAGTGACTGACAGAACAGTGGCTTAATAAGGCCATCTAGTGAGTTGATTTAGGAGGAGAGACTCAAAATAAGGAAATTCCTGATTAGTAGCTGGGTGCTATAATACACTAGCGACTGAAAGGAGTGTAAGAGGGAATTATGCCTGTCATCTGAGTAACCCAGATGAATCCAATTTTAGCTAGCAGCCGTAACTCCATTATTAAGGCAGAACTGGAACCCTAAATGATACCAATCTGTACTTGGAATTAAGTCCTGTTAGTTAAAGAAGGCTAGAATTGCAGCCTAATGTTTACATATTAAAAAAAAATTATGTCCAGCCTTTAAGTTGGTCTATGTTTTCTTAAGATATATTCTGTGTATATGAAGAATAAGAATCTACTAGAACTCACATAGCAAGCAAATCCCATCTTCGTTAATCTTAATATGCATGTTTATTTGAATCTGAGGGGTACAAATTATTCTTCTTAACTGCAACTGAATGTGTGTAAGCATAAGTATGCAATATTTTAAATGGATGATGCCTCCAAAAGTGGAAAAAAGGATCAAATTACATGTGGTTTCTAGGTACATAGTGCAGAAAGGAAATTTCTCCTTGTAGATATTCATTATTTCAGTCTGGCACTAACCTAACACAGATTTTTTTTTTCCTTGTGGATACACAAGTACAAAAAAAATTCTGTAATTTGCAGTTAATAATAAAATTCATGGGGTCACCAGGTGACTTGACAGCACATAAACACAATAGTGCCCAGAACATCCCTCCACCTGAACTCATAGTAGTATGACTGCTCTAGTCACAGTGCCTTTGATATATTCTGATGCATTTCAGTATTAGATTATAATGATGGTCATAGGGGCACACTTATCACTAAACTGAGATTAATTATTTAAGTTACCATAGCTCAAGCAGCCTTATTCCAATAATTGCTCCAATACTAAATTACCCAAGAATTAAGATCAGATGGGGAATCTCTGCTTGTGGTGCCAATGAGGAGCATGACCCAAAGGGTAATTGCCCTGGCAAGCCTTTCCTGGTGATGGCAACCCAGTTATGTAGTTGTATAGGCTTTTTGTGGAATAAGCAAGTATCTGACTGCTCCTGGTGTGTATGCGTCATTATCTTTTTGCATAAATACAGATTTTGTGATTTTAGACATCTGTAATTTATGACTCAATCAAGGAAACCACAGCCCTGAGCTTGAAAGCTTGGACATCTCTCATTCACAGATAGAAGACAATAAAAGACAACTTGACAGCAGATAACAATTTGTGATTTTGTGTATTCCTATGCTGATTGCTAGCTGCCCGAGGATCTTATGGGGAGAGGTGTTTATACTGAATTAATAGTAAGCAGTCCTACTTTATGAGCCAGCATGGTGTTAATGGTTTGAACGTTTGACAACAAGCCTTAGGGTTTGGTTCCTCGCTCAGCCATTGAAAACCATTGGGTGACCCCCAAGTGCATCACACTCTCTCATCCCCAGAAAACCCTATGATGGGTTCACTTTAGGGTGAATGACTTGAATGACTTGAAGACACACAACAAGTTAACACAGACAGCAGAAAGAGCAGCTGCGAAAGCTACTAGGGTGTTAATATGTTGTACTTCTATTTAAATGATAGTAATTATTTCTTAATTTGAATCCAGACATATAAATTAGCATGTATAAATATTATTCATAGTTGTATCTTTTGTTCCTTTCTGGTGACCTATCATATCCTACACATCAGTGCTAAATACACCAAATAAGTACAGGTTATCCATCTTAACAAAAATATTACTATTTAAAAAGTAGTGTTATGAGGAAGCTGGGATTTGACTTGATACTTAATGTGCATTGGCAGAGGGCAAGTGTGTGAACACAGAGCTCATGTAGTTACCATGGATGTCAGAGAAAACTGTAATTTTCAGCAGGGTCTGATGAAGATATTTTGATTTTATAGTTAATATATTATATAATATTATGTTGGTTGTTAATCATTCTGCATAGGCATACACATGCACACAGAGAGTATTGTATTTACTGATCTGAAATCCTCCCACCCCCCCTCTGGGCAGGCTTTCCTAAACTCATTACATAAACTCTAAGGTTTCTATACTTAAAATGACAGTTTTTGTGTCCTTTCTCATTAGTAAGTTTTGTCCTCTGACTATAGTGCCACACCCTTTTGACCACATTCTGATATTGCTTGGTAACACATGAAGCAGTTTTCCTATGTGAAATGCTGGAAGTTGTGGTTTGAGTCTTGGACTAGGACAGTGGTTTTCAATTTTTTTACCCCAGTGACCCCTTTATATCCACATGCAGATATTGTACACATTGCCTTTCATGTCCTATCCTATGCCTCTCTCTCTTCCCTCCCTTACAAGCCCCTTGTGCTATGCACACCCTCCATGTTAATGCTCAGCTCTCCACCTCCCACCCTCACATGAGAAACTGCCTCATGGTTGTGAAGCACCACATACTTGCTGTCTCAACGATGGAAATTTTGAGGAAGCTGAGTGAAACAAGCAGAGAGCGTCAACTACTGCTGCGTCTGAGGTTGAGAAAGACACAATGGAGGACGACACTTTGCATTGGTCTTTTCTCTTAGGGTACTGCCCCACCATCTGAGAACCACTGGACTAGGGCATTGGGAAACCTGGGTCTGAATCCCCACTTGGCCATAGAAACCCACGGGTGACCTCAGGCAAGTCATGTTCCCTCAGTCTCAGAGGAGAGTAAGGGAAAAAAAACTCTCTGAACAAATTCTGCCAAGAAAACTCCACAGGAGGTTTACCTTAGGGTTGAAAGTCAGAAATGACTTGAAGACACTCAACAACAGCAATAGCAACATTATACTAGTGAAACTACTGAGCCAAGTGATAGAGGATGGTGCTGCACATTTTCCTTCACCGCAAAATCCATGCAACTTGAGAAAAAGAGATTGTTTGAAGACTTTTAAAAACATCTTTGTGTGGAATTTTATTACAGGTTCTTTCCTGTTCAACAGAAAACAGAAGGATTTCTGTTCCCAACCTAGAGTAAATCATTTTTACCCTCAATAAATAATACATATTCTTTCTAAATACTGATGTAATTATAACTGAAAAAGTGTTAATGCTTACAGCTTTTGAAATTATGTAAACATTTCTGGTATTCCTATATTATTACCTATTTGATATATCAGAAAAATTGATTACTTTTATTTCAAAACAAGAAATACGATTTCTTGAATCATCTCAGTATCCTATTCTTTAAGCCATAATGACTTTTCATCATTTGATAGAGAAGTTAGTTTTTGTTCAAAAGATCATACCTCAACCTTATATACTGGCAGATGATTATGTTTTTCCTTTGTTTCTAAAACATGTCCTTATCACAGTTTGGAGGTAAAAACCCAGATGTTTCAGATATTACACTTTATTTTCAGATCATCCCTAGATAAAACATATCATTTGAATTTGATTGTCACATTTGTTCATCACATTTAGAAAAGCTGCAAAATCTCACTTCCAGCTCTGTTACCAGTGGAAAATTTTTCATGTGCATTCTAAACCATAATAATCTTTTCTTCTCTTTTTCACTCTACGTTGTGTTACCAGTTTAATCAGAATAGAAGCTCCTGACAACAACCTTGTCACAAGCTCTCACATATGTAGTAAAACCGCCATATCAATTGATAGGATGGGGCAAAGGAGAATCCTATGAAAGTTCTGCCCCATTTATCTTTTGTCCTATACTGTATTCCCACCCAGCTTTCTAAGGTAAGAATGATAGGGCTTGCACCAGTGAATCAGAGCATAAGGTACCAACTAGCTTCCTGATAAGGGATGAGATTCTGCTGGATGACTAGGGTATGCTTTGTTGCACAAACAGAAACATAGCTTTTTGCAATTCAAGCAACAAACTACACAAAACAGCTGCTGCTCTCATTACCACAAAAACAGGCCAGAGAGTGGAATTTGAAAGGAATAGCTGCCACTTCCACCAATTGTCTGCCATTCCATTATGAAAGAGTCGAAAGTAAGGAGTGGATCCACCATGCTTGTATCAAACTGTGTGGGTAATGAAATACAGTGGGCATGTTCACTTTCCCTCTTTCGGTCTGAGTTGGTGCATAAGCAAGATTGGGCTTGCTTGCTTTCTTATCCCAGAGAGGGTCCAGACAATGCAGCTGGACTACAGTCTCCACTACTTCTGCAGATAGTACCCAAAGCAGAAGCCTGTAAGTGAGCACAATGTGTTATTTGCGTAAGGAATGCCCCTCATCTTTTGTTTTTCTCAGTCATGCACTCTGTGAGTGGCTCAATCCAAGCCCACCTACTGTGTCACCCAGAATTAGAGCAAAAGCAAGAAAGCAGGAGTGACTACTTCTGGACCAGTTGTTACTTCCGTTGATTTACCAAGTGACTCTGAGTGGTCTCACCAGGCCCATTCTACATAATATGTCAGAAAAAGAGAAGGTGAGCAAACAGGTAGAAGAGAGAAGTGTGACAGAGCTATCACTTGCTCAGTCGTTCCTGACATGTAGCGATATTTAAATACTGCTATACAGTTTAGCCACTATCTTCATCCTGTGAGTGGCACAACAAAGAACGGGGTCCAGCACCCACTTCTGGCCAACCCACTGGAAGAGCACAGGCCAACTAATGTCTCCTTAACTATTTCGGTGCTTCTCAGACTATCTGATGTGAGTGATCTGCAATTACTGTTTTCTTATGAGACTAAATTTGTGTCTGGTGGGTACAATTTCCCCCCCTGAAAACCTGCCAGTGACTGGCAGCCAACAGCTCAGGGGAAAGCACTGGGCAAATGACTTAAAAGTTGGTTGTTTCTTAACACTCAAAGGCGTGCCCCCACCCCCACTTTAAAATTCCCTCTTTGGTCAGCATACCCTCTTTCTCTGGGCACAGGAGGGAAAACTGGACCCAGTAGAGGTGGTCAAGTGGAAGGCACCACTGACTCAACTAGGTTGCCCATTTCTCCCGGGGGAGAGTGGTGGGAAGAGTATAGGTGCGCATGTGCTACTTCTGTCCACCTGCATTGTTCTTCTGGCAATGGCCCTATCAGTTTTTACAAATGCAAACAGGTAGGTCTGCAAATGCAAGACCCACAGGTGGAGAAGATCCCCATGAGAGCCATGCAGAACTCCACAGAAGCTTGCAGACCCTGGGATTTGGGTTGCTCTTAACAAAGACATCGTCCCACCGAGGACTTTGGACCATTTTAGGTTGAGCTGCTTTAGGCTGCACTTCCTATTAGTTCACTTCCAAAAGCGGTAAGCCGCCCCTGTGCTGGCATTCTGAGGATCCTGGTGCCCATCCTGCCCAAGGGGCTCCTCTGTCTTGAATCGCAGCCTTAGAACAACACTGTCCCCAAAACGGGCAAACTGGGATAGGCGGGCTCTGCCTCTGGCGAGCCCCGAAGGCCCCCATCCTTCCTCCACGTCCCACGCAGAGCAAGAGCGTCCAAACAGCCCCTTGAGCCCCATATAATGGACACAAGTGAAGAAGACCGTGTTCTCTGGAGGCCGAGGAAAAGCCCCCGTACCTGAAAGGAATATATGACCGTCTCTCCCCTCTCTGAGCCTGGAGCCAGCCCTGCCACCCTCCGACCTGATAAAACTTGCGCTATCCTCGGTCGCCCTCCCCCGTTTCCCCCTCCCCCGCCGGCATTCAGTCCCTCCTCAGCCTATGACCCGCCCACACTCCGCCACACCCCTTCCCTGATCACCGCAGCTCTGACGGCTGCCCACTCAGTACCTCACACCGTCTTGCCTTCGCTTTTCTTCCCTCTATTCTCCCCTCCCCCCCACCTCGTCTGCACTCTCTCGCGCCAACCCACCTCACAGCCACCCCAGAGCCGCCGCACACGCGCGCGCGCGCGCGCACCTCAGCCTCCCTTTTCCCTTTAAACTCGCGATTTTATCCCCCCGCCCTCGGCGGCACGCGGCCTCTCTTCCCTGCGGGCCGCGCGCAGGCGCGCTCTCGCTCCCGGCTCCTCGGCTACTTTTTCCCCACTCCGTCATTCTGCGAAAAAGCCGCGCGAGCCGAGGCGCGCCCGCGCCGCCGCCTCCTCCTCCTCCTCCAGCCCCGAACTCTTGGCTTAATTGGCCCAGTCGGGAGCGCGCGTCCGCGCGGCGGGCTTACTTTTCTTTCGGCGGCCGCGGCAGCGACGGTAGAGGAAGCGTAGCAGCGGCGGCTGGAGGAGTCACCGTCGAGGGAGGGTGGAAGAGGGGTGGGGGCGCATGTCTCAGTGACGGGCCGTGAGGAGAAACTCCCCACCCCCTCACCCCCCCCGTTGGGCGCCTCCGCCCCCCTCCCCGCCACCCGGAGGATTGACACGCCGCCTTCCGAAGCTGGGGAGCGAGAGACCCGCGCCCGCCTCCCCCCTCACAGGTAAAAGCGCTCTCTTTTTCCACCCCCCGGTCCTGAAAGTGTCCCCCTCCTGAAACACGGCCGTTCCTCCCCCGCCCCCTCCGAGCCCCCGGCCCCTCCTATCGCAGTGGGCCAGGCTGACCAGCCGCCCCCTCCTCCCTCCCTTCCGCACCATCGTGCTTTATTGCCCGTGAGGCAAGATCCCCCCCCCGTTTACGCCCTCCATTCACTTGGTGGGCGTCGTTGAAAAAAATAATCCCGGCGCTCTTCGGTCGCCAGTTAATCCTCTCTGCCGTTCTTCTATTTAGTCCGAATTTTGGTAGAAATCGAATAGTTCCCTTTCCCTGAAGGGCCCCCCCCCGGTCTTTTCCCTGCTTCTTCCTAGCTCTCCCCCCTCCCCATTTTGTCTTAACCATTCGGTCTCTCCCACAGACAGCGTCAATTCCTTCAGTCTACAGGGCTGGATTGCCCTCATCAGGACCCCCTTTCATCACCCTTCTGTACTCGGCAGTTGGGGAGGCTCCCAGGCCTTCTGTACATGCTGAAATGCGGCTCTTACCCACGTTAGTGTTTGATTCGAGGGCAAGGCATCCAGATGGAATGGCTAGTATTTCTGGGAGAGAAAATCCCATATCAAATATTCCGTAATTTACCAATCCTCTGTAGTGGGATCTCCTTCACCCTGTCATTGGACGGTGCTGCTAAGGGCTGTTAAACTTTCTGGGACCGACACCACTTTAAAATAGTTTTCACAACAGTTTCCTGGCCACTGTTGCCTTTCTTATTTGCAAATGCTGATTCCTAGAGTGATGGAATGGTGGGCAATTTTGCAACATTCACATTTGTTAAAATACGATCATTTTCATGCTGCGTTGTCACTGTCACAGACAGAGTGCAATAGACAACTTCTGAACTCAGTATTCATTCCCAAAATTCTTAATTCTTTAAACCAGTGCTACTCAAAGTGGTGTCTGTGGACTGCTGCCAGGTCATGAGCCATCAGCTGCTGGGCCCTGGAGAAGTTCCAGGAAAGAAAGAAACAATTATAGACAGTGGGCACAAATATGGTACTGGGCCTAGCACAGTGGGTTTAAAAATTGCTGGTCCCCCACATCAGACAGGTTAAGAAACACTGCTCTAAATCAGATCTTTGTAGCTTGTGGTCCATTTGTTTCCCAGGTCCTTAAATTGACCTGAAATGCTTTATTCTTACACACGTTTGTTCTCCTCACTGAACTGATTACCCAAGGTGACATCCTCCAGAATAGGTGTATTTCATAAAAGAAGCACTACTGCCCTGGAACTGAGGCTCACATGCACTCCTCCCAGTATGGCAAATGCATTCTTAGGAAGGGGTTGGGGAAATGTTGTTCTGCAGATGTTGTCTCTCTGAATTCTTTACTATTAGCTATAGTGACTCAGTTGCTTCAAGTTGCACTCCAAGAACATCTAGAGACTGTGGTTTGCCCACCCGTGACTTACAAACTTTCCATCATTCTATGGAGAAAAAGAATCCTTTATTAGGCGGAGAGTACATTGCTCTGTACATCTACTCAATGAAAAGTTTCATTAGATACGTAAGGGAGTGTTGTAGATGCATGCCAATATAGTTTTGCAGTCTTAGGACTGCTCTGCATGTGACCAGTTCTCAGCAAGAGTATAATTTCCTCAGAAGTACATGACCAGCCTTATGCAACATAAGCAGTAGGTGTAAACTCATTGACGGAGACAGATCTGTCATACAGGACTTTCATGCCATGCCAATGCGAGAACATTGACATCTGTACATTTGTTGTGGTTGACAAGTGTATATTGGGCTCACATTGCTTCTTATATAGAAGTGATGTTGATATAAGAAATTCATCATGTGGAAATTCATCACTGTTTGATTCTCGCTTCCTTAGACAATCCCCCAAATGATAAACTGCCGGTAGCCAAAGCCACTAAGCTCCCCATCATGTCTCAGTTATTCATACGGTTTCATTGCCTGCTACCTTCCTAATATATTACTTTTCATAATAACCAAAAGGATTCCAGTAGCTTCTTCATTGCAAGCTAATACCATTTCCTTGAGTTTTCGTATTACTCCCTTTCCTCCTGTTTCTGTTCTTTGTCCTACTAGTTTTATTGTTAAAACATGTTTCTTTTATAATAACACCTACATCTGATGACACTGGCACACGCTGGGGGAACCACTCAACCTATTTATGAATACAGTTGCTCTGACAATACCAAAGGTTCTGCTGCTGTCCGTGTCCTGCTAGCATTTATCTTCTTTGTCTTAGTCCTTGTTACATGCCCATAATCCCCCTCTGTGTCCATGGGCACAAAGCAAATCCATTTTTCCCTCCCTACTCAGTGAGAGAAGTACTTTATTGGGAAATAACACACCAGTTCCTCTCCCTTATGATGGCCTCCAAATAGGGGAAGAGGTCAGACAACTTCCTATTTTTCCTCTCATTCAAAACCCATAGAGATTAAACATGTGTGAGAGGAGGCAGTAGGCTTTTGTGCAATAGAATCTCATGTTGGGGAATTTCTGACTTGACATTTCCCCTTATCCCAGTTCCCCTTCTGGAATAGCCTTAATACGCATTCTGTGTTTGCCTGAAGCCTTTCTTTCAATTTTACTTTCCTCCAGTCTTCTACTATCTACTTTGTCCCCATTTCCTTTTCACTCCTGCTAGTTTTCAGTTCCTTTCAACACTCTTGTGTCTCTTGTTCTTGCCTTTCCAAGGGAAGCGCCTAAAAAGATGTTACAATTTTTTAAAAAGTGTCCATTTTAACCTCCTGCCATTTTGAGTTCTGCATAATTATGTCTGTGACATGTGGCTTCCCAATCCCTCTGGGGAAATAGGAAAATAGGCAACTTGGATGTACCCTGTGTCTGCATCAGTCCAGAACAGCTGCTTCTTTTCCCCACCCCCTGGCCTAGTTGGTTATAAACCAGGCACCCCAGTTCTCTCTTCATACTCCCCCTTGTCATGTTTTGATGCTTTCTCCCTGATTGCCTTCTAATGAAGATGAAGTGAGGAAGTGCTTGCTGCTACTCTTCATGGGCCCAGAAAAATGTTCAATTTGTCTTTGCTTATATGAAATTAAGAAGACATCATTGCTGTCTTTTCCAGTTGTTTTTTACTGAGGTTCTGCTTACTCTTTTGGGAGTAGAGGAAGGATAGAGAGGGAGAAAATGTGAGACTGTGCAGTAGTTTTGTGCATTGGTATTTAAAATTCATAGAGAGCCCAGATACTTTTGTGGCCATGTTTCAGCTTCATTATCTTGTGTTCTTGGAAAGACTTTAACCTCTCTGACCCTTGTGTAGTCCTATCTTTTTCTCTTAGCAGACACTTAAAAGCCCTTTTCTGGATGTGGAGTAATTTAATAGAAAAGGGATTTAGGCAGTGTCCTTTAAAACACACACATTTATTGCACTATGACATAACCTTGAGGCTACTTGATTGTGTGTGGTATTAATAACAGCAATAAAACGTTCTCCTACCGTGTCACTCTCCCCTGTTGATTTTCAGATTGTTTGTTGTTTTATTTATTCTCCTTTGGCTGCATGTAAAAGGTTGAACTTCACAGGGTAAAGATGGTTTTTATCCCAGTTATATTTAGCTGTAAACTTCTTCAAATAAAATGTGACTTGACTGTTAGTTAACTGCTTATTGGATATAGAACAAAAGTGTGTGTGTGTGTGTGTGTGTTTAGGGGCAGGTAGGGAGATGAGAAGACAGACATGAAATGACAAATTTAAGCATTTATTTATTGTAAGGATTTGTTAAAATAATGGCATCTTATGAAGGGCATATTTATCTGATGAATGGTAATCTGAACTTCTGAAACTAAATATAGTTATAGTTGCAACTATTAGTGCAAGCATGTGCTTGGAATTTACTCGGGGAGTGCATTGTCATTAAAAGAAAAAAATATATGCATGTTTTGCTCTCATTCCTCTCTTTGGCCACCTTGTGTGTGCTGTGTGTGTGTGTGCGTGCGCACACACACGTGCATGTGCAAAGAGGTAGTATGTACATTTATATACATTTCAAAATATGTTACTTAAAGATCAGTAGTTTATAAAAAGGAATACATAAAGTGAGAACAGAAAATTATAATGTCTCTTCAGATGTTTTTCTCCCTTGACCTGCCACCTGATTGAAGAAGACTGGCTGATTAAATCTGTATGTATTTGTACATGAGGAAACAAAAATTCAGAAGGGAAAACAGCTATACTTTGAAGCATACATTATCTTAGAAGTATTCCTTTTTTACACTTATGCAGGATGGAATGATTCCCATCACATTAATGATTCCCATCACAGATGGTATGATTACCTATGTTTAAAATAATATTTAAAAATTCATGTTGCTTAGTTGAATCTATTTTTTATCTATTGACTTAAAAAAAAAATCCTTAATATCTCTTTGAGAAAAAAATTAAGAGTTACTCAGATTTATCTTTTGTAAACCCTTAAGGCTTTTCAGTTAAAATGCTAGTAGTGTTTCATGTCACTTTAACAAATTGTTGAAAAACTTGTTTGATCTTCTCCACTTTTCATAATTTTTATCCTATTGTCCTAAATCCTAAACCTGATTTGCTTACAGCCAAAGGCTAATCAGCATGAAGTCTGGGGTAACTTAAACAGCTCCCATATCACTTCAGAGAAGAACAGCTGTGGTAGCTAAGCCTTAATTGGACCATTTCAGCTTCGCAGGCAGCAATCTGATTAGACAAGTCAGTAGTAATCGCCCACTTGGAAGTACCGTTGGAGCCTTGGATCATGCTTGCCCTGTGAATAGCATTGAAGGCCATGCTGTTAGCGGGTTACAGCAAAAGCAGCTGCATCAGAGGGGCCATCCCACTGGAGGAGGATTATAGTGTTTTGAATTATTTGTTTATTTTACTGATTTTCTACTCTTCTCTTCATTCACCAAAATGCCTAGAGTGGTTAAAAGTTAAAGCACACACGTTCATATAACAGCACTGAAACAGCAAAACACATCAAAGTATTCATAACAGCTAATATTGACTTGTTATGATGGAATGAATGGTGGACTCTTTCCAGAAGATAATTTTTTTCGTCTTACTTAGGGTACTTTTATCTTGCTTTCCAATCTTACAACAGATTCCCTAGGCAATTTCCAAATTAAAACAAAATACAAAGCGTCATAAAAATAATTACCACAATTACCAAAATATAATAACCCTAATAAAGTATGAAATAACAAAAGCAATCTAAATCAGATTACAGTGAGCAATAATAAAAACCACAGAACAGAAAATTCCATAATGACATTACAGTCCACTGAATGGCTCCTTGAGGTAGGGAACATTTCTCCTGACACTGGAAAAAGTCTTTTCCTAGACCATTTTTAAAATCTTGAAACCTTTCTAAATAATTAGAAGGCAGCATCAGACCTCAGATGTTTGACCAAAATGTCGGAGTGGGTTGGTATTACGGCACATTCCAAATCTTCTGGGTTAAAAGGAGTTTCTGCATCCATTTCTGTTTATTTTCAACCAGCTTTTGCAAATAAGACTATTTTAAGGGATTTGGTGGACCGTTTTCCTAGGTGATATCAAAGAGTATGATTCTGTTGATTCTAAAGAATGTTTTGATACTGTCACTCACTTCTGAGTTATCTTCAATTTATTGGGGATTGGGGTTGCTGCATTGCAGTTGTTTTGCTCTTACATTTCAGTCTTTGACTATGGAGGAAGGGGGAATATGTTGCAATCCTGTTCGTGTTACCTCTTTGCTGTAATACTGATGTGAAATCAGTGGATGATATAAAGTTTTGGAATGAGATATCATCAGTACATAAATGATGTTGAGTTCTGTTTCTCTTTTTCACCAGAGTAGTCTGCAGCAGGAGTGGCCTTTTGATATCTGCCTACAAGTATAATGTTGGCACTTGCTCCTCTTTCTTGGCTCTTAGCACTTAGATACCCTTAAGGAGGCCAGTGAGAAACAGTTGAAGGGAAGAACACTTCTTCACTTGTATTGTTCTGTTGCTAACATTCCCTTCCCAGGCAAGATATTCCTAGCTGGTTGTGCAGTTTTAGTCAATGGGACTAATATCTGGGTCAATTCAGTAAATTTTTTTGTCACTGAACATTATAGAGAAGGGAAAGTTGAGGGTGATTGCATTGGTTCCTCTGCATCTGAGCAGCATTTGATGCCATTTCAATAAGCATAAAGAAAACATGAATAGGTAGGATATCACCTTTTAAAATTATCTAATTGGGTGGTCATCACTGCATCTTGTGCAATTAAATTCCAAATTTAATTCTGCTCTGTTTGAAGTCGTTGCTTCCATTTGAATTTCCCACAAGTCACCGTCATTGAACACCCCCAATTCAGGTATTGTAAAAGAGAAATAAAAACATTTCTGTGTCCTCCTCCATCTGAACCATGTATAAATTCAAGCACATCTGTCTTTCTTCCCCCTTTAAAAAATAAAACGTGCCCCCCCATCAATAATGCTGCAAACTGTTGAATTTCTCTAACCCATTCATCATTTCATTTACCATTTTCTGAAGTTCCTCCTACTTTACAATATCCTTTTTTTCAGGAGCAGTGACCAGAACTGTACGAAGGAGTCCAGGTGTTGCTGCACCATACTTATGTAAACGTGTTGTGTTCTGGTTACATTTACACAGGAAGTGTTTTCATTCATATTTAATTGAACTTCAGCACTGTTATATTTTAAATCGTTCTTGTGATTAAATCCCTTTTACTCTTACTGTTCACATGTGCATATTTAAGGCAAGCTTGTGTGCATATGAAATGTTGAAACACTAATTTCTGTATACTGAATAGGAGATTGAAAATAAGTGCTTAAGTGAACTTATACTGCCTTCTAAAATCAGCGGACTGTCAGAGTCCATAGTGAAGGATAAACACTATATATGTTCAAATTCATTCTCATTACCTAGTATATTCTGAGCGTTGCTTTCTGGTCTTTAAAAAATTAATTTCAATAAATGTCCGTCTATAGGAGAAACTGAGGAAAGCTTGGGAAAGGCAGCAAAAAAGTTACACTACATGTAGTTAGATATAATTCTTATGCTTGCATAAAGGAACAAATTAATTAGGCTTTGTACTATGTAAAGTTTCTTGAAGGAAGGGGGATATTCTATATGTTCATTAAGGCGTTCAGTTGTTAGGGATTTTTCTTCAGAGTTGTTTTTGTGCCTTCAAATACTTTCTGACTTACAGCGACCCTAAGGTGAATAACAACCCTAAGGTGAATCTGTCAGAGTTTTCTAGGGCTGAGAATGTGAGAGTGGGTTTCCATGGCCAAGTGAGGAGTCCAACCTTGGTCTCCGGGGTCATAGTCCAGTGCTACAGCATGCTGGCTCTCAGCCTTTTTCTTTACAAAAAAGCCTCAAGGCATTGTCGCAGCGAGCAGAAACAAAATATCTATTGTGCATGATTTTATGCATACAGTGTGTCCTCCATATATACAAGGGTTCCATTCCAGAAAACCCCCGTGTAAGAGAAAAAATGCAAAGCATCACGTCCCATTATAGTAAATGGACATGACGTGTTCACATCCGCAGCAGGGCAGGGACACCCCACTGCATCCATTGGCTGTAATGGTGTTTGACGCTTTGTGCGACTGCACATTTGTGTGTACAAAAGTTGCAGTAAGGGAGGGGCCACTATATGTGGATTGGGTGTTGAAGTAGTGGCCAGGGTCCAATGGTGTGCTTCCATAAACAGAAGCAGGCAACCCTTCTTCCTTCAGTCCTCATCCCAATGCGCCTTAAAAATCTGCTGTATAGGACTGTGAAACTCTTTGGAACAGTTTTTGGCACCGCAGAGAGCTGCAAGATACAAGAGGAATGAAAGAAGTCCTGTAAGCATATTATTGAATCTAGCCCAATTACTTTGGTGTGTTACTTCAGGTTAACAATTTTAACATGAATTTTCTTGGAATTGCATTTCATTTTATATTTCATTTCATATATAAGTTTTTAAAAAATGTCTGAAACAACTGGAGTGTTATAATTATGAAAGTTACAGATGGATAATATAAATAACATACTTCTCACGTCACTTGTGAAATATTTTTATGAACAAAATTTAAAGCTGTAGTTCTCTTCTGACCTGTGTAAAACAAAATCTGGTTGAACATGTAACGGTGAGCAGGATTATTTATTTATATCGTTTCTGTATCACCTCCCAAGGTTATGAAAAAATAAAAGCAATTAAACAGTATAACAACAAATTTAAAAAAAAATAAATATTATTTAAAACATTTTTAAAACATTCTAAAAACAATCATAAAATATAATTCTGAAGCAATTAAGACAGAACTGTTTCAAATATGTTTTAGCTGCCTGCTGGAACTCAAAATAGATGAAGCTAGCCTAGCTTCCTCTGACTGGAAGTTCCATAATTGGGGTGCTGCACATATGTATACCAACTTTACCTAGCAAGGACATGCAACATAGCCTCCTCTAAGGAGCTCGGATTTTGGGCAGGCAAATATGGGAGGAGGTAGTCTTTCAGATATCCTGGCCCTGAGCTATTTAGAACTTTGTAGGTCAAAACCAGCATCTTGAATTGAACTTGGAAGCAAACTGGAAGCCAGTGCAGTTTTTCTGAAAACCAGGGTTACATGGTCCTTAAAATTCATACCTAACAGCAGTCTGGATGCTGTATTTTGGACTAGCTGTAGCTTCCAAACACTTTTCAAGTCTTATGTACAATACAGTGGGTTCTCCTAACCTCGGATCTCTGGATCCGTGATTTCAAATGATCTCAGAACGTTGCATTGTATATGTAAAATGGTGGTGACATGCACACAGACACACTGAAGCATCTGTATGCATATCATCTCCATTGAATATAATGGGATGTGAGCATTCATGATTTCAGGTATTCATTGGGGCTCCTGGAATGGAGTACCAACATATATGGGAGAGCCCACTGTAGTCTAATTGGGAGGTAACTAAAGCATGAACCACTGTGGTCAGGTTTGCCTTCCCCAGATAAGGATGTAGCTGCTTCACCAGCCAAAGCTGGCAAAGGTACTACTCCTGGCCAGTACCTTCCAGGAACACAAGGTATGAACCTAATATTTCAGAGGGAGTACAGCCCACCCAGGATAGGCTGTGATCTCAACCTCAGGTTGGTTTTCCCATTTACCAACAGTCTGGATTGAGCTTCAGTTTATTAACCCACATCCAGTTGTTCAATTCAGCCATGTAGTGATTCCAGACTTCCACAGCCTCCTTGGCATCAGTTGTAAAAGAGAGAGAGCTATGTATCATTAGTCTACTGATGACAGTTAACTCCAAAACACGGGATGACCTTTCTCAGAGGCTTCATGTAGAAAGCTGAACAACAGTACCTCTGCATGACTTTCTGGGAACATTCAAAGACTAGAACCACTGCAGAGTAACATCCCCAAGTCCCATATCTGCCAAATGGCCCAAAAGGATACCACAGTTAATGGTGTCAAATGCTCCTGAAAAATCCAGGAAGCCCAAGAGGGGTGCACTCTCCCATTCAGCTCCTGGTGCAGGTCGGCCACCATGCCAAGGCAAACAAAGGCTGTTTCACTCTCATCTTGCCCAGCAGAAACCAGATCAAGAGTGTGACCTGCTACAGATGTAGGGCCAGATGCTAACTGAGACAGGCCCATGGTTGCCATGAAAGCCATGAAATTCTGATAATGGATCCCTTGTACAAAAAAAAAAAAGTGGTTGGTGATTGATAAATTTGACTAAAAATATTTTGTTCTGCTTCACAGGATATTAGGATTGAAGATAAATGAGTAACAATTACTGGGCAGCTGTAATGTATGCCAGTGAAAATCTTACTAGTACTTGAAGATATATTTGCAGCTTAGCTATCTACTGAGATTTTAAAAAAAACATTTGGATAACTGAAAGGGTATTAAGGAAACTTGTCCACTGGGAACTGTATTGTCTGCAAACTATATTTATAACAGTTACAGTTATTTGTTAATGGCACTTTATTAATATGATAAAACAGTAGTTAAGAGGCATAATATTTCAACACCAAGTCAACATTGGAATCAATTTTTATATGTATTTATTTATTTCTATTTAGAATTTAAGATGTCCACTGAAGGGCAAAGAGTTGATGATAGTCCAAGCACTAGCGGAGGCAGCTCTGATGGAGATCAGCGAGAAGGTATTCAACAAGATCAAGAAAGAGAACAGGTTCAGCCCAAAAAGAAGGAGGGCAAAATCTCTAGCAAAACTGCTGCTAAACTTTCAACTAGTGCAAAAAGGTATTTCTTCTCCATACTCATTTTCAGCCTCTTTCAGTTTAATAAATATGATCATTAGTCATCAGTTGGGCTTCCAGGTATTCTTAGTGTATTCAAACTCTGGTACATTTCATTAGCATGATTCTAGTAGTAATAGTATGATTGACTGTGTGGTTCCCAGTTTTAAATGGCTATAGTAGTAGCTTGTGTGATAAATAGTTGACATTCCTTATTGCAGTTAAAATTGAGATAGGTTTGTAGACTGTGTGTGAGAGAGAGAAAGAGAGAGAGACAGAGAATGAAAGGGAGAGAGAGAGACTGAGACTGATGTTCAGACTTGTCAGTGTAACTTACAGTTAATTAGCCATAAACATTTCAAAGACTTCAGTAATTCAGCATGATAGAAGACTACAGTAATGCCTATTGCTGTAAAATATGGTGTTTTCTTTTCCCCAGCTGGTTAGGTAAAATGTCAGTGTGACTGAAAATGCGTTTTCATTTCATAGTGTTAAACAGCAGACTTCCTTAGTACTTTTGGCTTTCTCACCCCCAAGAGAGAAGGTAGATTTGGAGAACAGCTACTTAAGAGATCTTAGGCTGTTGTATCAGTCACTTCCAGATAATGATTGGTGTGGTTAGACTCTGCACAGATGGAACTTGCATTAATAGTTTTCCCCCAAGCACGTGGCAGCCTGAGTCTGAATAGAAACATTCAAATCCTATTTCTAGGAAGTCAAACCAATCATGGATTTTAAAAACCTTTTTAGAGCATAGTTCTACATACATGTAAAATCCAGAGCAACTGTTTATATGGAAGCACCAATAACATAATTAATTGCCAACTGTACAGACACATTGTTCCTTGCATCTCTACTCTACCACATTCTTGAATTATTCTTCTAGCTATCAATACCACAATGACCAAACTTCATTGAGTATACTCTGCTCTGATATATTCTTTATATAGCTTGAACAGTTAACAATGTAAGGCAATCTCTGTATGGAAATTTCTGTGTTATGACTATTGCCTGATCTGATTTGGCAGCTGCTTTTGGATAACCTCAGTTTTTGGACAGTCTTCAGTGGCAATCCCGTGTACAACATAGTATGATAGGCAGTTGGTGTTGAGCTTACAGAAGCAAAGATAACTGTTGGGTTGTTAGTGTCTAGAAGGAAATATATTGGCACATCACCTTTAGCTAGTTTAAGGCATTTCGTACCACAGAAACCATTTCAAGCTCCAGTGAAATAGCAGCATAAATTATTAAGAATCTCAGAAGCTAAATGGCCATTTTTTTAGTCTGAAATGTTTGCATACAAGAGTATCTGTATGTGAAGAGAAAGAAGTATGGATATGGACAATAAGACTGACACTGGTTACCAGTCATTGCTTCCAGAATCTGAGACAATATTTCCTTTAGTATTTGTTCCAATGGAGGTGCAGCTGTGTTCATATCTTCCTTGAGGACTTCCAAAGGTACCTGATAGATAGGCCTTTGGTCTGAACTAGCAGGTTTTTCTTAGGTTTTTATGTTAAGAGTTTGTGAGTCTTCATAGGAGTCTTCATAGACCACAAGCTGAACATGAGTCAGCAGTGTGATGCGGCAGCCAAGAAAGCCAATGCAATTCTCAGCTGCATCAATAGGAGTATGGTGTCTAGATCGAGGGAGGTACTGGTACCACTCTACTCTGCTTTGGTTAGACCCCATCTTGAATACTGTGTCCAGTTCTGGGCACCCCAATTCAAGAAGGATATTGACAAGCTGGAGCAAGTCCAGAGGAGGGCGACCAAAATGGTGAGAAGCCTGGAAGCCATGCCCTATGAGGATAGACTTAGAGAGCTGGGTATGTTTAGTCTGCAGAAGAGAAGGTTAAGAGGGGACATGATAGCCATGTTTAAATATTTGAAGGGATGCCACGTAGAGGAAGGAGAGGGCTTGTTTTCTGCTGCTCTAGAGACCAGGACAAGGAGCAATGGATTTAAGCTGCAGGAAAGGAGATTCCACCTGAACCTCAGGAAGAACTTCCTGACAGTCAGGGCTGTCCGGCAGTGGAATCTGCTGCCTCGGAGTGTAGTGGAGTCTCCTTCCTTGGAGGTTTTTAAGCAGAGGCTTGATGTCCATCTGTCGGGAGTGCTTTGAGGGTGTTCCTGCATGGCAGGGGGTTGGACTGGATGGCCCCTGTGGTCTCTTCCAACTCTACATGTCTATGATTCTAAGAGTTCTTTTCCTAAAAATGCATCTGTGATTGACATGTTTTCACTTTTTGTTTCTATACTGTAGCTTGAAGTGCCTTTACAAAGTTTTTTTAAGACTTTGAAACTATTTTTCCCCACAAAATCTAATACAATTAAACTGCATTTTTTTTTATTCAAAAGGCAGGTAAAGATAATAAAACAGATGTCTTAGACTGAAATTTTTGTATGGATGTTTGTTTTTGGTTGTGTCCTTTAATATAGCTTTTTTCTTTTTTAAAAAAATGCCACAATTTTTTTTTAAAAAATGCCACAATTTGTAAAGAAGATGTGTTTGAACTATTTTTAATATTTTAAGTATTCTGGTATAAATACTTCAACCATACTTTGAGTATTACAGATGAAAATTATGAGAAGCTTGGCTTTGGCTTCATATTTATAAAATTTCAAAATGATACTAGCAAAGTTGAATTTGATTAGTGTTCTGTTATATGTTATAAAATAGCTAATAATACTCTGGGAGCTTTTTTGTAGGGTGGGGTATAAACGCTGTAAATAAATAATAGTTGTTAGGTCATCCTAGGAGTTGTTCAATGTATCATTTTTACTAGGGCTTGAAATCTCCAAGAAAAGAAGCAGGCTTAATTGGACAGATCCAGGTGAAATAAATCAGCATCAAATCTAGATGAGTCTGGGTCAGATACGGTAAGACAGATCAAGCCAATTAATTGCTGGGTTTGTCATGGTGAGCTTGGGTGAGCAGTTATCAAGATGATGGATAGAATCCAGTTTAGCTGGAATAATACGTCAGCAAAGAGATCTTGGCAATTAGGCACTTCAGAAAGCTGGTTAGGTTGGGCATTCAGTGCCACCATACCTGCAGTATGTTGACTTAAATTCTGTCTGTTTGTGTAATCTTATGTTCCTGTATGGTTGAAAAGCTATAGGGCAGTCGTACTTAATGTTTGAGATTGATGGGATACATATTGAAGCCACGAAGGTACAAAAAGAGGTGATGGCTATGGTGGCTTCTGAAAAAGAATCATGAGGGTTGCTGGGTCTCAGAAGCAGGGGAATTTAGTAGCAAGTATAATTCTGTTCTTGTTTGTTGTTGTTTTGTCTTCAAGTACCTTCCAACTTATGGCTGCCATTAGGCAAACGTATCTCAGGATTTTTTTTGGCAAGATTTGTTCAGAGGTGATTTGCCTTTGCCTTTCTCTGAAGTGAAGAGAATATGACTTGCCCAGGATCACTCAGTATTTTTCCATGGCCAAGTAGGGATTTGGACCCTGCTCTCCATAGCCATAGTCCAGTGCTGAAACCACTCTACTATGCTGGCTCTCAGGTATGGTTCCAACACATAAAAATTTAGTGAGTTAGTTGTTTGAAGATTACTTGTTGAATTAGGTTTTTGTAATATACTCACAAGTTGGAATTTTGAGTTAGTCATTTACCAAAATTGGCAAAGTTTTTGATGTTTAACATAGGCTCCCAATGATGTGTGGGCACTTGTTTTACTAAGGAGCTGTGTGAATTAGCTTCATATATTAGTCTGTTTGACAATGTAAAAATTGAGGTCTTTCACTAGCAGGATATGCATTTAAAAATATATCAGTGTGTATCCCGTTTTCATAACAGATTTCCTTTAAGGCTGTAATTGTAAGGCTTCATATAGAGGAGTAAGTCCCATTAGAGGTGGAGAAAACATGCTTAGATTTCAGGTTTATGTCTTTCTAACTGGTTTCAGTGGAAATCACTTCATAAAAATATATTTTTGTTTTGCATAGCTGAATACTTCCTTGTGGATTTCATGATGATTGCTGTTAATCATCAGTTACATGTAATTATTGTAAGTATGTCAGTCTGTCAGAGACTTGGAGGCAGTATGGCTAAACTGTTGCCTGTAGGTGTACACACAGTTCCACCTATGCACCTGATCTTATTAGAGTTTTCTTGTCAAACAGGTTTTGCAGGTTGTTAAACAGATGCATGTAATACCTGTTTAACAAGAGAACCAATGTAAGTTGAGGGAGCTATTTTTGTGTACCCGTAGATAGCAGTAGCTTTTTCAATCTACTTCATAGTTCTGGAAAAATGGTACAAAGCCTAATTTTAGCATGTGGTTTGTCCTTTGTCTTTTTAAGGACTGCATGTGAGAAATGCTTTTGTCTTTAGAGGTCTTTAGTAATGCTAATACCTTTATGAAAGTGCTAGAATTTGTATGCTAACTAGAACATACATTTCATTCAGAAGATGTCTTTCATAATAAGGTAGTATAAGTAAACTGATGCAGTAGAGAAAATCAAACAGCTGGTAGTTATATTAGCTTTGTTCAAGATGCATTAGTTTATGCCCCAAACAGACAGGATTTGAAAGCAAAAGCAATTGGAAAGCTAATTCTTATTCCTGAAGCTCAGGCACAGTAGCAGACTATTTTAAATTGAAATTGGAAGGCATTCCTAAAAATGCATTCATGCATGTTAAGGTAAAGTATAGAGTTTTAGTTGCAAAATGATGCATTCAGATTACGTGTAAAGGGTGACATAGATAAAGAATTTTTTCTTCCTGACATCAGTTATTTTTGCTTTCAGTGTTACATCACTTGGCCTATTAATTTTGACTTGGAAATTAGGCAGCAGGATGCAGAAAATTAGCAATGTTAAAATAAGATTTTATTTTAAAGATAAATAGTATGAAAGGGAAAATTACCTTTTAAAGTGATCTATCTTTAGATCCAAATGAAGTTAAAAGCAAAATATAATCTCTTGGAATGAAGTCAAAAGTATCTATCTTACAGATGCCTTTCGAATGGCATAAATAATCTCAGTCACAAGTTTTGTAAATTACATTGTGGATGCATACCAGTGCATCAGTCTCAGTCAGTCTTGGACTGACATACTTCCCTCTTCCAGTCTCTTTTGGAGCAAGTAGAGGGAATTTTGCTTTAATCACAACTTGTTGCACTATCCAAAACAGTAAAACTGCAACTAATGTTAATTATGGTTTGTTTATGATATAGTGAGACTGGCAGCAGAGGTGTCTGATCTTGTAGTTGCACCAGAGGCGTAACTACAGAGGGGGGCATGCAAGTCCAGGAATACTGGAAACTTTATTGTTATTTTCATTTTGGTGTGATAAACTGTGATCTAGCTCAACAATAGGCAATCTCTGGTCCTTCAGATATTGTTGGACTGTAAACCCCAGCACCTAGTGGCAGCTGACAACTCCTATGCCAGTTGAGCAGTGAATCTACTTCAGGTTTTAGCTTGAAATTTAAAGGAGCTATTTAAGGTGCTGAACCTATGGCAGCAAGATTGTTTCTTGGATAACTTCTTTGAAGTTTGAACAGAACTCCAGAGAAGGTTCACCACTCTACTGACAAGGAAGCGTGCCATCATTGCTGCCTGTTGGTCAGCTTAGTGTAATGTTGAAATGTTGGTCTAACTCATTTTGTACGGTATTATATTCTTCTTAGTGGACTTAAGGATTAGTGTTACATTCAGTGTGATCCAGAAGTATCATCCATTATGCAATCATGATTATTCCCTGAGTTCACATAGCTGATCATATATATGTTTCAGTTTTATGCCCTCCAGCTATTTGCACATGGCAAATGTACATTTTTTCAAGTTTTGAATATGTATCATTCTACCATTCAAAGTGGTCATATTTAGACACCACATCATAATGCGAAGGTAACTATTAGCCCTGACTTTTGAAAAATGTGTTGCATGGCTAAAGGTGTTGCATTGGTGTCTAATGACTCTCTCTGATTGTAGTGTGTTTTGTTGCAGCAACCAGTAAGCAAGCATAGGTGTTTATTAAATACATGCATTTTAACTCTGCAAACTTTATTTAAATATTACTGTTTGCCTGGTTACCACTGAGACCTTTCTGTCCTGATTTTTTTGTTTAGAGAAGTTGAGAGGAATAGAGTGGAGGTTTCATTATGCGGGTCATTTGTGCATGTTCAGCGCAATGAGAGATCTCCATCCTGCTAGGCAAGAAGATTTCTTGTACTGTAGAGCTTTGGAACAGACAACCTGCTCCAAGGATTTCTCTTAGTGCTGAAATTTGCTAATACTTGGCACTATACAGAACACTCCTTTTTACATCTCATTATGCTGAGCAAGGGACCTAGCACGCTAGGAAGATAACTATTGTGCACATATCTGGATTGAGGGCTTTCCATAAGCATTAGATTGAGACCTTTGTGAACAGAATGCTGATTAGATGGCCCTTTGGTCTGATCCGGCATAGTTCTTCTTGTGTTCGTAAGTCAGTTTATGAAAGCTTGACTTTTACTAGGAGAAAAATCACTTTCATGGTTTTCTGTGTTTGCTTATTGTACTTTTAAACCGCCCATGAGTGCTTTGGCTGTTGTACAGGTTTGCTAATACAAAGCAATGAGATTTCTGGTGAAATATACCCTAAGATGTACTTAAATATTTGTTTTGATTTATATGTCACTTTTCTTGCAAAGTGGGATGCTTTTAACATGCTATATGGCAGTATAGTGTCTTAGCTCTTCCAAATATGACTTAATAGAATATTATTTAGCATTCCATTGGTATGAAGAATGGGGTATGGAAGGGAGTTAATAGAAGAAGTACAACGGGGCTTCAGCTGTAAAGAGGCCTTAAGTGTTTCGGTATATGTCACATCCTAGCCCTCTACCAATAATAACTGGATCACCCAGCATCAAAAGCTGTCATCACTCCTGCAGTTTCCCAGCTGCAGTGCTTTACTTGCTGCTCTTGAAGTTAATGGAACTCACTTTAGGGCATTGCTAGGTATACCTGCACACACTTTCGAATGGTTGCTTTTGAGTCAAGGTGAAGATTCAGCCCATTTTGAACTTAAGTGGCAGTGTGTTTACTTTATATAACTTGGACACATCATACCAGGGGAACAACTTGCAGTCTGCAGTATGTTTTTAGATTGCAGGTCCCATTAGGCCTTGTGACCAATGGGAAATGATGAAAGCTGCAGTGTGATGACAGTATCTGGTGGATCACAAATTGAGCTGTATTGGGCTGAGGCAAATTGCCTTTGTTGCTGTATTTGTACTGAGTAGGAAGCTTTCAACAACATAACTGGGTCACATTT
This sequence comes from Ctenosaura bakeri, assembly GCA_948474755.1. Classification (NCBI taxonomy): domain Eukaryota; kingdom Metazoa; phylum Chordata; class Lepidosauria; order Squamata; family Iguanidae; genus Ctenosaura; species Ctenosaura bakeri. The sequence goes on from CAOLHI010001246.1 coordinate 52,085, forward strand.
TTAGCCGTACACTTAAGCGTCGTAGGAATATGCCTAAAAGCATTATCTTTTAAACTATTCTTTGTAGATGTCATGGAGGCTGTTCCCAGCTATGTAGCCCAATCATGGGATCTGTTTCTTGGTCACATTATTTGCGCTAGAAGGCTAACAAGTGGCTGTTGTAGAGATGAATGAATATTTATAGAAGTAATTTGTCATGTCAATTTAGCAGTTATAAATATCTTCCACTTACCCTCTGTGGTGATATAGTATATTTACCTTTATGCCTTAGGATTTTTTTTAATATCTTGTTGCACATTTATATTGTGAGATTGAAGGGTAGTCAGGGGAAAGGTTCTTTTAGTTAAAATAGAATTTTTATTTGAGTATCATTGAAAAGGCAGGCTCTTTCTGAAATTCAAGACAGTTTTGATGAAAGTACTGATAGGTAGCTGTAAAAGTATAGGAGCTTTCGGGAAATGTCATTTTCTCAGTTTTATAGTGTGCATACCCAATAAATCATACTTCACTGTTTGGTTCAATACATGCTATTTTACGTATACATGTGTTAGTGTAAATGTACATACAGATGCACATTTCAGATTGCTTGTCAAGTCATGTAGCAGGGCTTGTGGGTAACATAGGTCCATGTGTAAAGTTCTTATTTGTTTGTTTAGTAGCTGCATGTTTGTTATTTAGTTTAAATGGCTTAAAATGGCTTACACTAGTAAATGGCTTAAATGGCTTACACTAGTCTTTTGGAGAATTCCATTTTTTCTTCTTATTGAAAAGCTTGTATGTCACAAGAAACCTCAAACAAATCTATTTTTCTGTAGGAAAAATGGACAAAGTATGATTCCTAACACTTCTCAAGTTTTTGTGGCTACCCAGGAGCCTCAGCCACTCCCAAATGAGGGGGGAAATATTTTGCCCACAAGTACTTAGTAACAGTCCCCTATTTTGGCCATTTTCCTGTGGTGTCACCCATCTCACATTTTAGGCCTTTTCCCCCAAAGCAGGAGTAACAGGAATGGGAAGGTCAACAGGCATAGAAATGTGAGAAGGCAGCCAAATGCACCTGAGAATATGGCAAAATAGCCTTGTGTCACTTTTCTTAGTTGTACTTTCCCAATACTTGGTATTGAACGTTTGAGGGAAGTGTGGGGCTGGGTAATGGCAATGGAGGTGCATCTTTCCAGGATCCTAGAGAGGGCCAATATGCTACTCCTGTTCTAGAGTTAACAATTAAATGATATATTATTTTTTGTTTATTGATACATTTATTTTTTTATATTTAAATATTTTTTTCAAGGTGGCTTAGATAAACTTCAGTTGAAATAACATTATAAAACATGTGTGCATATAAGTGACATATAAACCAAAAATACAGACCGTTGTTGAAACCAAAGCAAATTCAAGGCTGAAAGGGTTTTTTTAATAAGCTTTTGAATATGTAGTTGGTACTCCTTAATGTTCAGAAAAGCTGAAGTGGTGTATAAAGTATCTATAATGTAGCCTACTTGTTTTTATCTTTTATGCATGAAAGAATATGTGGAAGCTGGTGGGGGGAAGCATAAACGATAATTATTAAAATTATTGTTTTGAGACCCCAGAAGAACTATAAAGGCTGACATTTTGTTGAGAATGCACATTCTAAAATTGAATGAACTGAATGCAACTACTGCCAAGGGAATATTTATGTTTGTACTGTCATGAGCAAAATAACTTTGATTATACAAATGTACAGGGTCAGATAACCTGCAGATGATAAATAACATGTGGAATATTGTTAATGTACAGCATGAGAACCTTTTAGGTTTCCAGTATCAGTTTGAAAAGTGGGACAAATTCTTTTGTACAGCAACTGAATCTCCAGTTTGTTTGTTTGTTTTAATTTATCCTTAAAAGTGCAAGTGATAGATTGGTCACGTTAATGAAAATCTAACTATGCCACAGATTGACATTTGACTTGTGTTCATACTGTATTTTTATGGAGGTTGATTTTTAAGAGCTTGGATATAAAACCATTACAGCAGGTTGCCTGCCAAGTACAGTAGTAAATTCTTCAGTTGGCCTTTAAAAAGTAGTAGATATTCATAACTGGATAAGTCGTCTTGTATAAACATTGTGTTCAACAGGTTAGCTCCACCACAAGAATGCCCACCATGATGTTATGTGATTCTTCCATTGATTGTTAAATAACCTGTTTTGAGGATCTCGGGTTGACTGGTCGTATGTATAAGAAGTCAGTTTCTTAGTTCTGACTATGTTTCGTTGCAGGTGGTAGGACTTGATCGATAACCATAAACATAACATTTTCTTGAAGGCAGTCTTCTTGAAAGGGAGCCATACTTTTGAGTCATCATCTCAAGTAAATTTTCGGCTATTTAAAATGTTCTTATTTCTTAGCTGCAGTTAAGATAATAGGAGTAGGCTATGAGATTGTACTATGTTTACAGTTACCAGTGTGATTTCTTCTCTTTCCAGTGTTTGCCATGCATATGGCATTTATTGCCGTTGCCATTAATGATGATTAGGGACAGCCAGGATTTGTTGCTAACTTGGATTTTGAGCTTAAAATTGTTTCAAATTTTGGTTAAAACTGAAAGCTGGTTAGTGATGTCTATTGTTGAAGCTTGTGTTGGTGCCAGCTTTAATTGTAGATTAAGTTAAGAGAAGTAAGAAGTTGGGGGAGTTGTTTTTTGGCTACTGTCATGGTAAAGGTGTTCAGTGCATTGTACTAATGCTTACTTGATTGTAGTTAGTTCCAATTGAAATCAGTGCAAATTAAGTACTTGCTAAGTTTTTAGTACGCCCTACGTATAACTAACTCATCTAGAAACCAACCCATTATTCCATACTGGATTTTAAAATTTTTGATTATGCTGTAATGTGTGAATGATTCAGTATTTAATGAAATACAGTTGATAATTTCTGAACTTACATTTTAACTGTGCAAATATTTTGGTTCATACTTACTTGTGTAACATTTGACAGAACCTCTTTTGTTGGGAGTTAAGTCTGTCAGTGATGTACATTGAACATGCAAGACTGTTCCGTGATTTAAGCTTACCTTCAGTAATCCAAAAGGGTGGTCTATTGATTTTTTAAAAAAAATATTAAAACGAGTTCTATAAAAGTAACTATAGTATGCTAATACAGTTTTGTGTTTATCTTGGGAAATCAATTTTTATACCTCTGAGCTGTGTGATAGGCTTTTTGTACTTTGCAAGGTATATATGTGCTTGGTGTTGGAATTCTTCTTCTTGGCTAAAGAATAGGCATAAAACAAAAATAAAAATCCTTGCATGGTATCCTCTTCCCACATTTTCTCTTGGGGGGGAGATGAGTAATAGAGCAAGAGAAACGAGTCAAAGAAATATGTTAAAAATATGCTGAAGCAATGCTTATGTCTATTTTTTTCAAATATTGTTCTTTTTTGTCAGCTTATGATTTGTTTATCACAGAAATGGTACCACGTGTCAGATTTTGTTTGTGAGAAAACTGCACAGTGACATTTTAATAATCTACAGGGATTTCCATACACACACACCAAAGACATTAAACATTTGTTTCAAACAGAAGAGCAGGATGCACACTTGCTTAAATGTTTAAAAACAAGAAAAAAAATATTTTTTAGCTTTGTGATGGAAGAAAAAAATGGTAATGAAAATTGTCATCAGTATGATTTAGCAGTTTAAAGCTAAGCTTGCATTTCTACATTATGATGACTGTTATGATTACAACGATGGCATTTGTGCTCTCATCTCAGCTGCTGGTACTTATGTGAACTTGCTTGGGGTTTAAACAGTAGAAAGAAAAACTTGTAGTTACAGAGAAGATCAGGTTGAAGAAAGTGTCACTGCAGAATTTTAAACCTAGGTAGGTTTTAGTACCAGTCTCTTCTAGATTTTTTTTAAACTATGGTTTTTACAGTATTTATTGATGGATTTTAATTTGTATTGGTTTTAAATGCTCTTTTAACTGATGTTATGTGTTGTGTTATTTGTTGTTTTCCCTGCCTTGATCGTTAGGGTGGGGCAGATAAGAAACAACAACAACAATAATAACAACAGTAATAGTAGTAGTATTACTGCCCATAACAAAGAATGCCAGTCCATTGTCCTTCCATTTGACCATATAAGTAATCACTTGATTTTCCTGCCATTAAATGGCAAAAAATGCTTGTGTCCTAAACTGTAGGATTGACTGGTCAGAAACATCAGAGACCTTGAGGCCTAGGGAGAAAGCCTGGTGATGTCACAGAGTGGACACTGATAAAAAATTTATTTCTGTTATTTACATTTACATCATATCTTTGCTCAAGTTGATTAAGGAGAACACACATGGATTTCTTCTTCCCTAATTTATTCTTCTACCTGTCCTGTAAGGTATGTCAGGATGATTCATAGGCTGGCCTAAGATCACCCATTGAGTTTTATGGCTCAGTGGGGACTTGGACCTGGATTCCTAAATCATAATACAATAAAATTATTAAACAAAGATTGTTTATCTTATACTTTCACAATGGCTATACTTTCACAGCTTAGTATACTTTGTACAACTTACCCATGTTCAATTTGTTTGCTTCCAAAAAGAGAGAGATAATATACTTGTCTGTTTTTCCCCCTTTTCTTCTTTTAAAAAAATCCCTTTAGATGGTACATGCTGCAGCCTGTAATTCAGGCTGCTGCAAAGTCAGGCTTCTGGAAGGCCAGACTCTCTAGGGACCATCCTCTGTTAAAGAAAGTGACATGCAGAGCTTAGCAAGGGGTTTGGGGTCATGCTTGGTCTATCTCTTCATTATCCTCCCCTGCTGTCCTCTCCTGCTCTTTGTCTTGTCTGAGTCAGAGTAGAGACTGTGTGAGTCTCTTATTGCCATTATTGCTACTTGCAAGTGCAACACTGTCACAAGAGTCTTGCCCACCACCCAAAGTTTCAGTGTCTTGGCTGAAGATTAAAAGTTTGTACTGCCCCACCCCGGTGAACACTTCAGGAAAAGTCCGGAGGCCTTGAGACTCTAGTAAGCTCAATTACTTAGCCGTAGACTTACACTTAGGAACTGTGAATCATCATGCCTAATACTCGAATGCACAGACCACTGAAGGGAACGAGAAGGTATGTCTTAAGTTTAAAAACTTAATTGAAATTAATTTGGCTGCGTACCACTACTATATGCTTACAAAATAAAATTTTGTATGCATCTGATACAGATTTGTCACCTTTCAATTAAAACCAAGTAAAACTTTGGAGTTGATGTGTTTCCCGTAATTAGATCTGGTTTCACAGTTACTATGGATAAACCAGCGTACTGCTTTCAGATTACCTGCTTGTAGTAGAAATGCTGACTAAACCAAGACTCTTGACCTCTAGTTTGCTTAGAATGACATCCTAACTTGCCAGTAACTAGTATTCCTGTTTCTTTCTCTCTGAACAAGCCAGGGTTTTTTTGTTTTTATTTTTTGTTTTCTTTAATCTGTTGTGGGGTAAAAGCAAGCCAGAGTTTCAGCTGCTTCTGAGTTTCAGCCCTATAGAAACAGACCATAAATCAGTGGCCCTTTCCACATGCGAGTGAAGAAATGGGGGAAACCACGCTGAAATGGAGCTTACCTGAGTCCATCACCACGTGGAACAGCACGTTTTCGCTGCTCCACACTCCTTGGCGTCCCGCGGCGTCCTGCGGGGCCCAAAATGGTGGCTTACGACTGGCAGAGGCTCTCCACCAACTGGAGAAGCTCACCCCCGGCAGATCTGCAGGCACGCCCTTGCGTGCGCCTGCAAATCTACACCGGGCACTGCGACGGTGCTGCATGGTCGTCCTTTTTAAAGACCACATGAAAAGTGGTTTTCAAAAAGCACGTGGCGCCGCCACTTCCGGGCGCCCTAGCGTGGATTGGGGTGTGGAACTACGCAAAAGTAGTCCACCCCAATCCACTTTACGGTGTAGACGACCTCCGTCAGAGGTCGCTCTACACCGTTTTTAAACCCCCGTGTGGAAAGGGCCAGTGTTCAAGCTATAATTTGTTTAGCTGCTTCTGGTATAAGTGAGAACAAGAGGGCAGTGTGAACAAGTATGTTGTTCATCCATAGGAGCCAAGTTCCTCAAGATCCCTGTCTTATAGTAACACATGAACTGGACCATTCTATTTCTAATGCTTAAATTGGTTGATTTGTTGGTTTTATTATTGTGCTTTCAAGTGTTTAAATTCAATTTAAAATTAAACATGCTCATTAACAGTTAAAACTGGGCATCAGATTGCTTTAAAGTTCCATTTAATTCGGGCAGATCTGTTTCTACTTATTTCTACATACTCAATATACCAACACAGAAATTCTTCTGAAACCATATCAGGTTTCCCAAAAGTAGTTGACCCTTTTATGGAGGTAGGAGCCAAGGCTAAATAGTGTTGTTGCACTGCTGGCATTTGTGATTTAATAAACTATCATGCCGTATGTTTGTATTGCTTTTTGAAACTGGGAAGATTTTAAATTTTACTTTGTTTCCATGTTAGTGTTTTTTTCAAATGAGAATTGCAACTGGATCACAGCCAAATTCTGCATGGAGTAATGTTAGCTTTTTGTGGCGTAATATTTCCTTTACAGATGAAAACTGATTTGTTATTTGTTGGAGTTAACTGTCTCTTTTATAAAATAAGAGGGAAACAATTTAAGAAGTTTGTCGTTTTAACTTTTGTTTCTTTTCTCTCAAGAATTCAGAAAGAACTTGCAGAAATTACATTAGACCCTCCTCCAAACTGTAGGTGAGTTTTGAATGGATTTTATTTATTTGGGTTATGTGAGGTAAATCTTGACTTTTCTTCACTATTATTTGTTAGACCTTTGGCAAAAACTGTTTTAACTATTTATAGTTTTTCCGGTGCTTAATGTTCTTAATGAATTACCCTTGGGGAATAAATAATTACAAATTTAAAACATGACTATGAAATCAGTCCAGATCAATACATTTTGTTTTGTTTTTAATGTTTTGCTGAGACTCTGTACTGGTAGTTATTGATGTCTTTTGCTGGCAAGTGTTATGCAAATAATTGTTTGTGTATGTTGGCTTTTCCTTTTTCTTGGTGTTCTTTTGGAAGCATAATGAAATATATTGGTGTAAAACATTTTTGTTTTTAGAATGAGGTTTTGCTATTTGCATTTATTCCTTTGATGAAATAATGTGAGCATTTAAAGCTTGTTGTATTGAATTTCGGCTAGTCTTGTATCATGCTACTATGATTATCTGTCCCAAACTCCCTATTTGTCCACATGCCATAATTTCAGTCTTGGAAGTTGGCCAGAGTTGTACTTCAGTGTTTACTGAGATGCATGTTTATGTTATTTCTAACTAAGAGAGGTAAAACTATGTTCAAATTCAGGGGTGTTGTCAAATTTAGTTCACCAATTACTTTCAGCTTGTTTGTGGAATTCTGTGAGGAACTGGATGGGTCCCTTTACATTTTGTCTTTGTTAGAGTTTGCTTCTTATTTTATGTTTGAACTAATGCAGCACATTAGATAAGAGATTACTCTTCTGATTTTGTGGGCAGGGGGGACCAAAGGTGCAATATACTAAATTATGTATGTTACATTTTGAAGAATATCTGCAAGTACTGTGGACTCAGGTAGTCTTAAGATAAATGGCAAAGAGTTTAAAGCAATTGTGTTCAAGATTATTTCAAGATAAAACATTGTAATTTCAATGTCATTTGTTGTATTTAGTGATTCAAGCCATTGCAGATACATTTAAGAGTGTTTAGATGGCACTGAGGCGTTGCTAACAGATGCCTGTTAATGGATTGTTTTACTGAGATCAGCCCAGAACTCTTACAGAAACCTGTAAATTTGAAATACTGCTCTTTTGGAGGGGGACTTGCAGGTATTGGAACTGAAGAATTTTGGGATGAGTTTATCCTTTGTTGTAATACTTCTGATTAAATACACTGACTGGAGTGGTATGACAGGCAGAGGAGGATCTAGGGTGGGGCAGCTGGGGCTCATGCCCTGAGTGCCAATGTCGGGGGGCAAAAAAGAAGAATCTCCCTACCTATCTCCCCACCACTCGCCCCTCACCCGTCTGCTGCCCCTCACCCACCTGCTCCTTGCCCCTCCCCTCTTGTCCACTACTCACTCCTCCCCCACCTGCCCACCACTCACCCCACCCATGTAGTGCTTGCCTCTTCCCCACCCAACACTCACTCTTCCCCAGCCTGTGCGCCGCTCGCCTTGCCCCCACCTGCCACTGCTCACCCCTCTTGCTTGCCCTGGATGTTGTTGCGCTTTGGTAAACCACTGATGACAGGTTGAGCCTCAGAACTGTGTTCCTCATTTATCTCCTGGGTCTGCTGTTTTTTGCCTCTCTTCACCCTTTAAATCTTGAAATTCCTTTTTGAAATGTTTTGGTTTCTAAAAATACAAGTCATTTCTGTAAAACAACTTGTATGATGAATGTGAATACCCTTTCTACCGTATGGCCCAGGTAGAAAAATATATCTCTTCAGATATAAACCCTTAGAGTTCAACTTCTGAATTTTTTTTCAGTTCTAGTTCTAGATATAATTGCTTAGGTATTCCTCATTATGAAAGGTGTTTCCTATTTGAGGGATGGAAAGCTTTCCCTTTTATGTAGACTGAATGAGATGCCAAAAAACCCATGTAATATGGGGTGTGGGCCCTTCATAAAAACAAAAGTGTGTGCATCATGTAATTTATGATTGTGGACAGGATGTTACTTTTGCAGAAAATACCTGGCTATGTTAGCTGGTATTTAGGTAGAACACAAATTTCTCAGTTGCTGCTTCCTGATTATCAACCCTGTATACCATGAACTTCAACTTTCTCTTATTGCTGTTTCGGAAACATGGCCACACTAGTTCTAGAAAAACTGAGTATTTATTTCTATGGCACAAATGCAGTTCTAATATATTCACAGAATTAAAGGAAATGCCAGAGAAAATAGACCTTGACTAAATCAGAAGCATTAAAATAATAACAATAGCACATATTGACATTTCCCTCCAGCTTTGTGCTTGTAAAGATCTCTTAGATCCTTACAGGGGAAACAGAATCCAGGAGGATGCTATAAAACATTGCCCTTAATTCATACAGTCAGATGGGATCACTGTAGAAATAACATGATGGATCAGGTGGGGCACTGAAAACTATTAAGACGGAGAGGAGTAACTTACCTAGTTTCTACGGTCACAATGTTTCTTTATAAGTCATAGCTATCTGAACGCGCTACATTCATCCTCGTAGTGTGAGAAAATTAGCCGCATTTGTATTCTTTAAAATGAATGGGAAAGACATAACTTGCACCTGTGGCACCACTTCTTCCTTTCCCCTCTTAGAACTGGGAAGTGCAGAAGTTCTGTGTGTGGCATTTTATTGGATTCTTTCTGATTCTTGGATATCTGCTGCAGAATAAAGGGAGGCAATTAACCTAGACATGTCAGAAGACAGTTGAGAAACTAGAATAGACCACTGGAGTAAGCATGGTAGTCATAAAGGCTGCTGGTATAATATTGTCATATGTATAGATGAGCGCATTGCCAACGTTGGTGAACCCTCAATAAAGAACAAAAACTGAATGATCAGATCACACCATTGGTTCCTTTCACTTTCCATAGCTGTGTCCTGTTTTCTCTTATCAAGTTGTGGATCCATGAACACCCAGTCCATTCTCACCAGGACTTGATTGTTCCTGTTTTTCATGTTCAATACAAATCCAGCAGAAATTTGTAGAAGAGGAGATTGCCAGGTACTTCTCTCACCTTGCAATTGACTCTCTCTCCCATCATTATACATTTCTTCACACAAATCATGTCAACAGAATATGCTCTTCTGGAATATCGCTTTTCATAGTCAACGTATCTATTTTATATAAAAGAAGCTGTTTTAGCAATAAAGGTCAAATTAATAGTAATTTCCCTAATGTTTTGAAATGCTCACCTAATTTTTTTTTATACCTAGTCATGTGTATCTGAAATAATTACTGAGAGAAACAAATTCACCATAAACATATTTGGCTTTCTAGAATAAACTTTGTCAGAATCAATTGTAAAAGAATTCAGAACAATCTTTGTACATATTATTGTAAATAATAGGAATTTTAGAAATAGTACTGTGTTCATAGATGTGCAAGTGAATCACATTCAGACAGATAATAGGTCTTTGCAGAGTGTATGCGATTTATGTAAAATGGAAGATGCTCCACTTTGCTATGAAATAGGAACTTGCAGTGCAGATAGAAACTAGTAAAAGCTAGTAAAAAGAAGAGTTCTGGGCAATGTACAATAGTGAATGCACTCCTGACTTGCCTTTAAATTATTTTTTTCTCTAGTTTTCCTAGAAAGCAGCGTCCAGGTTTTGTTTTCATTAATTCTTTTCAAAGTGAGCTTAGAAAAACAACTTACACCGGTGCACCTTCTCTCTTTCTAGCTGATCTTTCAGTTCTTTACCCCCACTACCCCCAGAGAAGCAAATCTTACCTTGACGTATATCCATATTTGTGGGTGGGTGTCCATCTGTGTGTCTGAATGTAACTGGCAATATAGATTGTGCTTACCGTATAGAAGTCTTAGTGGCAGTACAGTTGAATCATCCAGTTTTTCATAGACGGGGGAAAAAGAGTACTTTCTCCTAAGCACATAAACTTTTAAATGACATTCCTAAACATTTTCTAGGTTTTTGTCTGCAAGAGATTATGAAGTTTATAGTTTATTTTGTATGCAGATGTAGCTTAAATAAATATAATTTCCATGTTCCTGTGTAGGAAAGGATGCTTCAGATTGTCTCCAATAACATCATTGCCACAGTGCACATATTCTATTTCCATCAATTACTTTAAAACACACATACACAAATGCACACGAAGCATGAGTGACTGAGTGAAGCAGTAGAATGACATCAAGACTTGAATCTCAAACATTTGTACAAAGATGTTCTGGGCTCCACAATTTGTGCAGGATATTGACAAGCTGGGAAATGTTCGGAGAAGGGCAACCAAGATGAACAAAGATCTGGAAACAAAGCCTTATGAGAAACAATTTAGGAAGTTGGATATGTTTAGAAAAAGATAAGACAGAGAGGTGACATGATAGCCATTTTTAAGGATCTGAAAGGATATCATGTAGAAGATGGAATGAGCTTTTCTGCTGCTCTGAAGACTGTATATGAATCAATGGATTCAAATTATAAGAAAAGAGATTCTATGTAAACATTAAGAAGAACTTTTGTACTGTAAGAACAAAGCAGCAGTACAATTTGACTGCTTTGGAAGGTGTTGGACACTCTTTGTAGGTCTTCTAACAAGTTGGTATTTTCAGGAGTGCTGTAATTGTGTGCTTGGCAAGAGTTGGACTAGATGGCGCTTGTGGCCCTGCCGGTGGTAAGATTCTATGTTGTTGTTAATGAAGTATTGTAAAAGTATTTCTTGTGTTCTGTTACGTCTGCTCACATAATTAACTGGAAAATAGTATGGTTGGTCTTCAAAGAAGAGAGACATGTTTGCATGACTCTTAGATCATGAGTATCACACAATTATATGACTTTTCTTGTGCATGGAAAAAGAATTTCATATGCAAATAGACCAGCTGCAATAGTAGGTTGTTTTGTTTTTTTGTCAAAACAGCCAGTGGCTGCCGGATTTGCCAATATTTTTTTCTCCATGTGTTCTAGTTTTACTTATTTTCCTGCGTTGTAACCTATGCTACAGTTTCTTTAGTGTGTTTTTGATTTTCTTTTTCTTTTTCCTATTAACTTACCATGGTGGTTTTAGTTATATTTTAACTCTGAATGTTTTGTCAAGGCTGTGGAATGATGATAGCTGAAGAGTGGGTTGTTTTCATTTCCACTTAGTTGTAAAGCTGTTTTGATATGAAGTGGCATCAGAAGTCTTTTGTAATTCTTCCATTATTAAAATCAAAATATAAATAATGCTCCAAGCAAACAGAAACTATGCTAATCTAAATTCAATAAATAAACAATAGAAATTCCTCACCAGGATTTTCAAAATAAAGTAATGGTTCTATAGATAAAAATGTTTAGAAAACACTATCCAAAGACAAATCATTAAGGGATGCTATAATAGATTAACTTTCAAATGTCACTGCCATTATCTGGTATGATGTGGCTCCTTTCTGAATTTTTCAGAAAACTGTCTGAATATTATACCTTTGGAACAGATATTGTACAAGATTGTACAAAAATACAAATATTTGCACAAATATACCAGCAAATGTACCCCGGTATCAGACATGCTGTACACCACTGAAATAGTGGACTTCCTTGGATGTGTAAGTTTTTTGTCCTCTACTATTCCTCCTTTAAAAAAGAGATACTTGGTTATACCTTTATATGAATAATAAAAGCTATTTCTATGTTAAAATTCTACCTTTAAAAGCATCTTGTTTTTCTTAAACAGTTGTTTGCTGTACAAGATGACTTTGTTTTTGGATAAGTTGTAAGGTTTATTTTCTAAATATAATGACTTATGAACTTGGGAGAATAAGGCTGAATTTTACCCTTTTATCCAAAAGCATACGTTTCTAATTTGATAGATTTTACCCATGAGATTAAAATGACCATCATGTCTTTTGATTATCAAGCTAAGGGTTGCATAGAAATGTGTAGTTCTATTTGTGCTTTGATGACAGAACTAATTTGAACCCTGTCTCCTATCTTTTATGTTTTTATGAGCAATAATGCTCACTCATTATTTAGCTTGAGCAGCTGCTGAATAGTTAGGACAAGATGGGGCTTTTTAACAGAATCCTGAATTCAGAAAGAAAAAAAAAAATCTGTGGACCTGAGAACTGCAAATACTAACTGAAAGCCTTACCAGTATTCTTTAAAAAAAACCACAACAAATACACATTGTAGTGATATCTTGATTACATAGAACACTGGGTTTTGCATCAGGTGAAGATGGTAAATCCTGGAGGGAAGAAATATGACTTTTGTTGAGGCCACAGGTCTGCCTTAGATGTTTGCTTAAGGTAATATTCAAGATGGTTTTGAAGTAGGTTGAATACATATAGAGGTTTTACCCCTTCCTGGAAACAAGGGCATTGCAAACGAGGGCAGTAACAGAAATGCAGTAAAAATCTGCTTTTCCATTTGCAGCAACAAAGTAACTTCCTCTGAGATATGAGATAGGTCTCCTTCCTGTGTGAACTACAATCTACTTTATAGACAAGAGTACAGTGGGTTTCTTAAGCTTTCCAAGTTTGGAGATAAATTTAGGTGTAACAGGTAAAGCCTGAGAATAAGAGGCGAATTCAGATGGTTGTGTTTTATGTCAGAGATTAAAACTTTAGAACAAGGTGCAGTCATTTTTACCCCTCTAGATTAGGATTCATTTGTTCAGCTGCTAAATTTGGAGGGGTAAAAAAAGGAAAGCTGATCTTTTACACGCTTTTTTATAATACTTTTTGTAACTCAGTCCTTTGTAAGTGACAAAATAAAACAGGCTTTGTGTACAAGTGAGCTTAATTACATGTTGTCTACAGGGATTTAAAGGGAAATCTATAAACAGTAATATATGTTTGCTTGCTTTGATTTTCTGTGATGCTGCTAAAGATTTAGGATTGTGTTGTTCTTGCATTTCATTCTGAAATATCTACTTTTAAAAGTTGCTATCCATAGAATGCTACAACTTCACCATGATGAAAGCATTATTGTACCCTGGATTATAAATTCTTTTATTAATAATGATTTCTGATTATGAATAGTTTATTTGGGTGACTAGGGGAGTTTTTAATGGTGCTAACAGTATGAAAGAAATGTGAGGCAAATCATCCTTTTTTCCTTGTGTTTCTTGCTATGTGCAATACTTCATATTTATTTTAATTAAACATTTGCAGCTTTGCGAGCTTATTCAGGCATCTAATTAGCTGCAGCTTTGAATTATATCAAAGCACATGCCAAAGATTTCTTAATTAAGTTATCTACATGAAATTATCTTTGTTTTCCACTTATTTGGCAGTTAGTTTACTACTTCTTTGTTTATGCCTTCTTTTTACAAATTTCTTAAGAGTGCTTCAGTTCAGTTTTGTTTTTAGAAATAAGATACTGGATTGAATAGGCTTTAAAACATTTGCCCGTTGCTTGACAAAATGCTAATCGTGCTGTATCACCTTAACTAAAACTATACATCATCATAATTGCATGTTTTTATACCATCAAAAAATTGATATAAAGCATTCCTTTTCAGTCATATCTTCAGAATGAAAATGGAGTTCTAGTTTTCTACCCTCCCCAAACGTTTAGTGGCACAAACCTTTAAGCTATAGCATCTGTACTGCAAATTTAAATGTTCATTATTTTTCTGTAAAATGGAGTGAGAATTCTTCCTCAGTGGACAGCTTTGTAAGGCTACAGAAATAGCTACTGTGTTCTCCTGTATGAGCATAAATACTAAAAGAAAGGGAGAAAGCAATATATAGAGTTTTCAGTTTATTAGGGGGGGCAATGCAGAAATTTATTTTTTTCAATGATAGTTACTTATATTCTGAAATTCAGATGTTAACACATTGCTAAAAGTGATGCAAAATTCAGCCGCAATTACATGACCCAATTAAGATGTATAGGGATGAGAGCCACAAATTGTATCCATCTAGATGATAACTAAAAGAAATCTGTGTGCACTTCTTTGAGGTGTATTTTTGCTATAGTGAGGCCTGCCTCACAGTTAGAGACTGAGATAAATGCTCACTAAATGTCTGTGAGAATAGCCAAAACAGACATGTGTAGATCGTACACCTTTGGCAGGATGTTACTTACATCAGTGATGGTATAACTGTAACAACAACACCACAAACAAGGTGGTGGTGGTGGTGGTGGTGATAATGATGATGATATGGTCTTGTCTGTGCATTTTGCACATCCTGTCCATTTAAGTCCAGTTTCTTGCTTTGTAACACTAAATGGATTGAAATGGAAACTTGAGACTGTAAATGCATCACAAGGAAGCTTGTTTACACAGTTCTTAGTTAGCAACACTAGAACAGAAAGTAGGTAAAGATAAGTGCTACAAGATTCCTTTGGATACTGATCCAGACTAACACAGCTGTGTCTTTGAATTCTAGGTAATTGTATATAGATCTGTAGTATTTCCATGTATTTGTCATGGTTTATTCTTAATGTCATACAAATAAATATTACACTTTTAACTCTGTTTTCAGCATTTTAAGAATAGTAATATAGAATTTAGAATACTGGATTATTACAGCAGTTCTGTGGTAGAAAATTTCCACAAATCACCCACTTTAAGTTTCTGACTTGTTTCTGCTTTGTTTTGAAATTTTTAAAACATGAAACAGTATGCTTGTTCAGTGCAATAGCTGTAGTCTAGCAAGTTCTTTATTTGAAAATAAAAGAATATGTGTTTCTTTTTTTCCCAAGCGGTGTTGTCACAACTGCCACATCAAACTGAATAGCTTAGATGTGCTCAAAGAATTTGCTGAATCAGTGTGAAAAGCAGCTCCCCACCCCCTTGTCTCTCTCCTTGCCTTTTTGAATAACTGTAACCATAAACCAGATGTCCTAAGGATTATTCTTATGGTCATATGGCAGTGTGATAATTCCAGAGGGAATAAAAGAAAACAGCCTGTATAGTCTTCCAGCTGCATCAGTTTGTGGTGAAGAGGTGTAATAGAACTGTCATATTAAGTTCTCAGTCCTGATTCTCCTTGTGTCATGGCATGCTGTCTTTGACCAGGATGTACTCTATCTAACTGAGGTGATCTGTTGTGTTGCATGGGTACAAAAACTTTTTCAAAACCAATGTATTTTTCTTTTCTTTTTTATAATTTTATTAAAGTTTCAGCAAATAAAACAAACAATTATCTCTGCAATGTTTACATGCAAGGTTATACCGCTTATCGCAATAAGATGTTAGTAATCAAACTTAATTCATTAGTTCCTGCTATATTTCTCTACTTTACTTGTTACATGATATTTCTATGATTATTACCTTGTATAGCAGTTGGTATAATGAATTATGCATTGTTTTCTGTCTACGCCCAACCCATATCCATAACAATCTTCCACTCTTTATTAACATCTTCGTCTGATTTCCCTTTTAGTTTTTGTGTAAGAATGTCCGCATTTCTATTTTCCATAAAAGTTGTCCACCACTGTTCCATAGTAGGTATAGTTTCATTTTTCCAAAGTCGTGCATACTCAATATGGGTCGTCATCACCATGTATAGTATTACTCTCCAATATTTCTTCACTGACGTTCCATCTAGTATATGTGTCATGTTTAACAAGTAAAGTTCAGGTATCGTCCCAAGTTGAATCTTCAGAATTGAACATATTTTCTTATGTATTTCTTTCCAGTATTTTTCTGCTTTGGGACATGACCACCACATATGAAATAGTGTACCAGAACTCTCTTGACATTTCCAACATTGCCCTATACCCGTCTTATAAATTGTCTTTAATTTTTCAGATGTCATGTACCATCTATGAAATAGTTTATAATAACTTTCTTTTAGATTTTGAGCAGCGGTAAATTTCTGTGTTCGTTGCCAACTCTTTTCCCACCATTCTAACTGTATTGGATGTCCAACATTTTGTGCCCATTGTATCATCGCTACTTTAACTGTCTCCTCCTCGCATTCTTGATGTAAAATTTCTTGATATAGATGTGCTAATAAATGTGGTGGATTTTCTCTTAGCAATCACAATAATTGGATTTGCTCCTTTTGTTGTATTTTAATGAAAATATGACAGCTGAATTGCCAAAGAAGATAATATGGGATGCCAGTAAAGGTGTGACGCGTGGGAACTTTATCAGATGGTCTGCTGAAATTAATAAAGAGAGGAAGCGTATAGAAGAAACGATTTTGGGGAACATGAAAGAATTGGAGAAACAGATGAGGAAAAACCCGACAGATAATACTATAAGACAAAAGATTAAGGTATGTCAAGCGGAATTGAATCAATTAAATCTGGGAGAAATAGAACAACAGATGCACAGACTAAAACATACTTCTTTTGAACAGGCTAACAAACCTAAACTTCTGGCTAATTTATTGCGAAAAAGAAGATCAAGAAATATAATAACAGAGATTGCAACAAGGAAGGGAAAGACAACAAAGCAAGAGGAGATAAAACAGGCATTCTACTCATATTGCATAAAGCTATTGAGTAATATCTCCTCAACAAAAAATGAAAGAGAATTGGAAGAATACTTGGAGAGGAAGAATAAAATCAGATTTTCAGAAGAACAGAGAGAGACTTTAAACAAACCAGTATCGATGATGGAGATAGTAGAAGCTGTCAGGAACACAAAGAATGACAAATCTCCAGGACCTGATGGCTTTACAGCAAAGTACTATAAAACTTTGGAACATGATCAATTCCACTACAAACAACAATAAATGAGATAAAGAAGGAAGGACTACCAGAATCATGGAAAGAAGCTAATGTAGTTTTGATTCCAAAAGAAGGAAGAGATGCAACGGATGTTAAGAATTATAGACCCATTTCATTACTAAACACGGACTATAAGATTTTTGCTGCTGTTTTGGCAGAGAGACTTAAAAAGTTCTTCAAGAACATATTCATGAAGATCAGAATGACTTTTTACCCAAGAGGATGATGCGTGACAATATCAGGACAGTTTTAAATATAATTGAATATTACAAAAAACATAATGAAAGAAAACTAGCCATGGTATTTGTTGACGCAGAAAAGGCATTTGATATGGTCAATTGGTTATTCTTGAAGACGACTATCAAGCAAGCGGGAGAAAAATTTATTTCATGGATTGAAGCAATATATTCTCAACAAACGGCGAGACTAATTATAAATGAAGAACGCACCAAACAGATTGAAGTACTGAGAGGAACAAGGCAGGGTTGTCCCCATCACCATTGTTATTCATTATGACATTAGAAATACTTAACGATAATATAAGAGAAGATGTGGCAATAAGAGGAGTCCAGATAAAGAAATATCAATATAAACTTAAAGCCTTTGCAGATGACTTGGTACTTTTTCTTGATGATCCTTTCAGGAGTGTTCAAAGACTGATGGAAACTATTCAAGAGTACGGAGATTACTCCGGTTTTAAGATTAATAAGGAAAAAACAGTGTACATAACAAAAAATATGAGGGAGAAAGAAGAGACTGAATTCAAACAAATAACAGGATTTAATAAAGGACAGAAAGCCAAATATTTAGGAGTTTGGATTACAAAAAGAAATAATGAATTGTATCAAAATAACTATGATAAAAAAATGGAAGGAGATAACTCAAGATTTGGCTAAATGGACTCAACTTAAATTATCTTTGCTGGGACGAATATAAGTGATAAATGAATGTTCTCCCAAAAATGAACTATCTTTTTCAAAATGTGCCTGTCATTACAAATATTAAACCTTTTGTTCAATGGAAGAGAGACATAACCAAATTTATGTGGCAAGGGAAGAAACCAAGAATCAAATGGAGGATTATGACGGACCTAACAGTAAGAGGAGATCTAGGCCTGCTGGACTTACAGGTATATTACAAGGCAGCGGCATTCACTTGGATAAAAGATTGGATGAACCTTCAAAATATGAGAATGCTGGCGTTAGAGGGATCTGACTTAAGAATAGGATG
Organism: Ctenosaura bakeri; assembly: GCA_948474755.1. Lineage (NCBI taxonomy): Eukaryota > Metazoa > Chordata > Lepidosauria > Squamata > Iguanidae > Ctenosaura > Ctenosaura bakeri. The sequence continues at coordinate 70,675 of CAOLHI010001246.1, forward strand.
GCACGCCTACATGTTCTGTGGAAAAGCAGCAATAGATAAAGACTTTACGCATCATTTCATAAGGAAATTGTTACTTAAAATATGGATCGAATACAAGAAGAAGAACATAAGGCAGCTACCTAACTTGATCTCCCCACAAGAAGCCTTTTTTAGAAGATGGACAGATACAGATAAATGGCTACAATATGAAGACTTATTAGAAACAACAGAAGACTGCTGTATGAAGATGACATCAAGAGAGAAATTGGAAATTGAAGGAATAAAATTAAGCTGGTTCCCTACAGACAACTGAAGGAAAGCTTTCAAATGGATGTACAAACTTACGGAATACAACAAAAGTATTTTTCTATATAATTTTTCTGGTTTATTCTATGCTATTTGTTCATGAAATTGCAACTCATTAGGAGGGCTACCTATATTTGAGGCAGAAAGGGTTCTGATGCAAGAAAGGTTAGCATGATCTTGATTATGCTTGCTTGGCTTATATAGCTCATCCTATGTTGGCAGTTCCTGGTGTGTGTGGTGATGATGGTGTGTATTTTTTTTAAGCATAGCTTTCCTTAATTAGCTTATTAATTGAATAGCATACCATATGACCTCAATAGCATTCTGTGCTAGAGGGGTCTGGCTGCAACAGGAGTCCCAAGAGGATATTTGCTTGATTCATTCCATGCAGCATCCTCTCTGTTTGAAAGGAGACAGCGGCATATGCTGTAGCATGTGAAAGGGCATTTCAGTTGGCTGACTCCGAGAGGAAATGAGCTTCTTCAGCCCTGCTGCTTTTCGAAGCTACCACCAGGTCTAAGGGAGGGTGATATGCTATTTTCCGTTGCTGCCTCATGACCCAGCCTTTCAGCCTTTGAATTGAAGAATGTAAGACAGCTTTGGGAAAACATAATTAGTTCCCTGTCTTGTTTATTTTTGCTTTTCAGAAAATAAAAAAACATCTGTCATTTAATTTTTAAAAAGGGAGCTGTTTGCTTTCCTGCCATATCTCATTTCAAGAAATGTCTTTTTGGTAGCAGCCAACACAGAAAAATACATTGACACCAGAGAGAGAGGGAGAAGGAGAGAGTGCATACAGTCATTCTAAGTGATTTCATTGTTAACTTATTGTTGCAAGCTGTAAAATCTGCAATCCTTCTGATTGTTAGCATTTTACTTCTTTATTGCTTGCTGTTAATAAGGGAGGAAAGCATGTGCTTTTGCAAAGATCAAACAAGCTATAGACACATACATGACTCACTTCTGAATTAAGAATGTTTGTATGCTACATGTAGAAATGCACACAATATTTCTGAAAATATCAGCAGGCAAATTTATATATTGCTAAACACTGGCCACTATGTGATTAGTATGTTTGAATTACAGCGGCCCCTCGACTTTCACAAGGGTTCAGGGCATAGAATCTTCGCAAAAGTTTAAACAAAAACAACACAAAAACTCTCCCCCCAGTCCTCCCCTCCTATTTGCTGACTACCCCATCCCATTCTTTTGCCTTTTGCCCAGGCACGCATCACACTCCTGGGCAAAAGGAAAGGAAATGGGAGTGGCAGCCATTGTTCAGAGAAGGTATGCATATTCCTTTTGCCCAGGTGCATGGAAGGAAAGCACAGATCACTCAGGGTAAAAGCTAAGGGAATGGGAGGGGGAAGAATGGAGTTAGGCAGATGGGCACCTTGTGAATAATCAAATTTTCAAAGGTCAAGCTCACAAGTGTGGAGGGGAAACTGTATCATTATCCTTTGGATGAATAGAATGTTGAACTGGCAGATAGCAGTTTCAGTTCTCCTTCAGAATTTTCTTTAATACTAATCTATGTGGTGTTTTCTGCTATAGGATGAACACTGTCCTCAAACTTGCATAGTATTTAGTGTTACTAGTTCAGTTACTTTGAGCCTTCACACTGCTTCATAACTGATTAATTCCCACCCCATATATCTTAATCACTTTATTATCAGAAACTGTATCTGTATAATGCAGTTGGTGTTGCATGTTTTATTCATATCTGTCTTATACTGCAAGAAACTGGATTTGGGCTTGGGTTTGCTGAAAACAGACAAAGGTGCTATAGTTACAAATGGTAGCTGTACCTGTGTTTTCTCAAATTGAAGGAAATATCTGTAGCAAATCCTTCATATGTGAAGCAGTCAGAACTTTTTTTGGTAAGCCAAGATCATCTCTCCTTCCCGCTCTCGCACAGGCACATACACACAAAATGTAACACAGTAAAAGAACATCCAAGTGCAGTTCAGTGCAACCATCTAATATGTGAAATTCAGGCATGTCTAGGGATATAAAATGTGATATCTTTCCTTACAGTAAAATTCTATACCTAACTGGTCACTTTTTGGAGTAAAACAATAAGTTGTCAAATACTTTCAGTTGTGTCTCTTGTTGTATTGGAAACTGTTTTATATGACATAGTACTCTAATTATAATCCACATATTTCCTGCACCTTCCTCAACACTGGTAGCTTCTGTATGTTGAACTACAGCCACTGCAGTGGCCATACTAGCTGGAAATTATATAAAATGTAGTATAGGGCAGCAGGCCATGAAAGCATGCCCTGGATTATGTATATAATAGCTGACAAGTACAAGATAGCCTTCCCAAAAGTTTGGCCATGGTTAATTTCTTGAAACATACAAGTTACTAACTCAGCTGCTCACGTGGTTTATATTAGATGTAATATTACAAAGACTTTACTATTTTGAAAAAGTTGCATCCCCAACAATATCTATAGTTTAATATAATGAGACCATATGTTGATGGAAAAATGGGTATTCTGGGGATGACTTCTTTGGATTTTACCAGGATAAATCCTGTGAACATATTCAGAAGAACCAAGTTTTGTAGGTAAACTTCATTCAGGGAGGATAAGTCCTTGTTGTGTAATCATCAGTCATTGAACAACCATTGGACTGTTCCTCCAAGCATTCCTAATCATTGAGTATATTGGCTAGAGCTGTTGAGATTTACAGTCCAATAACAACTTGTTTAATCCAGCTGTGCCATTTATTAAAAAAAAAATGGGCCACAATTATCTAGGATCTTCTGGAGTAACAACAACAAAAGTATATGTGTCCTGCCATTAAAGGAAGGAAGACTGGTTAGCATTCTTGTCCTAACAGCTGAAGCAATGCCTTCTTCCATTAGTGGCAGGGTATATACAGGAGTGAAACAGCATGATGTACCAATTTGAACATTGGACTACAACCGTGGAGACTAGAATTCCATTTCCTGCTTGTCCATGGAAACCCACTGGGTGACTTCGGCACATCACACTTTCTCAGCCCCAGAAAACCCCATGATAGATTTGCCTTAAGGTCATCATAATTCAGAAGTGACCTGAAGGCACACAGCAACAATATACAAGTGAATTAGTTGAATAGTAAATGGACATATTTTCTAAGGAACAGACAGCTTTCCTGAGACTACTTAAATATACAGAGTTTGCAGAAGGATATGGGTGAGCTTTAGGGAATAAAACAAAATATGAAAGGAAGTTGATGAGAGAGCCTCCCCTTGTGTCTCTAGAAGGTGTTAGACCCAGAAACTGGAAAAAAGTTGTGAAGTGGCCAGCAGTGCATTGTCACCCACAGCCAAGACCCATACAGAGGGTTGAGAGCAGATCCCTAAAGGACCCAGTGGAAATATTTAAGACCCCACCCCCGGGAAGTGTTGAATGTGTGATTACACAGAAAAGAAAGTAACTAGTTGAAAGCAAACATGCAGAAACCTCAAATATGAAGGAAGCTTGTTAGGAACTGCTTTCTCTTACTGTGTGTTGTAAACCAACAGAAGCTTGGGCTTCCTTAAAGGCAGCTCCATGGGGAGATCCTGAAATAAGTAACTCTTGGGTATAACCGAGGGTACAGCTAAATCATGATCAGCCGCTAGTTGCACTCCAAAATACTTACTTTGAAAAGGTATGCCCCCATTTTGATAAATACAGAAAGAAACTATTTGAACCACCAAATCTCTAGGCTTCTCCAGGCTTTATCCTTGTTTTGCATGTATTGCAGATAAACTCTCCTATCATCTGTTGCCAGCACCTGCAAAAAGTCATCTTTGCTTTCAAAGCAAACCCGCAAACACTGTGTTACACATAAGAAAGCAGCTTTAATCCCTTGATGATTGCTTACCCTTCTGTACATTTTCTAGATCTACGATATATTTTTAGAACTGGGTCTAATTTTCCAGTTTGAAATGTAGGTGTATTATATGAAGTGGTTTTCAGCATTGGAAACCCACTGCGCCATGCCAGCTCTCAATAACAAACTTATGCAGGCAATTATTTATTAAACAGTGGTGCTTAATAAATAATAATTTATTTAATATTATAATTTTTATAATTAATATTATAATAAAATAATAATTTATTTAATGTTGTTATAATTAAACAGTGGTGTTTAATGAACTTGGAGACAAGAGTTTGATTCTCTGTTTGGCCATGGAAGCCTACTTGGTCGCTTTGGGTGTGTCACACACTCTCAGCCCCAGAAAACCCTGTGATAGGTTTGCCATAGGGACAGCTTAGGTTGAAATGACGTGAAGGCATAGAACAACAAAAAAGTTTGTTTTTGCTTATCTGACACCAAATTTAAATTGAACTTCTGCTAATATTTCATTGATTCCATTATCTCTCCTGGATAATTAATGCCATCTTTATACATGAGAAATGAGTATTCTCCCCTCCCCAGTGCCCATCGTATGTGTTCTTTGACATTTTAGTATTATTTTAGGGAATAGGAATTGCCCTAAATTTTGTTGGTAAATTCACCTTGAAACCTCAGGTTCTCAGCTTGTACTCCATATGCAGCCCTTAGCCTGGATAGCCAAGTTTTATTGATGGCCAAGACTGCATTTGTGCCAGCTATGCTCATGCCTAGAGGTGTCTGATCTGAACATGGTGGCACATGCTTTAATCACATCCCATTTGGATTTACTCAACTGACTTTCTGTGAGGCTTCTGAACAGATAGCCATTTAGAATCATAAGCCAGTCTGAAATGATGCAGCTGGATTGTTGACTGGAGCTTTTTTAAAAGAGAAACACAAGTTCTTTGTTATTATAGTGTTATCATAGACTAGCTCTTTGTTTCTGGGTACAATTCAAAGTACAGATCATGACTTACAATGCATCTGTGACTTGTGTTTGGACTATTTAAAGGAGCGTGTTTCCCCACGTGAGCTGCTTGAGCTTCAAGATATCCTAGTGAAGTGTTATTTCCCCCTCCCATAACCATCATAGGTATGCTTCATGAGGACGTAAGAGAAAGTCTTCCCTTTGATTGCTTTCAGGTCATGGAACTCCTTTTGGAGGAACAATGCTAGCCATTTCTGTTGACTTTTTTATTCAGTCAGGCATCTGGCAACTGTCTGGCTACTGGAGAGCAAGTGCTGTTCTTTTCTGATGTTTTTTTAAAATAGTTTTTAATTTGATTGTTTTAAAATGACAATATGTTTAGATACTGTTTTAATATTATGATAGAAAACATAGTTAGTTTTATCCGGTTTTTTAAATCATGTTGTCAGCTAGCTTGAGTCACAGTTCTAGGACCAAAATTAATAAAATAACTAAATCACTTTCTTACTTTGTGTCAGGCCTACCATTTTCTTTGACTTGTATTCAGAACTGGGGATGTTTTGGCTTTCTTCCAGTCTTACTTTGTATGTAACCTGTTTTTATAGTTTTTAATTTTTTTAAAAAAATCAGCAGCTTTATTCTGTTTTCATATCATTTTGCTTGTGGATGTATGTGATAAACATTCTCTCCCTCTTTTAGGTGTTTTAATCTGTGTTTAGTGCATAATGGATGAATTGTGCTGGAACTGTTCCAAATGTGATGCCATTCTATGCTAGGATTGGAATTCTGAGTCTGAATACTCCAGATGGATTCATTGTTGCTTTTGTTATTGTAATTGTGCTTTAAAGCAGATTCTGACCTATCATAGGGCTTTCTTGATAAAATTTATACAGGGGAGGATTGTCATAGGCTGAGAGAGTGGGACTTGCCCAAAGTCAACCAGTGACTTTGCAGGGCTGAGCAGACATTCAAACCCTGGAATCCTAGTCCAACACTGAATCATTACACCATGCTGAGTCTTGGATGTATAGTTACCTAAATCTTTATTCCTACAGAAAAAGCTATTTAACTGTTTCTTTTCTAGTCTTATTGAAATAGAGGGAACATATACAGAAGATAGTGATTTCAGTGGACAGTAACCTGTGTCATGTAGTATGCAAATACCCAAAGCAAATATATTACAGTTTGCTCATAAAATATATATATGACCTACTATTTTTCTTAACTCTTTTTGGCAAATATATACTGAAGTATATATTTTAAGTTGGGCAGTGTGGTTGAGATGCTTAACTGGGTCTCTGTAATGATATGGTGATTTGAAATGAGATAGCATCAGTGTTCTAATACTGTCCAGTTCTGTTTGTGGTATTATCTGAATCTAGTGAGGCTGTGGAACAGCTGTCATTTGCTGGACCTGGTAATGAGGCGGAGGAGGGCCACCGTACTGAAGCGGAATCCTGTTAAGATGGGGACACTGAGCAGGTGGTCTGGAAACTTGGTGCTGAGTGCTGAGAGGTTTGAATACCTCCTGAAGAAGTAGATTCACAGTTTGGGTTGTACTCATTGATGCATTGTAGGGATCTAAGTGACAGTGTAGCTTTAGAGGCATGGAGAATCTTTTACCAATTTTGACCCCAGCTTGGATCAACATAGATTGGTGATGTTGTCTAGGTTGAATTGCTACCATTGTAAAATGTTCAGAAGCTTCAACTTGTTCAGAATTCAACTGCCAGGAATCAGGCTATGTCAGAGGTGGGAAAAGTGAAGTGTAGGGACCACGTGCAACCCCACTTCCTTTTTTTGCAGCCTCCCAAATCCAGAAACACCCTTCATGTCTAAAAAGTTGCCTGGAAGTAACCCAGATGACCATAGAACAATCCCTCCGGACACAATGACTTATCTCTAACACCCCAATCTCTTAAAAAAATCCTCAAGAAATTGGCTGATAATACAGTAGTAGAAAGTTGGAAGTGACTTAAGTTCACTTTTGGGTCTCATAGAAAATGTGTCTGTGCAGCCCACTAGGGTGGCATCAGGATAAAAATTGAGCCCTGTTGAAATTGCCCATCCCTGGCTTAAATAGAGCTATGTTCCATTAATTCTGATAGAATTTTGCTGTTTTCATGTTCTATTCTCTTCAGGGTCACTTTCAAAGTACTGATGACTACCTCTGAAAGTTGCACCCCAAATAGTTGCAGGAATGCCTTGCCTGTGCCATTTCACCAGTGCATTCAAATCTTCAGAGAAGCCCTTTCTCTGTGTACCATCATGGAGAGGAATGCACAGTAGATGTAGAAATGAGAGGGCTCTCTCTGTGGAGTTATCCCTAATTTTGAATGGTCTCTGAAGGGAGATGAGTTTGATGCCCACTTTTCTGGTAGAAAATTAAAACTTCACTGTTTGCTCAGGCATTTTGGAAAAAAAATTGAATTGAAATAAATTCATGACTGAGAGCCAGTGTGGTATAGTGGTTTGAATTTTCAGCTACAATTCTACAGGCCAGAGTTCAAATCCCTGCATAGCCAGGTAAACCCCACTTGGGCAAGTCATACTCTGATCCTCAAAGGCAAATCCTCACTGAATAAATCTTGCTAAGAAAACTCCATGATGGTTTTGTCTTAGGGTTGCCACAAGTCAGAAATGACCTGAAGCCACACAACATGTTCATGATCTATATTGATTTCAGGTTGATGGTTTTATGCCTTAATTTGTATATTTATGTTCTTCCTGGAACTGCCTTTGGCAGTGAAAGAATGGATACAGAAAATCTTTTAGTAAGTATATGTTTTATGTTCTGGAAAAGAAAATTCAAAAACTGTTCAGTAAAAAGATCTGTCTTACATACACGTAACTTTCTCTGATAGTGAAGTGAGTATGTACAGAATTAATGGGATTGCTTTAGTTAGCTCCTCTTCACATTTTTAAATTGCCAGGCCTGTTAAGTTTTTGGAGGTACTCTATGGACATTTTATTTGTATGCTGTGTCAGGCAAACAACAGAGATCTGCACTTAATGAATGCCTCAAAGGTGTGATTTCCTCACTGAAACATATTGCTTCCTCTTTCCAAAATATTTCACTTTAATCCGATGTAGTTGCATTGTTGCACCTGCTAATGCCTCAGAGGGTTTCTGCTGCCATTCCGAAAGTATAATGCTGCAGGTTTCTTTCTTACTTTGAGAATCGTTAATTCATTTTAATGCATTAGTGGCTACATTTAGCATGCTGCTGTTTCTTTTCACTGTGCCTACAGAAATGTTTTACTTATTCACGTGAAGCTATCTTAAGTATCTGTCTTACCCCTGTTCCATTTTGCATCCTGAATGCACTCCTTCATTGTGCCATCCCTGGCATAAGACAAAGGAATTATGTAACATAGTTCAAGGTTGAATTCAGTTAATTTAATTTAGGATAATGGTTTGTGGAACTGCACTATGAAGCTGAGAGATATTATGTGACATTTTCAAGATCTAAATAACTACAGCTAACCCTTAATATAACATATTACTAATGTACAGATTAACTTGTTAGGATGATTTGGTTCATCCATCACGTGAAGAATAATAGTGCTAGTACATTCATTATCATTTTGGGAGATACTTGTCATGATCCGATCATGTCTTTCCCTGTCAGTATCCAGTGCCCACTGCAATCCTCCAGGTTGCCAAAATCTTCCTGATCTTTTGGGTGCACAGAGTGCTCCAAGAAGAGGTCACCAATTCTGAGGGAAGCAGTGATGTGTAGCAAAAGCACACCATTGGATCCCAGCCGTTATTTGCTAATAAAAATTGATATGGCTCCCTTAAACTTCAAGATAAGTGATACAGCAGTTTTGCTTTTCTATTGCTATATTGCCCTGTACATACTTGAAAGTTCATTTGTTTGTGGCCAAATTGTTATAACTAGTGCAGTTGCTTTATCGTAGTTGATAATACAACCACCTACAGTTTGCCCCCTTTTCATTTTACGTGTATGATTTCTCAGAATTAGGCCAGTGTTTCAAAAGAGCACACAGAGATGATTAAGAAATAACTGCTGTGATACAGAGGGTATTCATATGAGTACTTAAATGCATGCTTACATTTTTCTTGTCATAGTGAACACAAGTGATTTTTAATTATATAAAGGAAGTAATGGTTATATGTATAAATATAAATGATGGTGTTATACAGGTATAATGAGCAAAATCTGGTTTTTTCATTCAGACTGCTTAGAGCTTTATGTAAATATGCAAGACTGTAAGGAATAGGAAAAAGTCTGTTTTGCAAGCTTGCTTATGTCAGATATGCGTTTTAGTTATGCGTATTTAATTATGATCCATATTACGGCAATTACAGTCTGCTGACTTTGGAATTTCAGCATATATATATATATATATATGGGAATAATGTGGGAGTACCCGATATTGCAGTGCCACTGAATCTGTGTTATTAATCTTTGTATGCTTCTTTGAACTGTTCACAGCAAGAACAAGTTAATAGTATAATACATATAAGGAAAACTAAAGCTGAGGAGTTAGACAACTGTGACAGCCAAGGAGTGTTGAACATGCAGGAGTCGAATTAAATCTGTTGTTAATGTTATACTTGGAAAGTAGTAAGTTTTCCAGATGTCTCATTTTCCTTTTCTTTCTCTAAATTCTGAATTTGGAGAAAAATTCAAAGCAGATGTTCTCAGCATGCTGAGTCCATATGAAAAAAAATGAACTCTATACTATTTCTGTGAACTGTTGTATTTATAAATGTAAGTAGTCCTTATCAGTAACCTAGAAGACCAAATATTTGTTTAAAGTGCTGTTTTGAGAGGCTACAAAGTACTATTCAGACATATAAGATTTAGTCATACCTGAAATCAGTGGGAGGTAGGATAGTCATGACTAGCTTACTCAGTTGAGTTCAGTGTGTCTTAAGTATGATTAGTCAGGAACCAACACATTCTATTTTATGTGACTTCAGAGCTGTTAAGACTTTAATTGCTTAGCCATAGTAGTACTTTTGTGTCATCTGAGTATTAATTAAAGTGAATGACTGATTTATACTATACCATTCAATAGCAGAAAAATGCACTGCCCCCTGTTTCCAAAGAGCTTACAATTGAAATTTGAAAATATCAAGACAACAGAGGACAGGATTGGAGAATCAGCAAGGGATGAATGTGAACAAATGCAATTACATAATTCAGTTACAAATGCAATTACATAACATAAATTTGAGTCACTTTGAGTCCCATTTTGGAAGAAAGCCAGTATATCAAAGAAATAAATGAAAGTTGGGAATGAAAATTAGGATATTAAGTTCAAATAGTTTGTAGAAAATGTGAGATTGATGGGGCATTAGGAGGAAGAAAGGGGATTTCAATATTCATGTGTAGTGTTAATGGAAAGGAATACAATGTAGCAAAAATGTACCACATAGGTTTTAAATGCCACATGGCTACATATGCTTAATGTTACTATGCTCATTGCTTCCACATACCTTTGCTGATTGCAAAGGCACTTATATACAGTGACTATTGTGTGGCTGTCCAGTATAAGTGATCATACTCTTGTAAACTTTTGATTGTTAATAAAGGCTTAGTTATATGTATTATATTTGTTAGATTTCCCACCATTTAGGTTTAAGCCTAAAAATGTAGTATGCTATGTAATGCCATCAAATATTTGAAATATGCAAGTAATATTTTTAATTAAAGACATTTAGATGGTTTCCCAAATTAATGCACATGTGTTTACCGAAAGATAAAATGAATACAAGCTGTTCTTTGAGCAAATGGTACTTATACTCAGTTGTTTCCTAAGTTAACAGTTTGAAGAGGCCATGAGCTTATTCTTCTGAAAGGGAAACACTTGCAAATGCTCTGGAGGATGGCTTTCAGATTCAGTCATGTTATTTTAGTAATTTAATTTGGACATGAAGCTAATAACATTTTTAATAGTACTGTGGGTATGGTTTTTTTAAGCAATGTTCACAATTTTGTCAGTACTTCTGGTTGGTTTCATATTATGTTACAACAGAAGGCTGGGTGCATCTGTAAATCATGGATTGGTTAAATTTGAAATTATATGAAAGAATTATGGTGCTTAAAACTTTAAAACAGAATGCAGCTGAATTCAAACTTGTCTGTAGTTCAGTGGTTTCAGCTTGAGCAGAACATTGTTATTATCATTACTTTTGTTGATGCTGCTGCTGCTTTTATTCAGCCATTTTGCCAGGGACACTAGAGCATATCAGCTACTGAACCTGAAGGGCATGAATGAAAGCCTTCTTTATGATACAATAAAACTATTGATTGTAGAACTGATTGTGTGATTTTTCCAAATGCAGCATATTGTTGTATTATACTTTCATAACATTAATATTGATAATGTGTGGGCCAATGTATTTGTGTGTACATGTGTGCGTGCATGCGCCTTCAAGTTGCCTGTTAACTTATGGTGACCTCATGGATTACAAGTGTTAAAATCATGATTACATAGGTGGCCTTTCTTATCATGCCAATTGCAGCTCATCTCTGCCTTGTCAGTTAGCAATGAATCCATTCCAGGCTTTGGTAACCTTTAAAAGAGCTATCCAGAGTGCTGAACTTTTTTAGGAAGAGAGTTCAACACATTGGAGAGTTCTTTTAAAGCTGGAGGGGGGGACTGGAATGGATTCATTATCTCATTGATGTGGAACCTATGAGCCACCACTGTTGTCATGCTGAATCTTCTAGTAGCTGAAATGCTAGTGCTTTACGGCTTCTCTTTTGGAACAACTCCTGCTCAAAAAATAAAAAAAAATAAAAAAATCTGTGGACTTGTTGCTCCTGTGCACTGCTTGGAGGTTTGTTGTTCCTTTGTTCTTTGAAGATAGACTTGGGGAAAAAAATCTAGTTTTTATCTAATTGTAAAAAAATAATTTGTACTCAAATGTATGTAATCATGATCTATGGATTTTCTTTTTAAAGAAGAAAACAATGTATTGAGAGCAATACTAAAATGTCCCAAAATAATGAGAAATAGTTTGTGTTGTCTATCAGGCTATATTCATCAGACTATATTCATCAAGAATGGGAAATCTTGTTTTCTGGGTCTGAATCTGATCACACTCCCATCCTTCTTGTTGCTGTTGTGTGCCTTCGAGTCATTTCCAACTTATGGTGATCCTAAGGCAAACCTATTATGGTGCTTTCTCAGCAAGATTTGTTCAGAGGAGTTTGCCTTTGCCTTCCTCTGAGGCTGAGAAGTGTTGCATGCCCAAGATCACTAACCGGGTTTTCATGTCTGAATGATGATTTGAACTCCTATCTCCAGAGTTGTAGTGTAACATTCATACCACCACACTGTGCTGACTCCTATGATACCGTTGTTCAGTGATTTTCAAGTTTTTGTGTAGTGTCCCCCAAATGAAATATTTAAAATGTTTCTCCTAAGTTACAAGCAATAACAAGTTTTATATAGCATATGCTATTATTGCAGTTACATGTTTTTGCCTTTGGCTCTCTACCACCAGAATGAACCATGTCTTCTAGAACATCTCAATTTTAATTTTTTTGTTTGTTTGATATCCCATTTTTTTCTCCCAAAATGGAACTCAGGGCAGCTTATAATTTAAAACAACTGTCTAAAACAATTGAGATACAAACGTTTTTAAGAAGGATTAAATAATCAATCCAATTAAAACTTTAAGACATTAATTAGAAACAATTAAAAGCATATAAAACTCTTACTTCATGTTATAAAGAGTACAACCCTAGTATGTCCTTTTGCTTCAGGCTTCTTTTAAAAGAGCATTTTAATGTGTTTTGAAAATGTTTTTGTCTTTGCATCGTTTTAGTTGGTTTTTATTTCATCATCATCTTGGGAGCCTTTGTGGGCTGGAAGGTGATACAGAAATACTATAAATGAATAAATAGATCCTTCTACCTAGCCAATTAAAGGCTAAAGGCCTGTTTAAATAGGATTGTCTTTGTTTGCCAGCAAAAAGAGAGCAGAGAAAGGGACCAACCAATTCTCCCTAGGGAGAGATTTCCATTGCCTAGGAGCAGCTACCAGCAAGGCTGGCTCCCATGTCCTCAACAGACAAGCCTGAGAGGCTGCTGGTGGTGGGAAGCTATTGGGTTAGCTGGAAGTCCCCATTATGAGCCATACAGAAGTGCTGGCCATTTGTTGGGAATAACACATCTCCTGGCTTCTGTTGCATTCTGGCTTGGGTCTTGATTGGTTTTACAGCTTCTGGATTGCTCCTTGGCTCTGCTTATGGATAAACATTGGGATAACATGAAAATAATATTCTATTTCAGGATCTGTCTTCTGGGAGGCTAAACTGATTACATAAAATGTCCCCTGTACATCCTGCCCCACCCTAGTAAAAGCACACCCAAGCTGGACCATGTAGTTGTGCTGTATGAGGTTTTTTTTAAACTTTCCTTTTTGTTTGATTTTTCTGCCCTTAGCCTGATGAAAAGCTTGTGTACTTTTGTGGCTTTTTGGCTAGTCCTAGTAAAAATATTTCTTTATTGTGGATTCTGGTTTGTGTGTTTTCTCTTTGACCAGGATGGGAATTGTACAGCTCTCCAGCTGTCAATGAACTGCAACTTCACGCAGCTCTTGCCGAGACATCCAATAGTGAGGGATATGCTATAGCATGTGAAAAGTACAAAAGCAAGAAACTGTGCTGAATTATTGCCAGTTGCCTCAGACTGAAACACAGCCATGCAAAATGCATCTAGGCTAAGTTGAAGTTTATTGTAGCATTGCAGAATACATGTTGCTTCAGACAGCATTTGCCATGAAGCATAAAGGAGTCTATAAGCAAAAAATACAAAGCAAAGAGAAGAGAAAGAGAAGAAGCTTTTCAGTGCATGATGTAAGCTTTTTTTTAACCTGAGTTAGCTACTCCCAAACCTACACCATGTGACATGGTTCCATTGTTTCAGAGCTTTCCCACAAGACCAGAAAAATACAGTAGATAGATAGATATAATAATCTTGCAGCTGGTGCTACCAAGGGCAAGCGAGGGCAACATGACCTCTTCTTCCCGTCCACAATAAAAATATCTTTAGACACACCACACTAACGTTCAGACTACATTCAGAATACCTAACAGGATACTGGTAGTTGGAATTCAACATCTAGACAGCCACTCAGTTCCTACTGCTGTCACCATACAGCCTTGTTTCTCTTTTTTTTTAAATTGTTTTTGTAGGAAATGCCATTTTGTGAACCCCAGATATCAATGGATCAGGCCTGCTAAACTTCCAAGATTTTAAAGATAACCATGCATTTATATGATTGGTATCTTCTGCTATCATATTATCGCTATTTACAGATATTGAATGGAAAATTATATTCATGAAAAGTGGATATAATTGTCAGTCAGCTCATAATCAGCAATATTGACCTTGTTGAACAACTTTTTGATAGTCCAGGGGGGAAAAAGAGTATAGTAAAAGTGTTCATCTTGTAAGATATTCATTTCAATAAAAGCTTTGTTCCCAGTTATATAGTTTATAAGCTGGTCAAAAGTTATCAAGGTTCCCATTATTAATCTTTAAATGGCTGCTTCAGTGAGTCTTTATTTGGCAGTATAATTGATGTTGGATGTTGTAATAAATCTCTAGTTCTTTGGATCTCCAAGAATGTGTAGTAGGACTGCTAGATTAAGCTGCTCTGAGAAATTACTTGGAAAAATGGATAGCGTACTGTTAACAGTTCTTGTCAGCTTTTGTCACAAGTATAAAAATAAATCTGAATTATTTCTGTGTAAAATAGTTTTAGGTCCGCTGTGTATGCTTTTTTAATAATCTTAATTAGCACTTCAACATGAAAAAATCTTCACACAGATATAAAAGCAGAAGTTTTAGAACAAAATTTATTTCAGATAGATACTGCTTATGTGTAATACAAGATAAAATGTAAGGTCTGTATTTAAAAAATTAAGTTGCTTTCGACTGTAACTTTCATGGCTATTTAAATTCAAAGATTTCATTATTTTTCATGAACAGAAAACATCACACCAATGATAGTAATGATATAGTTAAAGAAGTATAATCTATACTATAGTCATCCCTCCACATTCACCAGAGTTAGGGGCACAGGACCCCTGTGAAAAGTGGAAAAACCGTGAATAACTCTAGGCCCTCCCAAACCATGTTTAACACACAAAAAAGGTATGATCACCATATTCAACCCACCGTGGATTACTCTGAGGCATCAGGGTTCCTTCACAAGGCAGAAGTGGGGAGCTGGTGGGGCTTACTGCCACCTCCACTGCTGACCCACACCATTTTTAACATGGACTTACAAGCTTCATTTGTAGTTTCTCAGTCTCAGGAGGCTTGCAGTCCCTATTAAAAATGGCTTAGGGAGGCAGCAAAGGTGACAGCAAATAATCTGTGAATAATCAAATCCACAAATGTGGAGGGCTGAGTGTATTGAATATAAGTATTGGTTTAAGTATATGGAAATACCCTGAGGGCAGCAGATCCCATCTGATCTTGGATGCTAAGTAGGACAGGCCAAGAAGCTGTAGGCTTATTTCAGGGGAAGGACAATGGCAAGCCACTTCTCAATATTCCCTGCCTAAGAAAATCCTATGAAATTTGTGTATTTTCCATAAGTCAACAGATAATTTGAAGGTGTGCGCACACACAAATTGATATAACCAGTGTACTGTATGCTTTTTTCCCCAAGCTCTGCCCTTTCCTGGCCTTTGTTTGCACTGCTGTGACTTCCTGCAGAAGCTCTAAGGGACAAAGAAAGTATGTTTTGGGGACTGTTTATGGTGAGAAAGTAAAGAGCAAGAAACTCAAGATAAACCTGGGATAAAAGGTGTACAATACACTTGGAGTCAGGAAATAGAAACCTAATGATGTAATATGAAGTATCTGTAAAGACCATTGAAAAAGACATTGTACTAAGCAGCTCAAATTTAGTCCCAAATAATGAATGGGAAGAGTACAAAACACCACTGGGAACCCTCATGAATCTCAAATGTAGCACCTAAGCTGGGTAAAATAGCTAAAATTATTTTCTGACAGCTGTACTCATTTCCTTGGCTTAGTCTGATGTTCAGGTCATGCTCAAATTTGCTGCCACTTCTTGCCCTGTTCAGAATGAAGACCCTCTTCATAAGTAATTGACAAAAGTAAGTACCGGTGTATCACAGGAGTGTGACCTCTGAATCAAATTGCCAGACACACATAATAGCCACTGAGTTATTTAATTGCATATACTACTATCAAGCTGCCTTTTCCCCAATTTTCTGTTTCTAATTTTATCTTGCTATGTTTGTATTGTTGACTTGTTCTGATGGAAAATGACTTGTTGAACAGATGCAACTCATAAATTTCAAAACAAAACACTGTGAAATCAGATGAAGCAAAAATATGTAAGATAAATAATCTTAAAAGGGTGATGGAAGAAAACAATCAGTAAAAACAAAACTAAGGCCTCAGAGAATTCAAATATATACAAAATGTAAGGTGCATATAAAGGTGTGAACATAAAGTAATATACAAACAACAGAAAAAAATTAATGGATTATGAAAACAAGCTGTGGAATGCTGAACCAAACACAGGAACAATACAATGAAACATCAAAATTCAACAAACAAAATGTAAATATATACAAGCTTTCTGGATTGTATTCTGTTTCAAAGTTTCATCTTCAATACTTGTTCTGTATACCAGTGAAATACAGAAACATAATTGCAAACATAATTGCAAGCAAAACTAAATATTAAAGAAAACTATTTCACAGTAAGTCATTATGAGAGATAGTCACCTACTAATTGTTAAAAAAAACCTTTTCTGCAAATTAAACTAAAGATCTCATAAAACGTTAATCTTTATGTACATAACCCGAACATACAGTGTTGTGAATACATTGCTATAAAGAGCAAAGAAAGGAAATAAAGAGGGAACTTACTGACCCACTAAAACACTGAACAGTTTTGTTGCATTATGTGGATGCATAATGGACTCCTTGCTCCACAAATTTCTCACAGCTCTTGTGTGTGTGTGTGAGAACGCAAACTGTTACAAACTTGTTGTTATGGCTAGCCAGTTCCATGGGAAACTTTTCCTCAGCGTTATCAGCTTGTCCGGAACTGGCACACAGCTGCGCCATCATATGTGTTTTTGCTACATGACATGTTATGGCTATGACCTTGTTATTCACGCTTGTTGTCGTGAGGTGAAGGTGCCGAAAGCATGTTTACTGCATATCATATAAACCCCATGCCTTGTGTACAAGTCTCTCTGTTCTTTTCTCTTTGCACTCTGTTGCTGAACCTGCCATGATGTTGGGCAGTTTGAATTTTTCTTCTGTAACTTAGGTAGTTTGAAATTCTCTTACCAATAAACATAGTTAAGTTGCCAGTTTGACTTCAGCAGTGTTTTGTTTTACTAGCTCCATAGAGCAGGCATGAAGCCTAAAGCAAGCAGGGGTTTTTATTATTCTTTATCAGCAGGAGTTTCTCGACTCCTGTTTTGCAACATGGTAGCAGAGGATGGTTTCGAGCCATCGACCTTGTTTTGAGTCCTGCTTTAAGTTATGCCTGCTGAGGAGTGTTTTTGAATAAGTTTTTAGCTGGTTCTACCATGGCTCAACCAGTGCCTGGGGGTTTGCCCCTTGTGAAGCTCAACGGGTCAAACTACCTTGCATGGTCAGCGAGAATGCAAAAATATCTGCAGGCCGAGGGTCTGTGGGGAGCGTTTACTGATCCTGTTTCATTGCAAGGTACAGCAGCTCAGATTCAGGCTGCAACTAGACGAGCCATGTCTATGCTCTTCCTGGCTGTGGAAGATGACCAGCTCACGCACATCAGGGACCTTAATACTCCACGTGAAGGATGGGTCAAACTACGAGATATACATCTCAGTGAATCTGGAGCAGCAAAGTATGCTTTGTCTCATAGACTTTACAATACCAAATGGACCCCAGGCACCTCGATGAGGGAGCATTTGACAGTTTTTTCAGAGCTGTTTTCATCACTCCGAGAGAGAGGCAAGGTTTTGCCTGAGAGTGACAGGGTATTCTGTATTTTAAATTCCCTTGATGCTTCCTGGGAACTAGTCGTTTCTTCACTCCAGTCCGTGCCAGAAAGGGATTTGACTGTCTCCATGGTTTCTGCCCGGCTGATGGAGGAAGAAGACAAGCGAGCCAGGAATGCGGCACCTCCCACACAGGCTTCAGCGGCAGAAGTCTGCTCCGGTAAGAAAAAATCTTCAGCTGCTGATCGCAGTGAGGAGGGGCTGGTGCATGCCCATGCTGTCCGGAGATGTTTTCGCTGTGGATCTGCTTCACACCTCAGGCGTAATTGCCCACTTCTGAAGCAAGGGGAGCAAAATGCCAGCAGAGGTTTCAGGGCCAGCAGAGGCAGAGGGAACAGAGGTCGTGCCAGGGGACGTCTACGTGTTGCTGTAGCTGTTCCTGAAGGTCCCCAAGATGCAGAAGACCCAGACCCAGCCTGGCGTCTAGACAATGGGTGTTCCCAGCATCTCGTCAATTCAAAAGACTTGTTCAGTGACTTAACTTCTGCCAGTGTTTCAAAGGTAATTTTGGCAGATGGGACAAATGCTGAGGTTTGTGGTGAAGGGATTGCCTATGTCCCAGCACTTGATATGTGTTTGAAAAATGTTTTGTATGTGCCCTCTCTTGATTTCTGTCTGTTATCAGTGGGGCAACTGACAGAATCTGGGTTTAAGGTTGAGTTCTGTGGAAAACAGGGCAAAGTGCTCCAAAATGGGGAGGTGTGTGCTGTGGCTACACGGGAAGAAAGGCTGTTCTTCCTTGAAACAAAACATACTGTGTGTAATGTGTATGCTAATACTGCACCACACAATGAATGCATTCATCTTTTACATCGGCGCATGGGACATGCTAGTTTTCCAGTGTTAAAAAAGTTGGCAGGTTGCTGTAAAGGGTGTTCTTTGAAGTCTTGTAGTGTGTTCCTTGACTGTGCAATTTGCAAGCAAACCAAGTCCAAGCAGCTGCCAGCACCACGGGTTAGTTCCCGTGTGCCAACTGCTCCATTTCAGTTGGTTCATTGTGACATTGTAGGGCCCCTCAGTAAACAATCACTCGGAGGGGGTAGATATTTCTGTCTCTTCGTAGATGATTTTAGCAGGTACATTTTCTGCTATGTGTTGAAGCAAAAATCTGATGTGTGTCAAGTCCTCAAGAATTGGTGTTCCCTGATTGAGAGGCAGTTTGGTTGCTCTCTTCAAAAGTTGCAAACTGATAGGGGAGCTGAATTCTTGTCAAATAATATGCAACAATGGTTCAAAAAGAAAGGGATCATTCACAGGACAACTGCCAGCTATTCTCCTCACCAAAATGGAGTGACTGAGCGCAATGCAGGAGTTTTACAAACTCTGATGCACAGTCTGCTAACTGATGCAGATCTGCCTCTGAGTTTTTGGGGTGAAGCAGTTCTGACTGCCTGTTACATACACAATAGGCTCTGGAGTAGTGTAATCAATGCAACCCCCTATGAGTATCTGTATAATAAACAGCCTTCCATTGCTCACATGAAGGTGTTTGGGAGTTTTGCCTGGGTGCACATTCCCAAAAGTCAAAGGAAAAAAGGAGGGCCAAAAGCCCAGCGTCTGCGTTTTGTTGGTTATGAGAATTTTTGTAAAGGGTATCGCTTTCATGCTGGTGGTAATTCCTGTGTTGTGTCAAGAAATGCCTCCTTCGAGGAACACGCAAACTGGGCACGTGTTCAATCAGCGTCTGAAATTCTTCTTCCTGTATCCAGACAGCCTGCAGTGCAGCCAGCTCAACCCTCAGTCTCTGCTCCCAGTCCCTCGAGGGTTAAAACAGAGGAGAGAGACTTGCGAAGGAGGAGAGCTGTAAGCGATGTGGCTGAGTCTGGCACAGGGGAGGAAGAGCGAAAGTATTCAGTTAAAAGGTCACGTAGTGCTGAGGAGGGGGAAGGCACCTCACAGAGTCAACCCGTCCTCAGAAGATCAAAAAGAAAAACAAAAGGCATTCCCCCACGTCGTTTCCCTGACGCCCAGGCAGTCCGTGTGTGTGCAGCTGTAGCTACTGAACCAGAAAGTTTTGCTGCTCTTGAGAGATTGTCTGAGCAACAAGCTCAGCCCTGGTGGGATGCCATGCAAAGTGAGATGGATTCCATTGCTCAGCACAATGTGTATTCTCTGTGTAAATTGCCCAAAGGTGTGAAACCAATTGACAGTAAATGGGTTTACAAGCTAAAGATCTCTGCTGATGGGCAAGTGAAACATAAAGCGCGTTTAGTAGCAAGGGGGTGTTTTCAAGGTGATGACGTAGATGAAATCTACAGTCCCACAGTAAAAACACAGTCTATTAGATTGGTGTTTTCCTTAGCAGCCCAAATGAATGCTGTGCTGACACATTTTGATATCACTACTGCCTATCTCAATGCTGATTTGGAAGAAGAGGTTTATATGCTTCAACCTGATGGATTTGAAGTTGAAGGAAAAGAGTCTCACGTTTGGAAACTGAAACGTGCTCTTTATGGTCTAAAACAATCAGCCAGATGTTGGAATGTTTGTTTACACAATGCTCTGCAGGCGTGTGGTTTCAAACAAAGTGTTGCTGATCCCTGTGTATATGTCCGAGGGAAAGGGGAAAGTTTAGAAATTCTCCTTGCCTATGTGGATGATTTGTGTTTAGTTTCTGCTACACAAACTCAAGCACAAGTGTTTGAGAATGAACTGGGGGAAAAGTTCCAAGTCAAAAATCTGGGGCCAGTTCAAAACTTTCTGGGAATTGAAGTACAACAAGTCAAAAATGGTTTTCTGCTGTGTCAGAAACAAAAGATTGTGAAGTTGTTGGAAAAATGCAACATGTCTGATTGCAAGGCTGTAAAAACGCCTATGGTACCTGGGTTTATGAAAAACATTGGTGATGAAATGTTTCCTGACATACATCTGTATCAATCTGTCATTGGGAGCCTCCTGTACTTAGCAAGTACCAGCCGCCCTGATATTGCTCTAAGTGTAAACATATTGGGCAGAGCGTGTGCTAAGCCTACCCAGTATCATTGGCAAGGTGTGAAAAGAGTGCTTAGGTACCTGAAAGGTTCTTTGGAGTACTGTTTGTGTATTTGTCCCAAAGAACAGCCTACATTGGTGTGTTACTCTGATAGTGACTTTGCAGAAGATGTATCAGATCGCAAGAGCACATCTGGTTATGTTATCACATACAGTGGAGTGGTTATTGATTGGAAAGCTAAGAAACAAACATGTTTGTCTTTATCAACGATGGAATCGGAATATGTGAGTTTGTCTGCACTCTGTACTGAACTAGAGTGGTTCATACAGTTATTTAAAGATCTGCAAATTTCTGTTGCACAGCCTATACAAATATATTGTGATTCACAAGCCTGTATTCACATGGCAAGTTCTGACAAAATTTCCTCTCGCTCAAAGCACATTGACATCAAGTTTCACAATGTAAAGTTGTTTTTGCGAGATGGGAAAGGATCTCTCACTTATGTGCCTTCAGAATGTAACTTAGCTGATGTGTTCACTAAGCCGCTGTCTGCTGAAACATTTGGTCAGCTTGTAAGTAAACTGGGGTTGACAAAGCTTCCAGTCCAAAGTGGCTAAATGTGTGACTAAAAATTTGTTCCACAAGGAGTAGGGGAGTGTTGCATTATGTGGATGCATAATGGACTCCTTGCTCCACAAATTTCTCACAGCTCTTGTGTGTGTGTGTGAGAACGCAAACTGTTACAAACTTGTTGTTATGGCTAGCCAGTTCCATGGGAAACTTTTCCTCAGCGTTATCAGCTTGTCCGGAACTGGCACACAGCTGCGCCATCATATGTGTTTTTGCTACATGACATGTTATGGCTAAGAACTTGTTATTCACGCTTGTTGTCGTGAGGTGAAGGTGCCGAAAGCATGTTTACTGCATATCATATAAACCCCATGCCTTGTGTACAAGTCTCTCTGTTCTTTTCTCTTTGCACTCTGTTGCTGAACCTGCCATGATGTTGGGCAGTTTGAATTTTTCTTCTGTAACTTAGGTAGTTTGAAATTCTCTTACCAATAAACATAGTTAAGTTGCCAATTTGACTTCAGCAGTGTTTTGTTTTACTAGCTCCATAGAGCAGGCATGAAGCCTAAAGCAAGCAGGGGTTTTTATTATTCTTTATCAGCAGGAGTTTCTCGACTCCTGTTTTGCAACAAGTTTGCATCTTCCCAAGTGACCAGCTGGTAAGTACCATGTGCTGACATAGGCTTATTTATAAAAGCAAGTGACTAGCAAGCAAGGTGTAAGAAGTATAGTAAATTCAAATGCGAAAAGGAAGCAAACTGAAAAAGCTCAAGCAATATAGAAATTGATTACAGAAGGCAATGAACCGTAAAGAAAACAGGCCAATCCAAGGATACATTTTAAAAAAAACCAGAATTAAATTCCAGCCGCTTTGTTAAGATAGCATGTTTGTGTATGTAATTTAAAAAAAAACAACCTTGTATATATAATAAACCTTTTCCTCTTTTCTCAGTGATTTTATCATTGCTGTGCTATAGAAAATAATTTCTGCTTAATTATTTATTTGAAATGTTAACATCATGGTTTTCTTAATAGCAGACAGCGAGGGAGAATATCTGTAACTGGCCTAAGGTCATGCAGTGAGTTTCCAGACTTTCAAACTTGAATTTCCAAAATTCTTGTCAGTCATGTAAATTTCTCAGTTTCTGCAAGTGGAGAAGGAGGGAAATTTGTCTCAAATCAAAAAAGGAGAAATCAAATATTCCTTTCTTTCCCCCTTCCAGCAAGCCTTTCCATCACTTATCACTGTTCTTTTATCTGATTAACCATATGAGATTGGACAGAATAGAACCTTCTGACCTGTTTTCTCTTTTTGAAATATTTTCCCTGCTGAAAACCTTGAGAAATATCTAAATTTTTCACACAATTTTAAATGTATTTAGCTGGGCTAAAATGATTCTGCCACAGTATTTAACTTGACCTATTGAAATACTACCTTTATGCTGCTTGTGTTCTCAGAATCAAAGATGTAGCTGTGGGGAAAATGATAATAATAACAGTGGACAATGTCTTTATTAGTATTAAGCACAATAGTATGCAAGCTTTAATGTTCTCCAGAAGTCTTTATCAGACTTGGTGGAGAAATTAAGATTGGAGGAGAAGCATGGAAGTCCAAAAAGTTTAAGCAATGCAGATAAATTCAGTGCCAAGATGGAGAGTGCAAGACGGATGCGTCACTGCTAGGTGTGCACTTGCCATGTGACACCTAACATTGTTAGTTGTACACTTCCTATGTGACACCTTCTGGGATAAAAATAGTTGCTCTAAAAATGCCAAATATGAAAATAAATTACTATTATTACTATTATTATTATTATTATTATTATTATTATTATTATTATTATTATTATACGTGCAACCAAATCTGTGGATGTCCATGCTTCTCTCTTGTTCGTAGTGTTCTCTGACTGGAAGTCATATAAACCCTCACCAGTGCATAGCAGGTGCAGAACAAGATTTCTGAAAGGGCACAGTTGCATATCAGAAAGGAGTAAAGGAAAGTCGTGCTCTGTCCAATATTTTGGACTGCAACTCCCATAATCTCTGGATGTACAACTGTGATCTCCAGGTGCTCTGGTTTGCCACTTGTACTCTCCCTAGCCATTACAGTCAAAGGTTAAGGATTATAGGAATTGTATTCCAGAAACATCTGGATAGCTGTCGAAGCCTTTGGAGCATTTGTGAAGTCATGAGGAACTGTGTACCTGATACAGATGCACTGTAAAACTGCCATTGCTAATTCATGAAAAGTGGTACTTGACCTATGCTGGTCTGATGATGGAAATTTCATTTTAATGTGTGTTGTAGGCCTGTGTACATGGTACAGATGTGTTGTGCTGGCATTGGTAATTTCTGAAAAATTGTATTTGCCTCATGCTGGTCTGTTGGTGGATATTTAATTATATTTCACTGTGCAGTCTTCCTGGCTGTCTGGGACTTGTCTTCAGTTTACTGATTTGCCAAGTCATTATAATGCTAAGGTGTTGCAAGAGAAGGACAGAGGAGAGCCAGGCAGTGTAAATGGTGCCTCTTCTGCTGACTGTGCTGAGATGGGTAGAGCAAAAGCCTGAGTGGGAAATGAGAAAGACACTGTTTTCCCACTGTTTACATATGTGAAGTATGCAGTGTGCCTATCTCTCCAAGGCACATGTGATGTACCACACTGTTGTCCACCTAAGCATAATTGTCTGCCGCTGAGCGCTTTTGTTTGCATTGAAAACTGAAGTTTGTTCTTCTTCTCTTCCTGGGAATCACTGCACACAAGACCTGGTCCAGTGCTATATTAACATTGTTGACAAAGACCTCCTCAAAGAACCTGTGAGGCTTTTAGGCCACCCCTCCCACTCTAGGTGGCCTGCTTTAGTTCCTTGAAGTCTTTCCCCAGTAATGCAGCTACTTCCCCTTCTGCTGCTTCTGGATTTCATGTCCTACACAGGAAATAGAAACTGTTGATACAGTCTTGCATCTCTTCCTGCTTTCCTCTGGAGGTGTGGAGGGAGTAGAGAGTCTTGCTGTAGGCACTGGAAGTTCTTAATGTGCTCATATGAGCCACCTGAGAGATACTACAAGTATTACAGGTTTTATGGAACAATATGGTTCCCAAAGCAGGGTGATAATATGTCTCCGTTTTTTGAAAGAAATAAGTACCCTGTAAAAGAAGAAATGAGTGAAAAACACCAACCTTTTTCACAAGGTGTGCTTCTGTGACTTTTTTTTAACCTTTCTTTTACCTTAAAAAAAAAAAGCAAGATGATGGGGAAGTATGCTGTTCCTTTATACATGCAAGTATACACACATGTGTGGAACAGCATACTTCCCCAGTCCAGAGTGCTTCCAAGCCTCCTGCACATCTTGTAATGTCAATAGAAGGACATAAAACATAGTGTAAATGCAGTTTCTGAATGATTAGTCAACAATAATACAAATCCTATTGAACAACATGTCTACTCCTGCCAGGACTAGCAATTTGTGAGGATTTCAATGAATCAGCTATTGAATGCTAAGGTGACACTTAAAGCTCACTGATTCAATGGGTTTACTGGAACTGGAACTACAAATTGGCTTAGATATGGCTTTCTCTCACAAGAAACCTAGAAATCGAGTGCTGCCTGCAGAACAGCAGAGACTGCACTTGATTCTTATTGTTGTGTTTCAAAAAAAAGAGAGAGAGAGACCATCAGGAATTTTTCTGTGTCGTAGTCCTTTTTTAAAATAATCCTCTGATTGTTTCTGCCAATTCACTGGCAGTCTCTGGGCCACTCTTGCTTCCTAGAATGGCTGGAGGAGGGTGCAATGATCTTACCTCTTCCCATGGGCAATCCAGAAATTGTGAGAGTCTTCAGAGTGCTGGGAACAGAGGTCTATAATACAAAAAGGAAAATAGGTGAAAGAATTAAAAAAGGAAGAGCACATGACTTGCTCACCTTTTAATGTTATTATAAAGATATGACCAAAAGAGACAAACCTCACTCCATTTCTGTTTAGTATCGTTCTTCCACCCCACTCCCCCGCCCCTGTATATCTGATAGAAATCAACACATGACTACTGGTGTTTAGGGAGATAGTATCTGAGCACATTATCTGTGTCACACTGTGTATCAAACACAATGTGTCTGAACTATTATGAAAACCAAGTTCTTTTTACCTACTTTCCAAGAATTTTGATTCTAATAATTCTAATGAAAAATATGAATATATTAATCTAGTTACTATATAAGATGTAGAATTTAAAACACCATTTTGTTTCTCTTCTCATGGAATTTTTGCCCTGCCCTTCAAAAATATTTTTCACAGAGCCGCTTACAAATAATAAGATATGATGGCATTAAAGTCATTTTTATACAGGGTGAACCTATGATGCTTGTGGGAATGAAAATGCCTTCATTTGCTATCTGATGAAATTCTTTTTAAATGTTGTTTGCCGTGTTATTTTCTGAAGGTTTACTTTTATTCATCACACCTACTTGCAGCTTTTAAAGATTTACTTTGTATATTTGTATTCTTTCTGGTCTTTCAGAATCTCCCAGTAATAGATTTTGCCTGAAAAACAATTCTGTGAGACACATTAGGATGAAAAATAGGATTTTGCCCAAGACAACCATGTGTGATATTTGTGCGATCTTAACACTTACTGTTTCATATTGCAAAATACAGAACTAATTCAGTCTGTGACCACTCTGCATTTTTTTAGTTTTTGTAACACAGCTTGAGGGATGAGGGAAAGGCAAAATATTACAATAAATAACAACAACAGAAAATACCCCCTGTGTATTTTAAATCTGAACAAGAATTTTTAACTAGGATTCCCATTTATAAAATCAAAATTAATTTTGTTTCTTCAAGATAATATTTAGTGCCTAGTAAAACAGCTTCCCTTAATATTAATCAAAGCTCCTGGGTACTGTTGCTTCCCCAAATTGTGCTAAATTCAGCTCATTTAGGATACAGGCTCAAGATTTCAGTACTTTAGTGTTTAAACATGCAGTACTGAAAGCATATCTTGTGTGCCATCCAAAGTGTTGTCTGATTTGTGATTTAGATCAAATAACTGCTACAATTTTTTTTAGAACTTTACAGTGAACAAAATGTAACAATATGTAAATAATAGTAGATTTCTCAGAATATTATGCCAACACTCTTTGTTTTCATAGATAATAAAATTTCTGGGGTGAAAACAGAAAGTACTTTATACTTAACAATGTATTCTTTCCCTGGAAAACATAGGCTGTTTAAACAAGAATAATATTGCCTCAGTGGTGTTGTTCACACAATGCATGTTCATTGTTTCAGCTAACATTCCTGGCATACACAACTCATTTGTGATGTAGATATACGAAATTCTGAAAAAGTGTTTTTTTAAAAAATGCAAGAAAAATAGTTTCATAGAAAATAACATCTGTAGTTGTTACTTCTTATAGAAAATTCATAGGATTACGTTTAAGTAATATTATAGAAGAGAATTATCAATTGCTATTGGTTTGTAAACAATGAACATTCCATTTATAAGATCCTGCATATAAGGAATATTTTCAGAATTTTCATAAATCCATTGTAGCTTTAAGATCTTAGTGCACTTAACTACACGTTTAGCAATAGTAATTTTTAAGGAAGAAATTCCTAGTTAAAAAGCGGGGAAGGGGAGAGAAAGAGAGGTTTCAGTGTAAGATTAGGATTCAGAGAGATTAGGTTTCAAATCCCTGCTTACCTGGGTAACTTTGGGCAAGTCATACACTCTCAGCATCAAAGGCATTGGCAAGTCTTCCTCTGAATAATCTTGCCCCTCTCCCCAAAAAAAAACTTACGATAGGCCACCATACGTCTGAGTTGATTCGAAGGCATGTAACAACAACAACAACAACAGTATTAGGAATTGCTAATGCTAAATTATGATTGCAAATAAGCTTTTTTTCTTTTACTTTGAATGGCTAGGTTTCTTTAAGTCGCAAAATCAAAGTAATTCTAATAATCTATTACTTGTTGTGTTCTCACCATATGTCTTATGTTGTACCTAGATAATATCTAATATAGTTTAATTACCTGTGAATCAATACCATTTCCATAAACTCTAAAACATGCCACAAATTTGGGAAGAGAACTGAAAAACTTGGATTCTTAATTTTTTATAATTTTCTGCCTTTTGTGAGAAGAAAATAAACTACAAAGATCCTTGTCAAAGTTCTGGGCTGTGCTGTATGTTTCCACTGAACAAAGCTTTTCCTTCATGCTTTTTCAACACTTAAAGTAAAATTCTGGTCCCTAAAATGATCAATGGGAGATTTTTCAGTATGGGAGTAATATACACCAAGAGGATCACTGAAAAGTAGAGATAGGCCAACCGAATCCCCGAATCCTTGAATCCTGGGTAAGGATTGAGATTCCCAATCCGAATCCCTGTTCCAGAATAGGCAAACTGAATCTTTCAAATCCACCAACTAAATAGATTGTTGGAGACCGGGACACCTGAAAACCTGGGAGACTGGGATGCCTGAAAACATACAAACAAGGGAAGATAGTAAGTGGGTGAGATTTTCCCTGGGAGTAATAATGGCCTTTGCTAACAATTTCACAAATTACAGCTGGGCTTGTATTCTAAGATATTTAAATTCAACATTTCATATTTAAGTTCAGTACTTGACTGGAAGCTACAGGCTTGAGATTTCAAGGACAGCTGAAACATTCTTTTGCAGAGATCCCTTGCAAACCTCTTTCAGACACAATTCTGCGGTTTGCAGTTTTACAAGGGGTCACAGTCTTCTCTGACAAAGTCTGCTGGTGCATCATCAAACTACAAATTCCAGGATGCCAGAAGGAGCTATGCAAAGAAAAGCCAGGTTCGACCTGGATTATCTCTCTGCTGTAGTATGTGGCCCTGTTTACACAGACAGGAAAATGTGGGATTAATCTACATTTTCCTGCCTGTGTAGAAGGGGCCTTCATGTCATTTTCAACCTGAGGAGATCTTGAGGCAAAACTATGACAATTGTCTTGGCCAGATTTCTTCAGAGGGAGGTTTGCCTTTTTCTAGGCTTCTGCTATGGCTGAGAGAGTGTGTCTTGCCCAAGATTATCCTTCTTCCCCTTGCCTTTAAAACTCTTTTTAAAAAAAGGATTCAAAAAAGTCGAGACTCATGAGATTCATGGATTCCCAGAACCTTCCAGGGATTCGGATCCAGATTCAGATTCGGAAAATTCTGGATTCGTCCCATCCCTACTGAAAAGAGGATAATAATGAACTATATTAGCTTTCCTCCTTTTCTTGTGCCTGACATTTCAGTGAATCTGTTTATTCTTTAAGATAACATATCAGTGAATCAGTGCATTAGTTTGCCATTCACGATAAGTGATAAAAATTTGTTATATAAGCTATCTGTTACTTTAAAAATAATGTTCACATGCTCTTTTTCTCGGACCGTCATGCAACAGCCATAACTCTGTAGCTTGGTTTAAACATCAGAGATATTTGGAGACTTTAATTCTGCTCAGTAATGTATGCAGCAAGTTCAAGGAAGCTCTCTGCAACTAGGTGATTGTTTTAATAATTCATTGTAAAAACCAGCCATTTCCCTTCTCTCTTAATTAGACTGCTTTTAATAGTTATTATTTTTATTTATGTTGAACAATTCTGAGTTTAGTGTGTAAGCCACATGTCATGACAAATTATTTTTATAATGCAAGTAATAGTGGAAAATATTGATGGCCAGCCTCTGGGAGTATTTTGGCAAACATGCTCCCAAAACTGCTTTTGCTGAAAATAAGATAAATGGAGGAGAAAAATGATTTCAAGGACTCATGTGGAGGATAATGGGGTGCTTAAACCACTTATGTGTATATGTTGACTTATGAATTTCATATGGTGTAGCCACCTACGTATTCCATGCTACAAATGCCATGCAAAAACAAGGTATTTGTGCTTTTTAGAGCCCAGTGGAGGAGAACAAATGCCCTACAGGCTGTTTGCAGGGATGAATAAATGGGGAAGAGGAGGATGACAATCTCCACCTAGCCACAGCCTTTTCTAGTGACTAGCCTATATGTTTACTGGAAACTTAAGTCTGTCTGGATTCTGTGGCGCTTGCTTGGGAGAAAATGTGCAGCCAAAGAGAGTTCCCCAGCAGGCCTTCTAGCAAAGCTTTTTTTTTTTTAATTAAAAAAAAACCTTCAGAGTTGCTCAAATAATACAGATTAGTATTTTTTCTCAAAATCTGTTCAGGCTGTCTTAGATTTTTTTTCCTGGTCTTGCTAACAGAAATTGTTGAATGAAAGGAATTTAGCAAGAAAACAAAGCTTAGTGCCAAAATTCTTCGCCGATGATGCCAGACAGATGTGTCTGTGTACAAATACAGTGAATCTGACAGTCATGTGAATACATAGAAAAGGATAGCAAGAAACAAATAGTCTTCAGTGAATTAATGTTATTCTTTGGGAGGTGCAATATTAAAGTATCATGGGCTGAATTATAATTTTAGTAGAATGAATTTACCATTCTAAGTGTTCTCTTACAAAAAAGTGGGGGAGGGAATCCCTTCCACGGTGGAAGGGATCCTAGCATTACTGTAGCTATCCTGCAGTTTATTAGTGCTTGAAATTACTAACAATGGCTATGGGCATTTCTGCACTACACAGTAATGGTGCTATATTATTCCACTTTCAACCTCCTGTGGAATTCTGGGGTTTGTAGTTTACTGAGGACAAAGAGCTCTCTGGCTGTGAATTCTAAATGTCCCTCCCTAAACTGCAAACCCCAGGGTTCCATAAGATGTTGAAAATGGAATAATAGAACTGTAACAGTATATTGTGGAAATGGCCTATGAAATTACTAACATAGTCAGACTTTTAGTTTATGAGAAGCTAAAATTGATCTTCATATACAGTTTTTGAATTATGTATGCAAATTAAGTGTTCATTAGTACAAAGAACCATTTTCACCTTTTTCCCATTACAAGTGAACTGAAAATATTAGAATCATAGAATCATAGAAATGTAGAGTTGGAAGAGACCACAGGGACCATCCAGTCCAACTCCCTGCCTCAAAGCACTCCCGACAGATGGCCATCAAGCCTCTGCTTAAAAACCTCCAAGGAAGGAGACTCCACTACACTCCGAGGCAGCAGATTCCATTGCCGGACAGCCCTGACTGTCAGGAAGTTCTTCCTGAGGTTCAGGTGGCATCTCCTATTGACTTAGAAAGAAGTTTTGATTGCAGACAAATACTGATATGGTCAAAATCTGTGGTGCTGCCGGTAGAGGTTGAGGATAGGCTTTGCCCTAAGTGTTCTTTCTAAGCGTTCTACCACAATGAAGCATAAATTTCTTCTTTTTTCTATAGAATTGAGGGTGAAGCATGGATGCAATAGTCCTGCAGTCTGTCAAAACAAGGATTGAAAAGCCTGCAGTCTAAGGACTAAATGCACCCTATGTTTTGGGAGTTTATAGGGATCTAGAGGCAATTTCACCATGCGTTGAGGACATTTTCACTGTGTTTTTCTGTTCTTGCTAGGCCATTTTTAGGCCCAAGCAGTCCTTTTCTGGAAGGATGTCCCTCTGGACCATTTCCCTAAAATGGCCTAGAGGGGCAAAATGTGGTGAAATTGTCCCCATATGCACAAAAGGGGCATTGGGAGCATTTGTTTTGGGCCCTGAAGAGCATAAAAAATGTGCATGGGGAGAGCTTGCCCACTCTGATCTAAACCATTGAACTCAGAGAAGCAGCTTATTACTGTACACAAGGTTATGTCAGAAACTAGGGATCCTGGAGAATTTTGTGTGGTTGAAAGTTTCAAGTGAACCACTCTAATTTGCAGTTCCTGGTGTAATGTTTAGACTGAAACTCTGTTACCTTTTGAATAGCGAATTTTTTTTCAATTCTTGTCTAATAATTGCATGGAAAGAGAAAGTTGCATACAAAGATTTTATTAAATGGAAAGTTGGGTCCAAAAATGTTACAACAGAAGAAGTGAAAAACAAATATGTTTAAAGGAAAGGTGCATATACATTTTGCTTGCTATCAAATGTTGCATATGAGAGGGCACAGGATAATGTCAGTGACTTGTAAATTGAGTATATGTGAACCTGACACAGAGCAGATGTCGATTCATTTTTCTATCCGAGTTGGAAACAATGGAAGTATAGATCTGCTCCAGTGCTTTTGTTTACCTAGTGTTCTACACAGAAATTTTTCCTTTGCTCTTAAAAATTTCAGTACTGGTATTTTTGTGAACAATGTCAGTGGGTTTCTGTTTGTTAATGCGTAGAAGTCACTTTCCTGACTTCGTATGAGCCCTCTGAATTTCACACAAAAATAAACTGATACTGATTTGTCAAGCCCCTGCTTAGCCTCTAGAAATTTGATCTTCAGGGAAGGAGAGGAAGCCTATTACAATATTACACATTAAAACTCTCATAATGATAGTGGACAAGTAGTTGATTTCTTTGAGATATTATTGGTGAGAAAATGGCAGGAGGGTACAATATGTGTCTCCCACCAGGTGTTGTTGGACTGCAACTTTCATCGGTTTTAGCCAGCATAGTCATTGGTGGAGGTTGATAAGAGTTGCAGTCCCAACAGCATCTAAAGGGCCACAATGTACCCACTGCTGCTTAAATCAGACCCTTGACCTGTTTGGAATCTGAGTCAAATCAGAAATAATCTGGTTCTATCATGGTGCTTAGTGTCTTCTTTTATGAATTTGCTGTGGTGTACTTAGGGAAAATGCAAATACTGACAGCTCAGTTTGTTCAAAGGAGTATGTTTCTAAATATAGAAAGCACAAGCTGGCAAGATTTAATGTATCTTTATTTGAATTACATGGCTTATTAGACAGCTGCATTCTTGGATCATGGCAGATAGCTGTGCTACATTCAGGGATGTAGCAATAAGCTTTCATTAGAAAAGGTTCTTCTTTTAAAACACAGTGCCAAGGACTGATATCTGGAAATGTCATATATAGTGTATACTTCTCTGGCAGGTAAAAAAAAAAAAAAAAACTAATTTTTTTATTCATAACTGTCATTTGGTTCCTCTTACAATTTTTTGAGGAAACAATCTACTTAAGTTGAAAAGTTCATCTATTTCAATGTCAATTAAGAATGATATTCTAGATGCCATGTACTGCTATAATACCAGTCAGAAAAGAATATTTTCATTGTGTTGACTGACTGAATTGTGATTTTATTCATGATTCCTGGTTTTATTGTGCTGTATATTCTTGTTTACCTTTACCTATTTTCTTGTAACTTTGTGTATCTTCTTTTTAATGTTTTTTTCCCCTTATACATCTTGAGTTCTTGTTAATTGGAGGAGTGATCTTAAAAATAGAAATAATAATCTATCAATGACTCTTTGTCTCCTGGCTTATAATAGAAACTAAGTTCATCATATGAGCTGAGTGGTGCTGGGACAGTGGTATAATGCCGGAAGCGTTTCTTGTTAGTGAACAATCCTTAATTAAGATAACTGACTAATTCCATAGTTCCTGGCTCAACAATCAAATGTCAATATAACTGTGCAATAGAGAAGATACCAACTCACTCCTTGTAAGAAGAAGGGGACCAGAAGCTCCTGGACAGATGTGCTCACACAAATGGTTTCGTAGCAAGGAGGTAGACAAATAGAATAGCAGAGGCCTCTAAAATGGTGCCACATATTTAGTATACTTGATCTGGAAAACAAATTTCCCTGTTTCTTCTTCCTCTGACTTCCTGCATTATTTTCTTCAGATTCAGCTTTTTCTACTTATTCTGTCTGGGTTTTTGTGCGTGCATGGGTGTGTCATTTATAAAAGAACTAGAAAATGCTAAATCACCTTTCTTTTAGTTTTGACTGGCGCAAGGTTAGTTGAAGTGGAGTCCGAGGGCTTTAATGATATTATTTCATTATTACCCTTTCTGCTTATGTGTAATTTTATTATTATTATTATTATCATTATCATTATCATTATTTCTATCCCACTTTTTTCCCCGAGGGGACTCAAATCATAACACATTGTAATTGACCAAAGGAAATATTAGAGACAGAAACATAAAAAAAGAGGTAATATGCATCTCCACGTCGACTTTGTTACCATCATTATATATTGTGACTTTGTTGAAGTTATGCACAGGCATTCTTTCACTAGTGCAATCAAAAGATAAAGGATAAAGTTGCCGGTGTTTAAAACTGAATTACTGCAAAACGCTGTAATTGTTTCATTTCATAAACACAGGAGCCTGTTGAGGGGATAGGGCTGCATTCTTCTTGAATTTCTTTAGGATGTCTTTGATGGTAATATTTTCTAGTACCTGGACGAATTTGTCAAAATGATATCCTTGCAGTCTGCCTGTCTCTCTCTCTCTCTCTCTCTCTCTCTCCCCTCTCTGTGTATATATGCATAATATGCTTTAGATACTTGTACTTTAACAAAGTACAAGTACTATGTACTTTTTAAAAAAAATCTCTTTGAAGTTTCATAACTCCTTCCCCTTGCTTCTAGAAAGGTTCTTCATTATCATACCTTTAATTTCCTGTTTTATTTTATATCCCCATCCCCTTTGATTTTTTTCTTTTTTTATGAAAGTAGAGGTCTAGAGGAAGTGGGATGTAGGTAAACAAGACAATGGTCTACTTATGATAAATTTGTGTTGTTCATTTTCCATTCTTCATGTTATTTGTTCCCATGTCACCTTCAAGGACTGCATTCCCAGGAAATAATTTACACAAACCAAAATCTAGTTTGCTATTGGCAGTGCTGCAGTGGAAGAATCTTTATGAGGAGCACCTAAACAGCTACTCTGAAGTATCAACGTGATGCTGGCAGTGCATAAAGATGATTACATTTATTTTTGTGTTCTATAGTAGAGACTGTAACAATAAATATGTATTACTAGCTTATAACATAGAGCACAGTTGAAAATGACAATTCTGTACATTTTCAAAAATGCCATGTTGGACAAGCAAAGAAGTCATTTTACCCTGAACTGGTATACTTGCATAAAAGCGCCATTACCAGACAAGATAAATCTTTTCTTCAAAGAACACAGTGAAGTAATTTTACCTGGCTGTTTCTGTATTCCTGCCACATCACTGAGCCATTGATCACAAGCTTTCTTCAAACTATTTGAAATAAAATTTAATCTAGGATAAAACTGTCTAACAGCATCCAACAGTGTCAGGAAAGAGATTGCATTGGCCAATCATAACATTAGGTATTATAATATTGCCTGTTTGACAGTAAGCCTCTTTTTCTCACTCTTCTAAATCTGTTAAACTAGATTTATTCCAGTGTGCTTTAAAAGTAGTCTCTTTCAATTTAGATCTTATGATTGCAGACTTTGGCTGTGATCCAAAGAAGTGATACATTTGTGCAGGAAAGAATGGCATGCACAGCTGGAACTTCACTTTCTTCTTCTGTTGCAGCAGTTTTCACTGCCAAAAAGACAAGTTGTTTTTGAGCAGAATAGCAGTTTGTTTCTTTTGCAGTGAAAAACAGCTGTGACAGAAACATCAAATGAAACTCCAACTGCATGTATGAATCTTCCTTGTGTGTACAGAGTCTATTTGGATTTTGTGAGACCATCTGTGAAGATTCAGAAGCATAGTTTAAAAAAAGATTTACTCGTTTTGTGGACCTTACTAACTGTAACAGACAGGTGAAAGTGACCTTATTTTTTCCAGGAGAATCATTTCTTTCCACTTTCTCTGGAACATGTTGTTCTACCAGTGGAAGTAATTGTTGGATCCTGTCCTAGGAGTTTACTTCTTACTACTCAGCTAGCCTTATAACATCTAAAGAACCAGTTTTTTTTTTGTTTTTTTTTTGCTCTTTATATGTCGGGAACATTCTGTGTAAGTTAAATACCAGATAACTAGAAGCCATTAAGAAACCAGGCAGTTTGCGTTACTCAGTAAGGTACAGATCTTGTGGGTTCAAGTCATGTGGGGAAAGTGTTGGGCAGTTGTGTCCAAAAGCAGAGGTCACCTGAGTCAAGAAGGTCAAAACAAGCATTGAAAACAAACCATCCCACTGACCCACTATCTTTAGAAGCAACGCAGTGGCCAGATACTGTTTTGGGAGCAGGAAAAAAGTGGAGGGTTGAATCAGTCTTCATGACTGTCTGTCCCTGCCCACTCTTGCAGTTTTCTCTTTCTTTATTTTTGTTGCTTATCTCCTCCACAGGAACACATCTCTGCACAAATCCTGGTGCTTACATAGTAGCCATTCTAAGACCAGTATTTCAGTTTGTTCACAGACTTAATGTAGATAATCAAGGCAACACTGCCAAGCTCTGAGTGTTTTCCATCTTGGTTTTTTTTTCCCCCAAAACCTGTTTTGTGATGATTTTCTGACTCTTACTAGCATTACAGTGAGAGCCTATTCACTGTGCGCTTGTAAAGTACTATTTATGCAATATGTGGGAAGAGTGCAGAAGGTGACATAGTTTGTGGGGGGGGATGCCTGACTGGATAGCTGGCCCTGTCATATTCTGGTTACATTATCATTACTGTGTCTTGCTATGAGTTTGCTTTTAGAAAGAAACCCATTCACTTTCACTTTATGAAATCACTTTGATTTTTCACTGAAGTATGAGTGAGTATACGTTTTAAAATAAAGTGGGATTTCCACTAATTGAACAGTTGTGTGATATTCTGGTGGAGTAAATAATATTGCGAATAATAATAAAAATAATAGAGGTTGGCTTGCAGTTGAATTGGAACAGGGCATGGCTAACTGAAGGACAGATTTGAAAAAGGTGGTCAAGATGCTAGGTCAAGCATTAGATACTCTAAACCTTAGAAAAGGAAGAGCTTGCCAGTCTGAAGACTTTCTGGAAACTGGATGCTACTAACATCTGAGTAAAATGACTTGAGGATTTGTGCTGGGGATGGAATTAAGGAATATGTAGACCTCTAGTTAGAATTCAAGTTCTGCTTCAGCAATATACAAGGGAGTTAATGTGGAAAGGAATCCTCATTCAGTGATTTGCAAAGTTTTTTAAAGAAAATTATTCGGCATTCTTCAATCAAATATTATTTAGCTTTGGGAAGTTGATATAGCCAGTTTGTTTGGTGACTTTATGACATTAATTAACCTTTCTCTTCTCTGCTTTGTGTCACCCTGCAGAATCTTTAATCTACAAGATAAATAAAGTCTTAGTTACTGGCTTTCCTCACCTATCTGACAGATTAGGGACCAGAGCACTGTCAGAATAGAAAATCAGTTGAAAAGTGGAACCCATGTACTATACAGTAGGAAGCATGAAGGAATTATGGGGGCTCACTTGTTATCAACTGCACATGCACTGCTTCCAAAGTCTCAGATGGCTTAGCGCCTTTCTCTCCATCTTAGCTTGCTTTGCAAGCAGCATGCACATGTAAGCAGTTGCAAGAGGGCCCACAGAAGCAAGAAGAACTGATGAAAGAGCAGAACCCCTGTCAAATTATTGGAACTTGGAAGGGTCAAAAGAGTGAGATGTCAGCAATATGAACTGTTTGCAACAAGGATGAGGACCAATTTTAGTTATATTTTGTTAGTATTTGTTTTAGACATGTGTAGATAGAATGGCTGTTGATATTTGTATGAATGTA
Organism: Ctenosaura bakeri; assembly: GCA_948474755.1. Lineage (NCBI taxonomy): Eukaryota > Metazoa > Chordata > Lepidosauria > Squamata > Iguanidae > Ctenosaura > Ctenosaura bakeri. The sequence goes on from CAOLHI010001246.1 coordinate 107,861, forward strand.
TTTTTGTTTTGTTTTGTTGTTTTGAATGTTTTGGGTTTTTTTACTTAATTAAAGAAGCAAAAAGAAAAGAAAAGAGTGAGTTGCTAGATAATGGGGATGAAAAATGGGGAAGGTTCCTGTATATCTGAGCTCACTGGAAGCTTCCTGAGAAAGCAAGTGTTACCTGGCTTGCTTAGTAGCTATAACTCTTTAGGACATGTTATCTAACCAGGTGTAGCTGGTTAATTTTAGACCTGTCTTGGAGGCGGTTGTCACTGTTTCTTCGTGTATAATACATTACAGAAATACTCTAAAGTCATCAAACCCTGTCTTATATTGGAATATAGTTGGAGTCTGCTCTGGTTAGTACTTACATTGGAGACTATACAAATTTTGCTGTTGTGTGTCTTCAAGTCGTTTCTGACTTATGGTGACTCTAAGGTGAACCTATCATGGGGTTTTGGGGGGGCTGAGAGTATATGATTCACCCAAGGTCACCTAATGGGTTTCCGTGGCCAGCAGAGATTCAAACCCTGGTCTACAGGGTCGTAGTCCAATGCTCAAACCACTACACAAAGTTATCTCATACACCAGGTGCTATATTTCAAAGGAAGGAACTGACAAAACCATCTTTGAATATTCAAAGAAAAGCCTATGAAATTCATGGACTTGTCAAAAGTCAACAGACAACTTGAAGACACACATATAGAGAGAGCCTATTAGCAAAAAAAAAAAAAAGCTCTTTGCATGTACAGTTTCACTGTCACTGAAATCACAACACCAACATATTAGCTGTACAATGGAGCTTGTGCCCTTGGCTCTGATTTGAGAATTAAGTGTCCTTTTGCAAGAGACTATAAAATGTTTTAGAAGAATGAAATTGATGACCAGCATCAGCTCTTGTGGTGCCCACTGTGTGTGTTTGTTCAAGTCTTAGGCCTGTTTGCTGTTTCCCCATCGCTTTCTGGTTTTTGAGGAATCATAAGGTGGTATGCTGCAGGTACTCTATTTAAGCCCCCAAATCCATTCCTATATGCACCAATGCTGCCATTTTTTAAATAGTGTACATGAATTTTGTTACTTATTCCACTGTAAAAACTTCCTCATTGCTGAGTCCTGAACTGTTTAATCTTGTATATAGGAATGAGAACAAAACAGGTTAAATGGAAGTATGCACTTATGATTTTTTTTCCACTTCTAGGAAGCAGAGCCAAGAAGGGCTACTGCTTGAAGCAAATTGTTCTTATTCTACAAATCAGCAACCAAAAATGCTGGGAGCCAGCGCTGGTGGTCTCTTTAGTTGTTGGAAGCCTCAGAGCTCCATTCTTCAGACTTGTTAAATGAACGTCAAGAGATGTATATAGAAATTATTTCAAATTAAAGGAAAAGCAGGCAGCAGCATCCTGGCATTGTGGAATTCCTACATGGCTTGTTCAATACAGTATCTTGCTGAAGTCGCTTAGTAACGTCAGCCTTATTTCTTCTGAGCTGCCAGTAGCCTGTGAACTGTGGTTGTAGAGTATTATATCAGTTTCTATGTAGGGGAGACAATGTGACCTTTTATATACATGATCAAGAGAGTGTAGGGTAGGAAAGCATAAGAAATTCATTGGTTTTGTATTCCACTAGACAAATATCTTTTTCTCACACTCTTGAGACTAGCAATAGAATAGCGTGTATCTTGTCACAAAGGCTTATTATTTCCAAGGCAATATGTTTTTGAAAGAAACAAATGTGCATAAAACAACATGTACTTTTGAAAAACATACAAGTAAAGATATGTCCCTTTGGAAAATATGTGCAAATATACTTGGTGAGAATGTATACAAAATGTATACATTAGAAAAAATGCAAAAAATGAGTACATTTTGGGGAAATGTACACAAAATATGCACAATATGCATGAATTTCCATTGTGGTGATGGTGGGAAGTCCTGTAACCTTAAACAAAACTGAAACACTGTTACCCTAAGAGGTGGGGGATGTTGGGGTCCACCCACAATGTCTTAGAATTTGAGAAATTACAGCTCAGAGGAGACCTGCAAGAAAAGGGTCATGGCAGGATCTTTTCACCTCTGTATACCAGTACAAACTGTAAAGAAGACTCCAGTTAAACTTAGCAAAGTGTTTTATTTGGATTGACATACATAGGAAAAATCAGACACTCTTACGAACCATACAAGAAAGTGAATCAAGAAAAGCTGGATAGACAGAGATTGGGTGGAAAAAGTGATAGTTACCAGTCCTGAAGAAAGAGTCACAGCAGAGGAACTCAGACAGCGTCAGATGATAGGATGGAAGAACAGCAGTCTGGGCTGCATTCTACATACTGCAGTTGGCTGGGATCAAAGCTAGGGTTTTTTATTTCACATCCTGAAGGGGTGTGTTGGCAAAGCCATAATGCCTTTCCCGCAGGATTGACAAAAGGGCCTTAAATAGGCTGAATGCTTAGCTCCAGAGTGACAAAACGTTGATGAGACTCAGGATGCTCTCTTAATGTTTGCTCAGGTAGGGTGTATAGGGAAGATCTCCATAGGGTAAGATCGAAGAATGGTCTCTGATTGCTCACCAATCTGGGCAATTCGTCTTTCATTGTATTTAAAAATGCCAAGAATCTGAAGCAGTGATGGGATTAGCACAGACACACCAACGTTGAGTTTTCTGCATAATTCTATCTGAATTTTCATGATCCAGAATGCTATACACATTCTCTGGCCACCATGACTGCAATCACGTTCTCCAGTCTATTAATAAGTTCAATTTGTGAAAAGTGCATATCTCATAGGCAAGATGGTAGGATATGATAACCATAGAACAAGAATGGTAGTGGGTTTCTCAGAAAATGCAGAAAGAGTAAAACTGAAAGATTTTCATTTCCTTAGTACAGGACTTGGTATTTGTAAAATCATATAATGAAACCATTTGATAGTTTTATTCATATTAATTCACATTAATTCCATTTTTCTTTTTGCTTGTTTAAACTTGATAAATATTTGCAAAAGTTGGATTTAGTTGTTTGAGTACTGTATTGATTTCTGTTCAGAATTGCTGATTCTGGAAAAAGCAGAACAGTTATTAGATGGAAGGTCATCCAGATTTGTTTGCATTGTAGCAGATTTCATATTGACCATAGAATTCAGTTTCTCCAAGCAGAATAAAACATTTCCGTGAGAGAGCGTTCTCTAAAACCTGATGGTGGTTTTTCAGAAGAATAAAGAAAAGCTTGTTTTTAAACTGAAAGTTGGTTGTACCAAAAGTAATATATGACAGTTGCCTGACCTTTCATGTATAGTTAAGAATGCTCTGGGCCATTTCCTAATTGATTCTTACATAGTCAATGTACAAAGTAATGGATAATTTCAGTTCTGTAACACACCACATAAATATATGGATTAATGAAAAAAAATTAAGGATTAAATAATTTAAATTATACCAAATAAATATTTTATTTTGAAGTACCTGAAATGTTCAGGAAAATACAGTTGTGTATGTAGTTGTGCATTACCTAAATGAGACTTGATGTAACTTTTACTGAAGTTAAGTGATAATTAATAGCATTTAATTGAAACCATAGAATTACTATATGGATAACAGTGTACTGATCATTGGAACTGCTTTATAAATATAGAGATTATTGTTCTTAATAATATTTTACAACATGTTTAGAAAAGCATAAACCAGTACTTAAAATCACATCTTTTGCTAATTATCAATTACAAAGGACATATGGGACATAGTACTTGGAACTTAATGTAACATAATATAGGCAAGCTATATAGAGATTAGACTTTCCTCTGTGATAACCTTTCAGGACTTACTGTAAATACATTCTTCATTATCTTTTCAGGACCCTGAGAGTCCTGGATGCTTTCCAAGCCCATGCCTTGAATGATTATTTGGTTTGTTTGTTTTATTAAAGGCTTTTGTAAAATAGGTGATAGCAACATTGATTTTTGCCTTCTTCCATGTTGACAGCGAAGATATCTACAATAATTGACTTCCTGTCCCATTTGTAAAGCATGAGCTCATTATTCATTATTTATTATGACTTTGTTTAAATGGGTTTTATAGGAAGAGGGATTAGTTGTGACTGTTTGCATTTCTCATCCAAATTTTATCCACATGCAGACATATGTCACAGTATTGTAATTATGGGGGGAGCTGTCTTATAATATACTAGCTGTATAATTTTATGCTAGACTAGAGCTTTCCAACCTTTCCATGTTGGTGGCATACTTTGTAGACATGCATCATTCCATGACACAGTAATTCAGTATATAATCCAGTAAGTGGAGGCAGCACCTCCACTCAAATCTGGCCAACAGCTGCCTCCGCCCTCACCAGGGTCTTCCTTGCCCTGGGGCAGCTGTTGCCGTAGCAGCAAAGAGACAACCTTTCCACCTAGGCCTGACCTGCTGCCACCACCGCGCTCACCAAGGTATTCTTCCGCACAGGGCGGCTGCAGCAGTGGCAGGAGAGCAGCCCCTCCACTGGAGCTTGCCGATCACTGCCCTCGCCAGGGTGTTCTTCAGCCTTGGATGACGGTGGAAGAGGCAGGCCCTCTACACACTGTAGTCAACACACTAACGTGTCATGACACACATTTTGGAAAGCTCTGTACTAGAGCTACTTGATATTAGTTTTTTTTTTAAGAAAAGATCTAAAAATTGACACACATTTCCATCTTCAAAGTACCATATCTTTATTTTGTACATGAATTTAGATGAAGCACCACATATTTATTCATTCAAAGTATCACATGTTTATTTTATACATAAATTTAGATGAAGCAGCCTTCCCCACAAAATTATCAAGGAATGACAAAGGATTCCACAGCCTTTGCTGGCCTTATAGTGATCCTTGAGGGATCAGTTTTCCATGAAAAACACCAGAAACTTTGCCCATGAATCATTGATACTTTTAAGTTTTCCCTATACCTTTGAAACAAGTTTGGAATATTTAAAACAATTTTACAAGTAGGAAGAACCATATAGTTGAGTATAGTACTGTCATTTGGTTGATCTTGTGTTAAATAATTATGTTAACAAAACTAAGCTGTATTGAAACCAGGCAGCAACTTGTTTTATTTCTGTTGTAGGAGTAATAGGCCAAGAAGTATACTGTTATCTCTGTAAAGGTTTTAGTGCCCCTTCCCCTTTTAATGTCATAGATAAGTTCAAAATTCTGTTAAAAACACATGCATTGAATTGAAATAAATAAGAGAAATGGAATTATTCTCATATGAAAGAATAGTTTTGCTGAAGTGTGAAGATATGTATCAGGAAGTAATGTATTCCCTTGTTGCAGAAGAACTGAGACACAAAGACCTCAAGAGCTGGAAAAAGAGTATTTTGTTACGCGCGGGCTTCTGGTGGGATCTTTCCCAAACAACCAAAAAGCCCCGATCAAAGGTTACATAGATTCTTATAGGTTCGGTTCACAAAGCCTCTCCCCTTTGACACTTTGACACATCCCTTGACTTTTAGGCACACCTCCAGCAAACTTGCAAGTCAGCAAACTTTCGTTTCAGCATAAGCCTGTCTCCTTATTAGGACCCTTGTTGATACTTCCGGAAATTCTGCTCAGTACTTTGTGACCTTCTCTGTTAAAAACATCCTCCGCTTCAAGTAACCTTGGCTAGCTCAGCAGAATATTGACCTTTCACCTACATACTTTCCCGTCTCTCATTTCTATTCCTTTTATTAATTATAGTGGAGTATTATATTTCTTAATCTACACAGAAAATTTCTAATAACACAGGTTCGGCTACTACATTCCCCCTTAAATGCTTAATTTCTCACATTTATAGCATTTCTAACAACCTATTCACAAATTAGCATTTTTGTTAACCATCAGAGCATATAAGGCAGCAGTTTTACTGGAGGTACTATGTACTATATTAGTAACACATTGATTGAGACAGGGAAAGCACAAACACAGTAGTAATGTTATTGTTACTACTGGGAGTGATATTACAAAAATAGCCTTGAGCCATTGAAGGTCAGGGAGCCAAGAAGTTAACCAATTCCACCAACCATCACTGCCAACAGTTATATCTCTTACTATCCCATGCAAGGTGTTAATCTGCATTTCTATGGCATTGCTATTGTCAGTCAGATTAAAGCAACACAGATTTTTATGCAATTCACATCCCATATGATGAAGCAAGAAGAGATAGTCAATACCCGCTCGATTCTCTAACACTGCACCCCGCAATTCCTGTAATTCTTTGTTCAGTAGAGACAATGCCTTCGAAGTGGTATTTATACTTTTTACTAAAGCACAGGCCAACCTATTTATCTCCAACCCATCGGCTAGAGCCAAACCAGGGACCCCAATTAGGGATATTGCCAATGCCAATTTCTCCTTGTCTGAGTACAGATGTAAGTTACTATTGCAGTCCTCATCAAAGGGTGCTTCTCTGGGCTTCCGATATTGTCTGTGCGGCCAAGGGGGAAGAGCAGGCACCAGTCGGCTAAGACAGCGTGGTTGGTTATCTGACAAATAGGCTGGGATGTAGGACCACGTACGAGACCCACATGTCCAGAACCAACCATGGGGCAGGAGGACGTGTCCTTGATAATAGGATATCTCTTGGATTTCTTGACACGGGATTGGTGGCCCAGGTACCACTTGACATTTAGTTTTGCAATTTATCATTCTGGCACATGTAGCATTTGTTCCTGCCACTATAGGGGTCCGTAGAGTAAACTCTGACGCGGGCAAAGTGTAAGACGTTTTTCCCCAGTTCGCACTGTCAGCATAAGTGACCTTTAACTGATCAAAGATTGTGCTTTGATACGGGGTGCTATCTTGAATCTGATTAGGCTGCTTACATATAGGTATTAGGCATGTACTAATGAGCCTATTGGCTGGGACCCCTTGAGGCAAGCAAAAGTGATTCACACCTGTAATATTAGCTAAATGTAACCAATAATTATCTGCCAATGGCAAGGGGGCACCTCATCTATATCCGTAGCGCTACATTCCTTAATGATACATATAAAAAACAATACACAAAGCATGTTAGTAACAGTTCTTGAAGTTCTTGAGTCTTCGGGGATGTGGCTGTATGCAGGGCTGTTGGATCCAGGACAACAGCGATAGAGCTTAGTCCCCATTCTTCGTTCCTCTCCAGCTGCAGGTCTGGCTGTACGAAGAGTTACCAGCTTGGGAGTGGTAACAGTAGAGCCTAGCCTGTCTCTTCGTTCTGCCTTCTCAGGGTAAACTTGAGTGGGTTAGTTGGATCCCCCTTTACAGTCCACCCCCCTTTTGCCCTCTTTACTCGGGTCCAATGTATCCAGGGTTTTACTCCAGCTACCTTCACAGCTGTGGGGGTGGAAAGAATAACAAGTTTTGGTCCTTTCCATTGGGGGGTTAGGGGATCCCCTTTCCAATCTTTAACCCACACCTCATCCCCTGGCTGGAAAAGGTGGATCTCTGTTATGGGGATTGGAAATCTGCTTTCTAGAGCGTTGTGGTGTTGTGACTGTAAAACTTTTCCTAAAGCCTGAACTTCTTGCTGCAGACTCACATTCCCCAACTCCTGTACATCCCCTTTCAACCCTGAAATAATCTGTGGGGGTCTGCCATACATTAACTCAAACGGGGACAGTTTAGTGATTTTGTGTGGAGTGCACCGGATTCTAAACAGAGCCAAGGGCAACACCTCTATCCATTTCAATTTTGTCTCCTGGCACAATTTTGCTAGATGTGATTTTAGAGTCCGGTTCATCCTCTCCACTTGCCCAGAGCTCTGGGTCGATGCACAGTGCAGTTTCCATTGGATGCCAAGTAGCTGATTCATCTCCTGCAACACTTTATTTACAAATGAAGGACCATTATCTGATCCAATGTTCAGGGGCAATCCGTGCCTTGGGATAATGTCTTTTAGTAGTGCTCGGCTCACTTCTTTTGCCTTCTCAGTCCGAGTGGGGTATGCTTCCACCCATCCCGTGAAAGTACAGACGAACACTAACAAATAGCGGTATCCATTCACCCTGGGCATTTCAGTAAAATCTACCACAAGTGCTTCGAATGGGAGTGTTCCATGAGTTTGGACGCCTGGTGAAGGTCCTCTACCCTGCCGGGGATTGTTTCTAATACACTCTGGGCAACGTATTGAAGCTGAATTGGTTAGGGCATGAAGACCATTTATATATACTTGCTTCTGTAACAGGACCGCTAAGGCAGTCTTTCCCAAATGTGTAGCTTCATGAGCCGTTTGTACCACTCTCCAAGATAAACGCTGGGGTATGAAAATTCGACCATCAGGTAACTCCCACCATCCCTTGGGGTTCTTTTTTGCTTTCATGGGACCGTGAGCCAATTGATCCTCTTCTGTGTTGTATTTTGGGGACACTTCCGTTAAATCCACATTGAACAAAGGAGCCAACACCCCATTCCTCTTTTCCCTACCTCTCGCTGTGGACTTAGCTACTTGGTCTGCCCACCGGTTGCCTTTCACCACATCACTCTCCCCCTTTGGTGTCCTCTGCAGTGCATTACTGCTACTCACTTCGGATACCACACAGCAGTCAACAATTCGGTTATTTCAGCCGCATTCCTAATCCCATGGCCCGTGGAATTGATCAGTCCTTTCTCTCGATACAGGGCCCCGTGGGCATGTAGGGTGATGAAAGCATATTTAGAATCAGTATATATGTTCACTGTTAATCCAGCCGCTAGGGTTAAGGCTGGATCAGAGCAAGCAACTCTGCTTTTTGTGCAGAGGTCCCCATTGGTAAAGCTTGGGCTTCAATAACTCTATCTCGAGTGACCACTGCATATCCAGTACAACGTTGGCCATCCCTTACAAAACTACTCCCATCGGTGTAATATACAACGTCAGGGTATGGCCACGGGGTATCCCTAAGGTCCGGTCGACTAGAGTATACCTCGTCCATTGTTGCTATACAATCATGATTTGCAAGCTCTCCAGTTTCAATGGGTAGCAGAGTAGCGGGATTCAAGTTTGGGGACACTTCCAGCTTGATACGAGGATTCTCACACAGCATGGCTTGGTACCTAGTCATTCGCTCATTAGTAAACCAATAACTCCCTTTGTATTCCATCAGGGTCAACACGGCATGAGGGACCCGCACCACTAACTTCTGCCCCATTGTCAATTTGTCCGCTTCTTTGACAAGCAAAGCTGTTGCGGCAATAGCCTTTAGGCATGCTGGCCACCCCTTAGCTACAGAGTCCAGTTGCTTGGACAAGTATGCTACTGGACGCTGCCAAGAGCCCAGTGTCTGTGTCAGCACCCCTACCGCCATATTTTCCCTCTCATGTACATACAGTAAGAAAGGTTTTGTCACATCTGGGAGCCCTAGGGCCGGGGCTTGAAGCAATGCTTTCTTTATGTCTAGGAAGGCTCGGGCTTGTGCTGTTCCCCATAGAAAAGGATCCCTTTCGGCTCCCTTTGTTGCTTCATATAATGGCTTACTCATAACTGCAAAGTTGGGGATCCAAATTCTACAAAATCCCGCAGCCCCCAGGAATTCCCTTACTTGCCTCCGGTTTGTAGGTTCCGACAGGGCACACACGGTTTCCTTCCTTCGGGTCCCAGTGCACGCTGTCCTTGTGAAATTACAAATCCTAAGTACCGGATCTCCATTTTACACAGCTGGGCTTTTCTCCGGGACACCTTGTATCCGCGCTCCCATAAAAGTTGCAACAGCTCCTGCGTGCCTTTCCAGCACTCAGCTTCGGATGGGGCAGCTAATAATAGATCATCCACGTATTGGAGCAATACCCTCTTCCCCGGCTCGGAACTAAATCCCCGTAGATCTTGACTGAGGGCAGTACCAAAGATAGTAGGTGAATTCTTGAAACCTTGCACTAGACGGGTCCACGTCAGCTGCATCATTCTGCCCGTCAAATCCTCCCATTGGAAGGCAAATATGGGTTGGCTCGGGGGGCCAACCGAATGCAAAAGAAGGCGTCCTTCAAATCCAGTACAGTGAAGTGTGTGGCTCCAGCGGGGATAGTCTCAGCAGTACATAAGGATTAGGAACTACTGGATGGATGGTAACAGTAGCTTGATTTACCAAGCGCAAATCCTGTACTGGCCGGTATTCATTAGTTCCGGGCTTTTTGACAGGTAACAAAGGAGTGTTCCAGGGAGATTGACACTCCCTAAGAATGCCATATTGTAAAAGCCGATCCAAATGTCTTTGGATTCCTTGAATGGCTTGGCGGGGCAATGGATACTGCCGTACATGCATGGGGGTTGCTCCTGGTTTTAATTCAATTACTACTGGAGGAATAAACCTTGCCATTCCTGGGGGATTGTTCTCAGCCCACACTCCCGGCACCTTAAAAGCTTTCCATGTATCTTCTTCCAGTAGGGGAAACATCCCATGTAACCTCCATTCCTCTTCCTGTGGATACGAAAGGGTCATAATTTTCGCCTCCCTCGATCCTCTAAAAAACACTTCCAATGCTCCATCATCCTCAAAGGACATTTGCGCCCGTAGTTTTGGATAATAAGTCCCTCCCCAGTAATGGTACTGGGCAATCTGGGAGGTAAAGAAATTTATGTTGCACTACATGTGATCCTAACTGGCACGTCCGTTGTTTTAACAGCGGTCTCTCCTCCACCGTTCCGGTGGCTCCTACTACCCGCACGGTCTGTTGTGTCAGCGGGGCGATAGGGTGAGTGACTACTGAGGTGGCAGCACCAGTATCTATCATAAAATCCACATCCTGGCCCCCTACTGCAGCAGTGACCATGGGCTCCCCGGGGGCTAGGGTGGGGGCCCGGTCTGTCTCAGTCGAGGAGTTCTGCCATGCCTACAAAGTAGTCTCCATTATTAGCACCTGTATTCCCTGCTCCCGGCGCCGGTTCCAACTGGCTCTCCACTCTTGCCGTCCTCTACCGCGCCCTCTCTGTCCTTCGCCAGTCCCCTTTGGTTCTCCCCCATCGGACACTCTCGCCACCAATGCCCTTCTTGCCCGCACTGGGCACACTGATTCCTTCCTAAAAATCCTCGTCCTCTTCCTCCTCCTCCCCGGTTATCGTTGCCTCGTCGAAGACCACCTCTTCTTCCTTTTCCTCCTCGCTGCTCAACCAGGGCTGCCGCAAGCAACTCTGCCTTTTTAGTCATCCTCCGTTCTCTTTCCTTTTTTTCTTCCTGATCCCTATTCACAAACACTTTCTGCGCTACTTCCAATAACTCCTGAAGATTCTTTCCCGCAAAACCTTCCAATTTCTGTAACTTCCTCCGAATATCAGGGAAGCTCTGGGTAACAAACGCCTGATTAACCATCTTCATACTGTCAGGGCTTCGGGATCAAAGGGGGTATACTGGCGATAGGCATCCAAGAGGCGCTCCAGAAACGCACCAGGAGTTTCAGTCGGACCCTGCAATACTTCAGTAACTTTCGTCAGATTAGTGGGCTTTTTCATCCCTTCTCTCATAGTCTCCAGCAGCAAAGTCTGGTACTGCAGCAAGCGCTCCCTGCCACTATCAGCATTAGGGTCCCATTGGGGGTCCTCTAAGGGCACCCGCTCCGTACCCAGGCTTGGGGATTGAGATGACCCTGAGGGGTTCTTTCCTGGGCAATTTTCTCCATTTGTTGGGCAATACGGCGTCTTTCTTCAGTTGTGAACAGGGTTATCATCAGTTGCTGGCAATCCTGCCAATTAGGCATATGAGTTGCCATTATACTGGAGCATAATTCAGCTATCTCGTGAGGCTTTTCCGTGTATGAAGCGTAATGCGTTTTCCAATTTAACAGATCAGATGTCGTGAATGGTCTATAAACATAGGCTTGCACTGGAACAAAAGGGGGTCCATGCCCATCCTGCTGGGGATTAGGAACCATCTGGGTGACTTGTCTAAGTGGGAACAAGCCTGTCTGAGACCGTGTCCGGTGAGCCACAGGCGACGGTTCATCCTGAGTATTCAATCCCGAGAGGTGTTCTCCAAGGGATGACAGGAGGGCATTCATAGTCTCAATTGACTCATTAAGGTTGCTCTGGTGAGATTCTAGAATGTCTTTAAAGCAAATCTCCTTCATAAGTGCTTTCTGAGGCGTTGTTAATTCCCCTGCGGGACTACTGGGCAGGCTGGCAGGACTTACGATCATTTCGTCAGAATGGGCTCCCGAATAGTCAATGGTGGCTACCTGGGAAGTCACGGTACTGCTAGGAGACAAAGCGGCCGCTTGTATGTCTGGGAGGGCGAGATCCATCGCAATCCCGGCTATTGGCGCCATCTGAGGTTGAACAGGCGCTGCCGGTGGTGCATAAGGTGGCGATGGGATGGGATCAGGATAGGGGACCAGAGGTGCCGATGGCTCTGTGGACTCCTCTTCGGGAGTCTCTAACACTGGTTTTAACTTTTTAGCCAACTTCTCCTGTCTCAGAACCAGAACCTTCGCCTGACACTCCTGACACTTCTTCAACCATTTAGGGGAAGATCGCACCACGGTATCCATGAATCTATATAAGGGAATTGGTCTGGATGCCCGGGATCTCCCACTATGACAGAGTACACTCGACTGATTTTGTCACTCTCCAGGGAGCCCTCACTCGGCCATCCCACATTAAAAGAGGGCCACTCTACTTCACATAAAAATCGCAACTTTTGAGGGTTCATGGGTGGGTCCCCATAATCATCACTAAAGCCTTTCCTAAAATTTTTCAACATACATTGTAAAGGAGTACAGTTCTTACTTCCTCCTCCTCCCATTTCCACCCTCCTAAAATTTGGACAGACACAGAAGGGAAGGGGTAGTGGCTGGTGAGTTAGGGGTCTCACCAGCCGACACAAGGGGGAAAATAAAGACTCCACGCACTCTGCTACTGGCCAGGTCTGCCGGACGATCGACGGTCAGATTCTGGAACCGCAATAGCCAATCACGAACAACGTCCACACACACACTCACACTGTCCCTGCCTTCCGCCGTCCCAATACACACAAAAGCAAAACAGTTTCCCCAGCGCTTTTACGGTTGGGTATTAGTGTCTGCTTGGGAAGTGATCAGGTTCCCCTTCCACCCTGCTGGGTGGGGCATTATATACTTGCCTAGGTCTTGTTTCGTGACGGCACGGTTACACACACACGAAGCGGTTCTCCAGTTCAGTTAAACTCCAACCAAATGCAAACAAGAAAACAGGAAAATACTTTCTCAATGGAGGCAGGGCTCAATTTCCATACTCCGCATTGAAGGTTCCCTCGGTCCCACGCTCGCTGTTCAGGCAGTACCCCAGCACAAAATCCACCTCCACCCGGCAAACCACCGGTGGCGCCAGGAAGGGACAGTGCGCTGAGCCCCCCAGCGAGGCGAACGAGAGCAGGTAAAACCACCTTTGTGTCTCACCCTCTACATCCGGGTCACGGCACCAATTATGTTGCAGAAGAACTGAGACACAAAGACCTCAAGAGCTGGAAAAAGAGTATTTTATTACCGCGGGCTTCTGGTGGGATCTTTCCCAAACAACCAAAAAGCCCCGATCAAAGGTTACATAGATTCTTATAGGTTCGGTTCACAAAGCCTCTCCCCTTTGACACTTTGACACATCCCTTGACTTTTAGGCACACCTCCAGCAAACTTGCAAGTCAGCAAACTTTCGTTTCAGCATAAGCCTGTCTCCTTATTAGGACCCTTGTTGATACTTCCGGAAATTCTGCTCAGTACTTTGTGACCTTCTCTGTTAAAAACATCCTCTGCTTCAAGTAACCTTGGCTAGCTCAGCAGAATATTGACCTTTCATCTACATACTTTCCCGTCTCTCATTTCTATTCCTTTTATTAATTATAGTGGAGTATTATATTTCTTAATCTACACAGAAAATTTCTAATAACACAGGTTCGGCTACTACACCCTTAGGAAAACAACAATGAATATTTATTGCTTAGCCATTGGTAAATGCTGTGCAAGAATGTTAATAAATGTGTCAAAGTGTTCTCTTTGAGAAACAATGCAAGCCTGAGGATACATTTTCCCAATATCACCCCAGTGTCACAAGTTAGATTTGGCTTGCACTGCAGGCAGTGTATACAGTACAATGTGCTTGTTTCTGTTTTGGCTTGTGAAAATGGCAAGAGATCTGGCTTTGGATGGAAATGGCTTCAAATACATTCAGGATTTGGCTGAAGGAATTGTATGATCTCTGTACAGTCAACCAGTCTGAGGTATAACCTGTGCTGACTATAACTTTAAATTTTCTAGAGATCTAGCTAGGGACTACTGAGTTATCCCAATAAAATTACATGAGGGCTTGTGCTCTGTTTTTTCATCATGTATACATAGTGAATAAACTCCAGCCAAGTGAGGGGAGGTTTGGGAGGAATTAATGTTCCATACTTTCTAGAGAAGTAGAGAATTCTGGAGCCAGTGTGGTGCAGTGCTTTGAGTATTGGACTATGAATCTGGAGAACAGAGTTTGAATTCCCTGCTACCAAAACTCAGTGGGTGACCTTGGGCAAGTCACACTCTCTCAGCCTCAGAGGGAAAACCCTGCCTTAGGATCGCCATAAGTTGGAAACTACTTGAAAGCACACTGGAACAATAAGAGAATTGTGAACTGTTGACCATATATATGTAATATGCATATGCCTGACTACCCAGAATTTCACTGAAGAGAACCAAAGAATTTGTTTTCTCTACATTGGATGCACATAGTTCAATTGGCGTAGTTGTTCAACACATGCTGGTTTTTTATGTAGTGCACATGCAGTTTCCAGATAGTTGTGCAGGTGATACCTGTGCAGAATGTATAAGATATGCTCAAGTCAAGATATGCTCAAGTGTGTGAGATACACCCAGGTGTTTCAAAAATACTCTCTACATTTCTTTGAATTTTCTCCCAATATATAAAGAAAAGGAAGAATAGCTGATAGATGCCAGTGTGGTATATTGGTTCTTTGATTTGTTCTTTGTTTTCAGACTGCTGTGGAGCTCCTTCTTTTATTTTATATAATATTATATTTTATATAATATTTTTCCATTTTTTTAATAAAAAACTTACCTGCTACGACCCAAGCTCTTTATCCTGCTGGTCAACCGCCATTTTATTTCAGGAGTTCTTCTTCATGGTTTCTGTGACTCACACATAAAGGATCATCAGCACCTGCACATTGTTCAGAACATCTCTGTTCTTCATACTTTGTTTTCTTCCATTTTCACTATGTCAAAAATTCATATTGGAGATCTATTTAAATAATAAAACGTGTACTTTTAGAGATAGTCTTAAGGCATATCTGGGAAAAGGTGATTAGTTACTTAGCAAAAATCATCAAGATGCATTCTTTTCAGCTGTACATTTATTTTTCCACTGTTTCGAAAATAGTAGTGGCAATGGTGCTGTTTGCCCATTTTGTTCACCTGCCAGAATACATGGTGAGAAAATATGTTCAGTGTAAGTTTTCAGCTGTTGCTTATCTAATTGATCTTGTTATAACTGAAAGCAGATATATATGATACTAACCTTTTATACTGGAAAATATTATATTCTCTATTGTTTTTAGTACAGTAGCTCTGGCCTTCTCATTTCTTAAACACTACTGATAGCAATATTTCATTTTGTTACAAAGCTAATAGTAACAGAGCTATTCCACAGAATTATTATTTACTTACTTACTTATTTATTTATTTGTATCCCGCCTCTCCATATGGATCGAGGCGGCGAACAACTTACAAATAGCATGTATTTCGAAACATTTCTATACATGATTTTATCATGCTAGAATTCCATTGCACCTTTCAAGATCAAGTATTATTTCCTCATAGACTTGTTATCATGGAACATCTTAAGACTGTGACCAGTTTTGTTGCAGCACCAAACCAGCTTCCCACCACCACCTGCTTCATATAACAGTGTTGTTCTAAGTTAGAAGCCCCACTTTAACACCATGCTTAATTTTTCTGAACTATTTCTCTCTTTTAAAATGTCTTCTCCAAATCCAAATGCCCTTCTTGAAGAAACCTTGGTTATTTTGGCTGCCCTCTTCTCTTGTTGTTATTGTTGCTGCTGCTATCATGTCAGCGCTGACCTATGGCAGCCCAACAGTAAGGTTCTCTTGGCAAGATGTATTGAGAAGAGGGTTGCCATTGCTTAAGAAATGTGACCTGCCCAAGGTCAACCAGTAGGTTTCTGTTTCTGGGTAGGGATTCAAACACTGATCTCCCCAAATCCTCATCTAGCATTTAAGCCACTGGGCCACATTGTCTGTTTCCCTCTTCTACCTTTATATTATCACTTTTGAGATATGTTTTAAGCATGGATGCACAGTATGAAACCACTTTACAATATTGTCTTATTCTCAGTCCCTTTCTTAATAGTTTGTGGAGTTTGCTTTGTTTTAATCTTTTGTAAGTATAATCACCCACATCTTTCCTGGTTAATCATTACTACATCAAATTCTAGTATTTATGTAAGTGGGATCCTCCTTGCTCCATGTACATCAATTTGTTTCTGCTTTCATTAAACCTGTTAGCTGTTTTGTTGCCTCTTTGCGAGTTTACTTAAGACTCATCATCCTGAACTCCTTCAGAAATATTATATATCTTTTGTCATCTCAACATCCAGACTACCTTTCTGGTTATTCTCTGTCCAGCAATACGTTCTTATTTCTTCTTCTGTTTTTGTTTGACTAAGTGCCAGATTACACTTGAATGGTCACAGCCTGCAGGTTTCTCTGCTTCTTGAGCAGCTTTTTAAATAAAATGCTGTCTCAGCATGTTGTGCTGATTTTTCCCTGTGCAAAGCAGATAACCTTGTTCATTTTTCTTCATTCATCTCTTTCCTGTTATTGTTGGTGTGGTTTTATGACCTTCTTATTGACTCAACTCATTCTCTTTTTAATTGATTTGTCAATAAAGAATAATATACACAAGATTGTCAATGAAAGTGATAGGAAATCCAGTAGGTGTCTGAGCTATAGCTGATCATGTGAGGGATATAATTGAACACTGAAGCATTCAGTATCCTCCCCCTCCCCCTTAACATGAAATCATTTCCAGTTTCTGGAAACCAGCCCTGCTGATTTTCAATTGAGCAAACTAAATCAGCTAATCTGCTTCCTGTCAAGTAGAAGTCAAGTGCAGGTACAAGTTTTTCAGAAAGAAGTTCCCTCTGGTAGAAAAACATATTCCAAGTGTCTTTTGAGATCATTAGTGTAAATATATGATGATACTATAAACTGTAAATGACATCTCACATTTAAAGGATTTTGCTAAAATGTCTCAGCAATAAAATACATTATCTGTCTAAACCAACTGTCATAAAGCTATAACTTAAAACATCATAGTTCACATTTGACTTTGACTTTTATCTGTTAAGAGCTAGCTCTCTTAAGAACACAAGGTCCTTTACTATAGCTGAGTGATGGAAGATTCAGGACAGATAAAAAGAAGTACATAGTCACATAGCAGATTGTTAAACTATGGAATTTACCACCATGTAGACTGGATGACTTTAAAGCGTGATTAAACAAATTCATAGAGTACAAAGCTGACAATAGTTACTACTCATAATACATATTTTTGAATACCACTTATTGGGAACATGAATGGGAGAGCTCATGTTACACTGCTCTGCTTGTGGGCTTTTGTGTGGGAAGGCTGTGTCAGAGCACTCATAGTCTAGCATCTCTGTAACCTGAAAGAAACAGTATAATTATTTTTATGCCCTGCTTTGTAAAGGCTTGAACTCTGTTTTATATAATGTCAGTCGAATTAAACTCCTGTTTGCAGTTAACAAAAGGATATACTATTTTTGCTGGCATATAAGACTTGCTTTTCCTCCAAAAAAATACTGTTTGAAAATGGGGTGCGTCTTATACGCTGATGTGTCTTATACATTGGAAAATATTATAAATGAAGTGCGTCTTATACACAGGTGAGTCTTATACACCGATAAATATGGTACTAAAAGTGGCTTAGGATGGCAGTCAACAACAGACCCATCTGAGAGAGAAGTACACCTTTTCAGTGATGAGGTTGAGCCTTTAATAGCTGGGTTCTTACCATTTATGTAAGCCCTGGTTCTCAGCCTTCCACAAGTTTTAGCCTCTGTATTTAGAATGTCTTTTCTGGAAACCTGTCCCTTCTTTTTTCCATGATTTTCTGCCACTGTTTACTTCTTGCAACTTTTTCTTCTGTCATCTGAATAGTCCGGATAAGCCTATTCAGACTTATTACTCCCACCTCTTCTTAGGTGTGTTCTAACATCTCACTGATTAGCTGGTTGCTCACTTGAAAGTTGGACTCTCAGCAAGGATTGCTTATCATAGATGTTTCAGCCAAGGCTTATTGCCAGCACACACTGGCTTGTGCAAATGCCGGGCCTTTCATCCATCTGCTTCTCTCTTGGTAAGTGACAGCTTCCCATAGGCATCTGGTTGTCCACTGTGGTAACAGGCCTTTAGTATAAACCAGCATAGCTTTTATATTCTTATCTAGGTCAATTCCATTTCAGATCTAGTTTATTATAAAACTTAATGTTGCTGTTACATCTTGAAATACCACCAATCTACACCTTGCCTCTCAAGAATAAATAGCCCTAACCTTATGTCAAAGTATAGACAAGGATAGATTCTTCTTAAGAAAAAGTACTTTCTCACTTTTACTTTTTTCAGTATTTGAGGGAATTGTGGGCAGAATGGAAGTTTCTACACTGCAGACTTTTTATCTTTTACTTGGTGTGGTTGGAAACCATGTACTGATAAACTGTGCCCCTTTTCAGTATTTTCAAAGAGGTTGCACTTGTGATTGTAACAATCCTGAGCTATTTCTCTGGTAGCAAATAATGTCTTAGTGGATAGAATTTTTTTTAAACATTTCCTGTCATCACACCTAAGAAACAACCCACTAAAATACCTGTTTTCACAACTTGTGCAAAAGCAGTCCTCTTGTCCTAAGTAACATGGCATCCTAAACTTCTTTAGAAATGTGGGAATATGTTGTGCTTTTTTTCACCCTGGATCATACTTAATTATTGAGGTGCCTCAGCTAAGTGATCATCTTAATTTAAGAAAAGTTCTAATTGTGCAGCATTAAAAAAGCCTTAATAAACTCCTTGGTAAGCTTAAATACCCTAAAGGCGCCAAGTCCTGTCTGTTCTTGGAAGCTAAGCAGGGTCAGTCCTGGTTAGTAGATAGAGAGGAAGACTGCCAGTGAATTCCAGGTGTTGTGGGCTATATTTCAGAGAAAGGAACTGGCAAAGCCACCTCTTTCTTTCTCTAAACCCTGTGATATTCATGGGGTTGCCATAAGTTGACAGGTGACATCAGGGCACATATATACATACATACATATGCTATCAACTGCCCCACAAGGTAGTACTTTTTTCTGTATAAGTGTTTCTAAGCACAAGAACATGATGGCCAAAGATACAAATAGGAGATGTATGATTGACACTCTGAAGCTTGATAAAAATTAAAAGCAGTCAGAAGAGTAGAAGCCGTGTAATGCATGAAGCTAAGACAGAACATATGAAATATATAAGAAATATACAGGTCTTCAATGCAAGAAACAGTGTTTTTTGGTTGCAGGGTGAATAAGGAATTTCAGAAAGCATTTTCTTCAGGGGAAATAGAAAGGGCTTCAGGAAAACATCTTGCAGCGATAATCTGACTCAGTGCATACCCTTGGCTGCTTTTAACAATTTTTAAAAAAATCATATACTTATGAGAGATCCAGTAACAGATCTTCTGACTTTTTTTACTTTGGACCAGAGATGATTAGCCATCATACTGAACTAATCATACTAAAGCCATTGGCTAGAATTTATATTTACTTGGCAATTCTGTTCTGCTTCTCAGTTGTGGTAGACATAGCTCTGTTTCTGTCAAGTTTGACCTAACAAATCATTCTAAAGTAACCCGAACATTCTTCCTTTACACGATTTCCCCTCTAGGAATTTTTCTCCATGAGAATATGTTAATACTTGATGTTAAGTCTTTTTAGAATTTATTTAGTGCATTTATATTTTTCCTTTGTACCAACCTGGTTGATGCTGCTATCAAAATTAGCATTATACAAGGCAACTGACAACAATATAATAAAGGTGACAGCTAATGTAAGAAACATTTGTATGGAACTTGATTCTTAATTGAAATTTGGAGCTGGATTTCACACCTGCTTTCAAGATGTTAAAGTTTTTCAGTGTCATTGATGGAAAGTGGGTGGAATTTGTGATTTCCTTTACCTCTGGCAGTCTGCAGTAATAGGAGCAATAGAAATTGAAGGGTCTCTGAAATGAATGATAGTATGCATATTTCATACATTGAGATTACATAACAATTGTGATTACGTAGCTGCATCATTCTCCGTTTTCCTCGTCTGTAGTTTATACTGGTAGTAAAGAGAAACAGGTGAGCAAAATCGTGCTTTACAAAAATGTTATGACACAGTGAAGAAATAGTAGAGAACAAGATGTTCTTAACATGGTTTGGTGGCTTATTGTTTTTTGTTTTGTTGTTGTTTCACATATACCATTGTACCTGTAGCATATGCATATGATAAACAAATACATGCAAGGATTAGATACGACTTCTGTTAAGTGTAGATACAGTGACCTTATTGCCACTGTATAGTGCATGAAACTAAGACAGAATGAATTAAATACATAAGATGCTTACATTATGCTGAATTAAATTTCCATTTTATTTAGTCCAGATCTCTTCAAATCAAACCTGAGTTAGACATTGTTCTTGTCTTTATTTTTATCTTTATTGGGTTATAAAAGAAAGAGCTGATTTGGTCTAGTGTCCAATTTCAGCTCTCCAGAGTTACATTCTAGACTTGCTGCTTAATACCTTTTAGCTGGAGATACCAGTGGATGGTATTTATATGGTTTAATCTATCCACTGCACTACAATTTTAAAAGTTACAATTAAAGTTCTCTCACAACAGTATTTTGCAGTTAGATAATGTATGCCTATTTTGTATTGTTTTAACCTATTTAGAGTTATTTTACACCACCCTGAGAATTTATGATATAGGACAGGACAGCAATATTTTAATTAATTAATACAGTAAAATAAATGAATATTTTTAAATAATAATATTCAAGCTCTACACTGAATTCTCTCAGGTATTAGATAACGTAGGTATTAGATAACATAGATGAACAGCTAGTAGTTTAATTTGACTTCTCCTTCAGAGATATCAGCAACGTATAATCTTATGCTGTAACTCTTCTCCCTGTGGTTTCATTCTGCATGGGTGCCATGCAGAGATTCATAATTGTCTTTATGTAGAAGCATTCAGTTACTTTAGCTCCAGCCTATACTTTGCTGTTAACCTATCACATTACTGTTTAGTCTAGATGGATGACTAGGGGTTGGCTACTAAGGCTGTTATTCTGGATCAGGTACAGCCATCCTGGTCCTTTCAGATGTTTGTATTACAATATCCATAAGCCCTAGCTAATATGAGCAATTTGTATGGATTGTGGGTCTTTTAGTCCACAGTGTCTGGAGGTCACTATGTTTTCTGATCTCCTTTAGAGATGAAACTTCAGGAATTCAGTATTGACTTTTTTTTTTTTTTGGCCAGTGTGTATTTGTCATGATTTGAGTATCAGCTGGTAAATGAGTTAGTTCTGTTCCTATGGTGCATGTGTTTGTATGAAACACATACAGATGAATGAACGTGTGCTTACCCTTTTCAGTGGATTATCCAGTTCTTTCCCTAGGAACTTTGGCTTAAACTGTGCTTTTATGTTTCCATAGGACTAATTAAATATTTTCTAGATAAGTGAAATCTTTCATTAACATTTTGTTCTCCTCCCAGTGCTTATGAAGCTGAATGTATAGTTCTAAAATCGCCTGACTTTGCAAGAAAAACAATGGAAAATGGGACTCATTAAAATAGTAACAAAAAAAATTGAAATAGATTTTCTGCAGAATGTATCAGAAAGAGTGTTGATGTAGTGATTGCATGCAATAGTTTATTTGATTAGTTATTTTGTGGAATAATTTAAAGACAGTTACCCATAATTTACGCTTCTAAATCCTGTTTGTGCGGTCACCTATATAGTCAAGTTAATTTTTCCTTTCAGATTCCAAGCTGGAATTTGTAGGACTAGCTCTATACATTCTCAGATTTTGCATCTGGAGTAAGCTGCTTGGTTTTCTGATGTTTTTACAGAAATTTGCAAATCATTTAATTTTAATATTTGTGTATGAGATTTACCCTCGGTTGTGCCCTTTTCAATTTTTTCCCCATCATTTCCTTGTTTTGATTGCTGGTTGTTTTCTTGATTTAAGGTTTTTAAAAATAGCAGTCAGTTATATTTTAATTTCTTTCTACATGATAGAAACCAATTTACATCAATATATTTAATAATCACTTTTGCACCTTCTGCTCAAACTGATATTTGAGTTATGGCAGAGGGGGACCCAATAAAACATTGCTCAGTAAATGCAACATTGGCAAACATACTTGGTATTGCTGGCAATTTTGTGATTTCAGTTTTGTTTTGTTTTGTTTTGGAGCTTATTTGCCCACAAAGCGGACCAAACCCCTTTTGTGAGATGAAAGAACTTCAGAATAATCACAATGGATATGCAACTCAGAAAAGAGGGTGACTGAGAATGAAGGCAAAACGCTGCTGTATTCTGAATTAAGAAATCATTCCAAGTATTATTTTTATTTTTTGAGAAGTGGCCTAAAATCTAGTGAAATCTTGCTTTGCTCAACAAAAAAGTTCAGTTTTGCGTACTTTTTCTCAGTAGCCTTCCTATGTCACATGTATTTCTACTATCTTCACCTAACTACTGTAATATTGTGCTTATAAATTCATATTTTCATTCTTGCAACTCTACCACATTGATGCCAAAAGTTTCATGCTCCTTTGTCCAGAGCAGTCAATTGTTTTTGGCTGTTCCTTTGGCTACTCAAAATGCCCTTCTGAAGTTCTATAAGAGGAGTTTTTCATGTGACTGTTACTATTGCAGTAGTTTAAACGACCTGAAATACAGAATGGAGAGCCATTCTCTTACTTCTCAATCCTAACTAATCACATTTGCTGGGGGAAAGGGCAATATAGGCATTATGACTTAAAATGTTGGCTTCTGGAAATTCTTTTCCTTTAGTAACTCTGAATACAGCAGCATATTATTTAAAAGTTTGGTATAGTAACTTTATATCGAATGTAATACTCACTAATTGAAAGGTTTAATTCTAGCCATTTAGTTTTATCTAGTCCTTTAGAAAGTTAATTGTTTATGTGTGTTTTATGTTAAAGAGAGAAGCTATTAAAATATGAATAAATAAATGAAATCGTGCGTGCAGTTTTCTCTTATTTCCTAAAAGGCTTAAATGGCCACATTGCATTCTTGTTTCCACTAATCCAGCAGAATGTTGTGTGCTGAAATGAGTGCAGAATGCTTAACTGACAAAACAGAATTTGCTTTATGGTTTAGCCTTTGCTAATGTTCTATAAAATACTACTTAAATAGATACGGATGATAATTATTAAAACTGATGACCTCAAGTTGCCTTATCTGCCTTATTCAAAGATAATAGACACAGAGAAACGATGGTTTAATTATCACCTAATATTTGTTCTAAATTAATTTCAGCGCTGTTAGGCTGAATCTGCAGTGATGAAGCAATTAAAACCATTATCTGGTCACTCAAACAAGAGCCTTACTAGTTAAACTCAGTATTTTGTTATTCTGCTGGGTGCTTAATGCCTGAGGAGATGAACTAAACAAAATAAAAGTTTAAAATAAATTAATATAAATTATACTGTGCTTTGATAGTTAGCAAATTAATGAATCATTTCAAATTATAAATGTAATTCTGCGCTATAAATCCTCCAGAAAAATCCTGATTTGTCTTGAAAGTTAGGGTCAAGTAAAGACAAGATTCTACAAGGGAAGCATCCTTGTAGATTATGATTTGTGTCCTAATCCCAAAATATATAAATACCCCATTCCATTGGCTAGCCTTATCTTGTTGCTGCAGTGTGACCATGGACAGGATTGGTCTCAGTAAACATACAGCACAGAATTCTGTGTCTCTCTAGCCCACTCTGTCCTCTTTGTTTTCTGTATATAAAGACTAGTATCTGTAATGTTACCAGCACGACAAGTGGAGAATATGGTATATATTACACAATTTGCATTCACTGTGCTTTAGTAGGGTTGGAGCAGAAATTTGTGGTCTTTTCCTCCTATTTCTGTACAGTGATGTTCTTAACTTGGCAAATTCCTCCTATATTACATGGAGAAACTCTTCTTTACTACATGATTAGTCATATTTGTAATGCTATGGATAAAATAAAGTTAGGTTGCTGAAAGAGGATAGTGGCCATCTAGATCTATTTTTGAATAAAATGGATTATCTGGATCCATTTCCATTCCAATTCCTCCCTGTGTGGACACTGAGATAGCCTTGATTTGCCCTGATGGATGACTTTAGGAGAGAATTAGAGTGAGTGTGGTCAAGTTTCTTTTATAGCTCGATATCTAAATACTGAAAAGAGCATCTCTTCTTATGCTAGCCTGCCAATACCTCAACAGTCTATTCAAAGTTGCAGTGGGGGAAGAAGTTGTGAGAAATAACCCTTCCTTCCTTCCTTCCTTCCTTCCTTCCTTCCTTCCTTCCTTCCTTCCTTCCTTCCACAAAGCAATTTATTTATCCAAAAAGTCAAAATGGAGCAAAGTTTAGATATTTGAAAATCAGACAGTGTCACATTTTAGATGGGAAATCAATTTATTACCATCAGCACTAATACTTGAAATTGTTAACTTGCTCAGCATTCATTGGTTAACTTGTGAATGAAAATTCTACATTGGGGCACACCATGGGATTTACTGAGACTGACATAGAGGTTTTCATGTTTGATTTGAGGGGCACATTTTATTATCGGCTTCTTCAAAGCGACTCTTTTTGTCCTTTTAAAATTGCCTTCCTTCGACCTAGATTTTTTTTCTTTTTGCCAGATGCCCATAACATGTTTGTTGTTTAAGAATGGTAGGAATCCTAGTAATCTTGCAAGTAACTATCAAGCTGGGGAAGGCTGTCCTAAAGCATGAGATCCCCATCTTACAACTTCTTCAGTTAAATGTTTAACCAATCAGCATCTCTCTTTACTTTCTACCTCACCAACACTCTTCAAATACCTTGTTTGTTGAAAGTTAATAAGGAATTATGTATTTTATTTACTCGTCTCAAATGCAGCAGTATCTAGATAGTTACAAAGTTCAGTCTATGAATTAAAGATGGAGAATTTGTAATCAGAAATGCCTTTGGGCATATGCAAAACACTTTATTGCACAACTGAATCACTGTGTTTCTTCTGCAGTGACTCCCTCCTCAATCCCAATAAAGAATTGTCATTTGCAAAGATCAATGGAAGAGCATGCAGGAGCCAGGATTCCCAAAATCTGTGGCATCTAACATACCAGCTAGTTGTATTGATTGTATTTTAAACCTTAATTTAAAGTAAGGAGTGGAGAAGAAAGTCCTGGAGTGGATAAAAAACAGAATAGAGGACATAGGGAGAGAGGAAGGGAAGAAGCCAAAGGAAAAGGAAAAGAGAGAGGTTTGTTTTTTGTTTTTTACTTAACTACCTAAGTCCATAGCATTGTACAAACAACAGTATTACAGTCCACTCAAAATCATCTGTACAAGATTGTCTATCAGACAGTAAAGTAATAATAAAGTAGGAGAAATTACTGGTGAGAGTCACAATGCTCTCCCATCTCACTGAAAGATTCCAACAGTTTCCTTCCATATAGGCCTTTTGCAGAACTGCCTTTCAGACTTAAAAGGTCTAACATTCTGGAAGAGCTCTGGCTACTTGATGAGAACATTCCTATCCACTTTGCCGTAATTCCATTCCAGGACCTACTTCCTCCCACCTGCCTGCATTCTTTGATGGGCATTTCTTCTGCTGTTATTATCTGATCTCCAAAAAGTTTTCTTTCTTTATTTTTTTTCTCTCTCACTCTCTCACTCATGCTTTCTCTCTCCCCATCACAGATTAGTGTGCTTGACAACAGAGGCATGTGATGAATTTCATCCAGTGCGAATGTATCTTCTCCTGAGACAGCAGGCCTCTTTTACTGAATCTGAGAGAGGGAGAGTCATACATACTGAGAAATTCTAGCAACCAAATCCATTAAAACATTTTTTTAGAAAACCTTGGTGTTAATTGGGAAATAGAATTAAGTTAATTCACTGCAAAGTTATAATGAGATACTGACTAAACAAGTTAATTAACTGGTTACTTCCAAGCTTTTCAATTGCACAATTGCTGATCCAACCTTACCGTATTGAAACCACTTGGTAAGTCAGTCACCTATATCATCCTTCCAAGTGAACACTCTTGTAAAAAGAAAGATGATCTTTCAGGTAAACTGGTAGTATGTATATGTCAATAGCAACATCTTGCTAAGGCTAATGAAAAATTATGCCAAATCATTTTTATGCAATGTACAGTTTGGCCATTGCCTATGATTTCTGCTGGTTTAAGTGTGGCCTTAGCTTTTCATTTTTCACATCTGTAGCACAGAGTAGTGTGAGCATGAGCAAAATGTGGATAAGGAACTACTGGTAATTCTGTGGGTGTTGGAATCAGCAAGGATTTCTGAATCATGTTACTTAATAAACGAAACGACTGCTGCTTCCTATTATTATGCTGAAGTTAAGAAAGCTTGGAGGTTTTGTGTGGAAGGGCTATGAATTCCATCCAGTTTCTGTCAGTCAAAGCAGATTCCTGGGCACAGAATTCATTAGCTGCAAGTGTACTTCTTTTATGGTTGGTTGATAGAGCTGAGGTTCTAGACTAAACAAAAAACAAAGTAAATCCAAAATCTGAAATTTCCCACCCTGGTTTGTTTATTGCTTATCTACTATATAAAAATCAATGTTTGTCTGTTTGTCTGCGTCAGGCAGGTGAAGACCTCATATGATTGGCTGTGTGAGGCAAGAAGACCTCATATGATAGGGTGGCTGTGAAGATTCCATGGAACCCTGGGGTTGGCAGTTCAGGGCGGGGCCTTTAGAATTCTCAGCCAGAGAGCTCAGGCCAATTGCTATGGAGATGAGGCCTAGCAGGCAAGGAGGAGGACACTGTATGCCCCTCAGGAACCTAAACTCTGTATGTAAACAACTTTGAATGCAGATTGGATTGGGGAATATAGGGAAAAGTTACAGGTACTGGAATAGGTCAGTTGCTATGGAGATGAGGCCTAGCAGCAAGGAGGAAGACAGTGTATTCGCTCAGGAACCCTAACTGTGTATAAATAACTCTGAATACAAATTGCATTGGGAAATATGGGGAAAAGTTACAGGTACTGAAGAAAACAGTTTGGTGAGTTCTTAAATAAAATCCCGGGCAACACTGGGTATATTCACTATTTTAAACTATTTATAAAGCTGCTGCCATGGCCAACAAACAATGTGAATAAAATCACAATAGAAAAACCAAATAGAAGCAAAACTTTCCTTATAAACAGATTTAAAAGCATTTTAAAAGCCACGGGCCTGAAAAATTAATATACAGTTTTGACTGCTTGTTAGAAGTTCATTATAGCTTTCCTCTGGAAAAAAAATCAAAAGTCAAGGTACTTTTATGGGAAAAGTCTTATCTCATGTACCACTTGACTGGGGATGGGATGTCAATGTGGCCTCTTCTAAAGAACTCAAATTCCAGGCATTCATTCAGATGTAGGCAGCCTTTCAGATATCCTGGCTGAAAGCTGTTTAGGCTTTATAAACCATGAATTGATCTCAGAAACAAATTAGAAGCAAGTGCAGTTGGTTAAGAACCAGTGATACTTGGGCTCTGAAGCATTCACTAGATAACTGTCTTGTGTATGGATGAGACTAAGTAAATAAGGATGTTGGTTATTCATACCTCACATCCATGTTGAGATCTTAATAGGGGAGATATTTTTATTTATATCTATATTGTATCTACTGGATTGTTTTAACCATTATCAAGAAATGTAAATTGAGAACTTTGACCAGTCTGATGGGAGCAAAAGGAATATCTCCCAAGAACAAAAGAAAAGAACTCTTAGTACTCTGTTGATATCCATAGAAGTTACCATCATTCAGACCTCTGTAGTGATTATAATTGTAATTTTCACTGTAGCTTCGACAGAACCAGAATATTTTTCACCTCACCCCCTATGTGTTGAAAGCCTCGTAATATGCTGAATTTCCTCATGATCTTATAAAACACTTATATTGTTATGCTGATCTGACTATACAGATATCAGAACAATCAACAGTATAGAACATTGGTGCCCTGGATAAGCTATGAATGCTTGATTTAAGAGAGAGAGAGAGATTTGCATTCAATTAAAGGAAGAAGAAAAGTGATTTATTGCTCTGTGCTTTCAGAATGTATAATAAGTAGCATGCAGGTGAGAGCCTTTGTTTAGTTCTTTACTTTCTATAGAAGTATGCATTTTAACTTCTCAGTTTCTATAGCTGTTCTGTAGCTATAGATAAGAAATGCTATAAAGTTTTGTTTGGTAAAGTAGTTTTGGTTTCCATTTTTAACTACTCCTAAAAAGTACTAGCGTGCAGAATGCCTGTCAAATACCATTGGTATTAAAATACATCTAGAACACTGAATGTATTGGATCCAAACCAAAAACTTATTCAGGTGTTAAGTATGTTTACTCCTTCCCTCCATTGTCATTGCAGTGAATGTTGAGTAAACTTTAGTCCCACCGAAATCAGTAAGAGAAGTTAGTCACTATTCACTTTTGTTGCTCTAAAAACAATGTACCTTAAATTTGACTGCCTTGCTCTAGATTAAAATCACTAATTGAATTTTAACATTAGGAAACATTTGCTGTATCTCCCAAAGTTGAAGCTGGCAAATCTAGATATACAGTTGGAGTAATCTGAATTCTTCTGTTCTAGAACTGTTATACAATGTTTTCTTAACACTTAACATCTCTTAAGGAGGAATGGACAGGGAAAGCAAAAGAAAGAATTGGCTGGATCTGGTACTCACATTAGGAAAAGATGTTTCCACTTTGACTCATGGCTTTCCTTTGATCTATGCTGTCCACAAGAGCTTCCACAGGACTCAGAATACTTGGGCAAATGCTGAAGCAGATGAATGGCAGCAATGATTCGTACTGCTGCTCCCCTCCACCACCACTTTCCTTCGGCTTTCTAATGCTGCACATGCTTCCTGAGGGTCTATGAAATCCAGGGCTCTTAGGAATATGAAACAAATCACTATTGTCCCACTAAAGATATCTTTACTTCCAGCTCCTTACTTTATCTTTTGTTTAAAGCCCATAACATTGCTTCCAAGGCAACATGGTAGGAATCTCCTATTGAATCACAAAATTTACATAAGCATTGCCCACTCAGGCTACTGCGTCATTCTGTTCTCCTGCTACTGTGGTGTGTGTATACATAGGATATGGTTGTGTTTTTTGCTTACTGGCCCGATTTAAGTTGTTGGTGCCTTTAGGTTTAAAGCCCCAAATGTAGGACCCCTAAGATAACTTTGTACCCACAAGCCCTCTAAAATTCCTAGGATTCTTCCAATCCTTTTTGCCATGCCTCCATCTTGGAAATCTCTAAGAGTTTAAATAGCTTACAGCTGCCCCCCCCCCGCACTGCTTCATATTAAACTCATTTTTCAAAACCAAAAGTGGGTCTCAACCCCTCTTTTTGGTCTTTTTGTGGGGGGCAGTTTATGCTGTCCCCAGAGGGTCCCAAGGATACCACCACAATTAGGGTGAAAATGCCTGAAGGACCATCTCAACTTCTTAAGCGGATTCTTCAAGCTGCAGTCTTTGACTTTAGACTTTAACCTTAGATCTCATTGCTTTAGCATCTGACCAGGATAATGTTGGGACTTTTTCTGTTTCTGTCCCCATTACAAATTCTGAAATCCTCAAACTGATAAAGGTTTCTTGAACACTCAGAAGCATACCTTTTGATTATTTAAGATTATAAAGTGAGTTTGGATACTATTCTATGTTTGCAACGTATTTTAGGAAAAGTAGGAAAATTACTTTGCAGAATGTAAGTGAAGTTGTCTCTGAGAAAACCAGTTAATATCAGGAGATGGAACAGATATGCAAGAGACTAAATCCTAAGGGGCCCTATAGCGAAGAATTGTCGCAGCAGTTTTCACTAACAATGGAAACAAATTTTAACCTCACTGATTTTGTAAGAGATGAGTCATAGGAGACCATGAACAAAGATTGTATTTGGTGGGTTTCTCTCCAGTTTTCTTTGTTCTAAAATACTCTCTAGGACATATCAGAATATGGTAAATACATTCTTCATAATTTTCTGTGCATACAGTCAACATTTTCTTCGGAGGCTTTCCTCAACTTGTTAAATTAGATATTTAAAATACCATTAAAAAATCTACACTCACTCTGTCTCACATACACACATCTCTTATAAAAGAATGCAAAGAGAAATATATTTGACGTTAAAGACCTTAGAATGGGCTCTGTTTTTTCAGCTCAGGTGAGATAAATCAGAAACAATATTGTTCACTTAGTTTAGTTTAAAGGGAAGCAAGAAATCTTAAGTGGTCAGTGTTTGTGCACAATAAATCAAGCATTTATTGCTGAACTGCAAATCCACTAAACCATGACTTAAGAAGTCTAAATTAATTGTTTTTTTTCTTTTCCTGAAAGAGACTTCTTTAACTATTCCTGAATTGTGGTAGATTATAATATGGGAAAGAATACAATGTATTTCAGGCAACAGTGCATCCCCAAACCATCTTCCTTTTAAATATAATAAAACAGATAAAATGCAATAAAATATTTTTTATCCATAGGGCACCCTAAACATTCACAACAATTTATAGAATAACTGTAAATTATATTTGTTTTAACTTGTTATCCACCTTGAATGTACTTTGCTTAAACTTGTTGTAAGCTGCCTTGAATCCTTGCTGGGTGAAAGATGTGATAATAAATAAATAAATGTCCCTGCCTCAAAAACCTTATGGTTGTAGGATTCAGCTGTAGTAGGGAGAATGAGATCTGGATGAGCAGGTTAACAGTATTCATTCAGCTATCTGTATTTCAGCATAATTATAGTAATACCAGACTAAAGAGTTGTTCCAAAGACTTCATGAGAGAAGTAGATTTTCAATCCATTTAATAAACTTGATATAACTGAGGTAAAGATTCAGTGGCAGAGCTTGGAGTGTGTGGAGGAGGGGCGGGAGGGGGTCATGGCCACAGTGGGGTCGTGGCTGGGGCATGCAAGGGCATGGCTACGAGCCAGGACACCCCAAAAATACTGCCCCCCGGGCTGAAGTGCCCCCTGCCCCCCCCTTCCTATGCGACTGTAAAGATTAATATCAAATCTAACAATTTTATTGATGTGCTCAGAACTCTATTCATGGATCATCTTTGTGGTATACCTTTTTTTCTCTCCCTTAAGATTTATCTTCAAAACCTTTGGCAAGGTTAACACTTTAATTCCCATTCCCAGCAGTAGCCAAGTTTAAATGCATATAACTGTATATATCAAGCATTTCCTTTATCTGTTGCAAGCCCCTTTGGAGCATTCCAAGTATCCATCACCATCCAGTTCTAGAAAAATTTAGGAACTTTATATACAGAATTGAAGATAAGTAACTTAATAAATTAACTTTGGGGGCAGTTTTATTTTAAGGGTTTTATTGGCTTTGTACGGTGCTGCCAAGGCCTTACAACTAGATAAATCATCAAAGACTTCCCTAGTTAACTATGGTAAATTTTGTGACAAATGTTGCTGTGTTGTATAGTTTCACCTTCCTCCCCTTTTTGAAAATAATCAACAGCACTTCTAGTAAATGCATTATCAAACTGTATTTTGTCATATACTAACTCAAATCTTCACGTCCTCCTTTTAATCTGTTCCTATTGCTTCAAAGACTCATTCCCCACCCCCACAACAGTGCTTAAATACTATAATCTTTTAAGAGATGCAATTTTCTCTTCCTATTTCTGACTCTGGGAAGTGTGGGAGGTTAATTGTCTTTGCTGGATATATACTTTAAAAAATCTAGTGGAAAGATTATGACACAGTGCTTTCAAAAGAGGGCACAGTCAAACATTCTCCATGTTTCCTACAATTGCTGTCTTACTGGCAAGTCCTTATTTATTTGATTGTGCCACGGGCTTTTAAGTAATTTGCTGCAAACATGTATCTAGCAGATAATAATCATATGAAATGTTTGGAACAGAAAATATAGTATGGTGGTAGGAAACGTGAAGCTGAAAAAAGATCTGGATTCTATTTTCCTGTCTGTAATTGTATCGCTCTGTTAACTTGAGCAAGTTAAATAACTTTCGGTTTCACTAATATAAAACAGAACAAAATGTTTTGATAGTATTTAATCCATTTTATTACAGCTACATAAAATATTTTTCATGGAAAGGACCCCCTGAGTGGGAAGATAGCTACAAGCACTGTCTACAAATGCTTGTTAAAAAATGTATGGATAGATAAGTTCTGAAGGTTGCAGTGCTGTCTTGTACAAACAAAACATAAGTGGATTTAGTTTGCTCTTCTTCTTTAGTACTCCAGCATGTTGTTGTTGCATGCCTTCAAGTTGTTTCTGACATATGGTGACCTAAGACGAACCTATCACAGGGGTTTCTGGGGCTGAGAATGTGTGATGCACCCAAGGTCACCCAGTGGGTTTTCATGGCCAAATGGGAAATTGAACCCTGGTCTCCAGAGTTGTAGTCCAGTGTCCAAACCACTACATTATGCTGAGTCACTAGCATGTTACCCCCCCCCCGGTAAAACTTTCCATGAGAAATAACTACCTTCCATATGTGGAGAGGCATCTTTGAATCATACCCCAAAATTATTTTGTTCTCTAGAATGCTCAGAACTTCATAGGTGTAATTTGGTTATGGTCTTTACAAAAACCCTGTAAAGTCAGCAGATTGGATGAGAATCTGAGAGATAGTAGCTTACCCAAGGTGTCAGTGAATTCATGGGAAAGATCTTGTACTGAGGACATTTGATAGATAGGTCAGTCTTGTATCCATTATGCCACAACCAATAATACAAACAGCATGCTTCTAGCTGTAGTCCTTGCTATTTAGTCCATGTACTGCCTCTCCTATTTACAGTCTGGTACAATTTGTTTTACACAATGTTCTGTACCAGACCTTTAGACCCAAATCATTTTTTCTTAAGCAAAATAAGTTTCCTTGGTGTGAATGACCATTTATACTTGATCCCATAATGAATGTTGCAGTAAATCAAAACATCCTTGAATTGCATCTAAGAATTGCTTTGCATATTATATGGTAGCAGACCAGTGGTTTCTTTCCCATGTAGCTGCACCAACAAAGCATATCTGGTTGTGCTTCCTGGCATATATTGATATGGATTTGAAAACTTGCCTTTCTTGAATGTGTATGGTACTTTTTGTGCATATAAACCTTCTGGCCTGGCATTTGGAGTTCCACTGCAAAATGCAATTTCCTCTGCTTTCACCAGTGCAACCATCAATCTTTGAATGGGCTTTCAGCTGCCTAATAACAAATTTATCCATGTTGAACTGTTGAGAATGGTGCATTGAGCACGGTTCACACAAAAGTACTAGGAAGACAATCACTCTACAGAAAAATTGACAAGTAAGTAAAAGTACTATGTATAAATATTTTAAATGAATAAATAAATAACAAAATCATATAAAAACCACAAAGTCAATAATTTATGAAAAGTACATATTAATATTTACATATGTTTTGTTATAAAGGTAAAAGTGTTAAACACAATCCTGTATCTGTCAAAAATTCTGGCTACGGTAGCCAGCATGGTAAAGTGCCTTGAGTATTGGACTAGGAATTTGGAGACCAGAGTTCAAATCCCTGCTTGGCTATGGAAACTCACCTTGGGCAAGTCACATTCTCTCAGCCTCAAAGGAAAGCAAAGGCAAAATCCCCTCTAAATACGTCTTGCTAAGAAAACCCTATGATAAGTTTACTTTAAGGTCACCATAAGTTGGAAATGACTTGAAAGAAGACAACTATATAAACAGAAGCTTTTTGCTTCAGCATCATGCTGTAGCTGTTGAAAGCGTGAGGCAACTGTCACGATATGAAGAATTTTACGTGGATATTTTGGTGAATTTTCTACTGGAGCTGTTTGCTGTATTTTTGTCAGTGTGGTTATGTAGTTATTTTAAATGTTATTTCAGGCTCTGACTTCTGAAAAGAATGGGAAGACTGTATGAAATATATGACTTCAACTTCAGAGGATATATTTGTCTACGCTATTTGTTATCAGTCTGCCATTACCGTAGATAATTATGCTGACAAAAATTCATGAGGTTGCCATAAGTCAACAGGTGACTTGAAGGCACATGTGCACACAGTCACACAGCTGTGTGTGCGGGTGAGGGTGGGTGTTGTGGGGAGAAGATCAGCGTCCACGCCATGTATATTGAGCTCAGCTTTTATTAAAACATTGCTCAGGGTTTCCACATGTGATTTATAAACTAGCTGGTAGAATGATACATTCCCCCTAAAAATTATTCTGGCCATTTCCACGCTAGGCTGTTATAGTGCTATTATTAAACTTTCAACATCCTATGGTATCCTGGGGTTTGCAGTTTAGGGAGGGTCTTTTGCAAACCCCAGGATTCCATAGGAATAATAGTGCTATAACAGTCTAGTACAGAAATGACCTCTGTGATGCTGGTTTTGCTGATTTGTTTGCTTCCTCTTGCCACCCAGGAAAAGTCCAAGACAGAGAAGCCAATAAAGAAGACAATACTATGTTTGCCTTAATGCAGCATTCTGTTGTTAAGTGCAACTGGTTCAGACTGCTTTCAAGTAAATGTCTGAAGTTATAATCTGAGCTAGCCTAGTTTCAGATTTCCCCAAGGAAGCAATTCTAAACAGTAGAAGGCTGAACTAATAGTAGTTTTTCTTGATGAAGATTTATAAAAATAGTAAAGAGGTCTTAAACTGCTTTTAATCAGGAACTAAAGTCAATAAGATAGATCTTCTTAAATTGGGAAACATCTATGAAGTAGCAGTAAGCATGAGCTTTTAAATAGGAAGAATTGAGATGGAGAATATTGTCAAAAATTATTGGCATGGACTGTTTTCTGCACATTTTTGAATATGTACAGTTATTTTAAAACATCTGCAAATCCTGTATTCATTGTTTAAAGATACATATTTCATGAAACATTCTCCTTCTATTAGGGTCATCATTATTGCTATACAAGTGATTCATAATCCTTTATTTTGCTTAACGGCTTAATTACATTTTTTGGAGCAGAGTTGTATAGCTTATTTTAATACACAGAACATTAGTACTCCCTTAGTTTACGATAAATGCCTGTTTGCTAGCCCTTGAATGGAGAATCAGATTCTTTATTACTGTGCAGAGAAATAATTTTAATTGCTCCCTTGAACATTAGTATACTCCCAAGCATAAAAATAGCATAAAGTTCATGCATACAAAGCAGAATAATTTCAGTCATTCTCCCCATTCAACAGTGAAATTTAAAAAGTTAGCACCATGTAGACTTATCTTCCTATCCCCCCTGCCATTACTAACCTACTGATAATTAATAAATAAATAAATAAATAAACAAACAAACAAACAAACAAACAGTTCCTGTATAGATACACATTCTGTTAAAGGAAAGAGAAAGTATGTGTAGATAACTCTCTCTTTCGATGCTATGCATAATAACATTGTTTAGCTGGAAGGAATTTCCAGATGACGTGATCTACTTCGTTCTACTGAGATACCCCCACTACACTCAGATATTTTTAAAGATTAGAACCTAACCTCCATATTATGGTGTACTGTGAATAAGTTTCAGGAACAAATAGTATATGTAACAATAGTAAAGAAAAAATGATATGTGTGTGTATGCACACTGCACCATGCAATGCTGTTCCCGCCATTTTATTCCCTTCAAGAAACCTTTAATAGAGCTACTGGCAAAATAGAGGCAGTACTGTAAAACGCTGTTGGGATGTTTATGGGATAATGCAACTCTTATTGTGGAGTACTAATTTACCATTGTTGTTGAAAAGGAGTGATGGTCATTTTTTTCTTCACTTACAGCAGTAAGAAAGCCTCAGGAATTAAAAATATACTTACATATTTCTATTTCTCTTCATTAAAGTTAACTACAAATAAATTTAATTAAAATATTATTTGGATAAAAGATAATTACATCACAAATAGGTAGATTAAATTGTTCTTGTGCTCATGATGAACAGTGCGAAACAAGGCCATTATATGAGCAATCATCTTCAATTTACTGAGAAATTCTATATTAGCCATATGGGAGTCTGTGATCAAATAATACATCTACTTGCCCTTCCTTTTCCTCTTTATGGGTACATAACATATCGCCTGCATTTATCACTCTTTCCCAGCACTTTTTTGGAGAACACAAGCAAAGAAATCCATAACATTTCTTCTACCTGCTAAAGAAAAAGAATACTAACAAACTGCCTTGATTCATAGTACTTACTGGTGTTGTAGCAAGTTGTGAGGTACAGAAGTTGTTCATAACAATACACTGATTCCAACTCTACATTTCTATGATTCTATGTTTGGAAAATCCACTCTCCCTGAACTACTTTGAGGACTGTGGCTAAGTTCACAGAGAATAATGAACCTACTGTGTGGGAGGGGGTTAACAAGTGGTTCTCAAACTTTTTTAACAGGTGACGTATTATCCCTGTTAATCAGTAAGTGAAAGTGCTTTGACTATGCAAGGCTTGGATTTACTAGTCTACTTGTTATAGCTGGGCTACAGAAGCCAGTGAGAGCCAGAATGGTATTGTGGTTTGAGTGTAGGACTGTCACTCGGGAAATCAGGGTTCAGATCACCACTCAGCCATGGAAACCCACTGCATGACCATGGGCAAGTCACACTCTCTCAGCCTCAGAGAAGGACAAAGGCAAACCTCCTCTGAACAAATCTTACCAAGAAAACCTTGTGATAGATTCCCCTCAGTGTCACCATTGGCACCCAACAACAACAAGAGGAGCCAGTGATCAATCTGTCCAGCCATAGTAATGGCTTTCTGAAGTCTCAGGCAGAAATCATTCCCAGCCTCAATGGTATACTTTTTAAAACTATAAATGATAGGACTTGATTTCTGCAGCAGCAGATACAAAGCTCTCTACCAAAAGCAGTCATAGCATTCTGTTTCATTTTCAAGTTTTATCTTCATATGGCACTTTGCCTACACATCGTAACAGAAATAAAGAGAACATTGTGATCAATCCAATTTAATTTCTACTGCTGCTACTAGGTATCAGTAAATCTATTCAGTGAATGCAGACTCCTATTGAAGTAATGATTTTTGTATTAACTAAGCACAGTCTTTTGTGAGTGACTATAAAGACCAAGTCAGCATTTTTTAACTGCCAAAACAAGAGAATTTAAGAATGGAGGTCGTAGTGTTCAAGAAATATTATTCAAGTTCTATAAAAATGTTATTTCTATATCAGGTGTAATTTATTATTATTCTTCTGCAATAATTTCTCTACTTATTACTGCCAAAGAGAGAAAGCTAAAAGCATT
The DNA here is from genome assembly GCA_948474755.1 of Ctenosaura bakeri. Lineage (NCBI taxonomy): Eukaryota > Metazoa > Chordata > Lepidosauria > Squamata > Iguanidae > Ctenosaura > Ctenosaura bakeri. Next base: position 145,344 of record CAOLHI010001246.1, read on the forward strand.
CATTCATGAACTATGAATATTGTAATCCCAGTTTATTTACAATAGAGCACTTATTGAATGGAATCTTCATTTAAAAGAAAAGGAAGATAACATCTTTTAGAGACACTGACTATTTAGTTACAAGTTGATTCTGAAGGTCCCAAGTTCAATTCCCATATTAGCCTGTGCAAATTTTGATGTCCTCAGTATGTGTCTCAACACTTTGTGACGTTAGATTGATATCAACAACAAACAGGGATTTCTCTTTAGCACCATCCCAATTGTGGAAGTCAGACAGGCCCCATCTGTTTTGAGCTTCCAGCAAGCATCTAAAACAGTGTTGTTCCTCATGGCCGTTATTGTTTGAAACTGCTCTGTTTGAATTATCTGTTTTGAAATCTCATTTAAAGGAATGTTTTTAGACTGTTTTTAAAGAACATTTTAACATGTTTTTGAGGTTTAATCACTTTACTATTGTAAATGCTTTTATTTATTGTACATCTCCATAGGCGTCCTGGTGGGTTAAAAGGCAATACATAAATACTTTAAAGAAAGAAATAAAATTCTTCACAATCCCAGATGAATGGAAATCATAGACTGAGTAGACTAATTTTAAATCAAAGCAGCTTGAACAGTGCAAAGGAGAGTGGTTAAATTTAGTTTCTAATTCATGTATTTTCTGAATAAGTACTCATCCTAATTGGTTGATACCATAAAAAGAAACTGTGACTAAATATTTTATCTATTTATTTTTATATCCTGCTTTTCTCCCAGGTGGGGCCCAAAACAATTTGCATATCATATGCTAAAACAAAATAGCTTTAAAAAATCAGAGTAAACAAAGTATTAAACAACAATCCACTTTAAAAACCTTAATTCAGAATAGTCAAAAACAAATTAAAATCTATTACATATAAAAACCAGCACTATCCCAAGAAGTTAAAAGCTGAAACCCCATTTAAATAAGAAGGTCTTTGTCAGCAGAAAGAGAGCAAAGAGAGAGCTGACTGAAGCCAATTCCGCACCAGAGGGGAGGAGCAGTTTACTGCATATCAGAAGCAGTGTTTTTATACTCCGATTCAGAAACTGAATTTAGAAATTCAGAAACTGTGCTGTCTGCAGTCCCTCATTTATATCATACTACTGTGGAGAACAGCGGTTGTTGTATCCGCAACAGCAAGTCCCTGGCCATTCCCATTCTCCTCCCTCACACCACCCTGCCATCGCTGATTGGTCTGTTTTTTAAAAAACCGCACACGTTTTTAACACATTTCTGTGTTGCTACATTTGCACATAGGAATGTATGTTCATTGATACGGAGAAAAAAATGTCTTGACAGTCAGTTACCAGATCCACTCTCTTCCTGCTGTCTGTTTAATGCTTGAAGACAATAATGATGGCAGCCTGTCGTTTGATGGGCGGAGAAAGATAGGGATGGAAATGATGTAAGTGACAGCCTGGGAACGCCCATAGCCAGCCATTTCTGTGATGTGAATCAATGCTACAATTTTTCATGTAGGCAAAAACTGAAGCAGAACCAGTTTGGAAGATTTACATCGGAGTTTTTCCGTTTTTCACATACAGTGGTTTCTCATCATAGTGAACTGTTCTAGGAGCTGAAAACATGCAGAACCACAAAGAAAACTACAGCACTAAAATTGTACAACGTGCAGACTGGAGGGTAAGAATTTGACGCTGCTATGATCTATCAACCTCGTGCAGAAATGGCCTGAGCCTTCTTTGGCAGACTTCCATAGTTTGGGAGCAGCCACTGAAAAGGTTCTCCCCCAGGTCCTCAGCAGCCTTACCTGTGACAATGGTGGAACCAAGAGAAAACCCTCTAACAAAGATCTTAAAAATCAGGTAGGGTCTCATAGGGAGATACGGTGTTTCAGGCAGCCTAGACTCAAGTCATATAGGACTTTATAAGTCATAACCAGGACCTGCCCGGAAACAGGCTAATAGCCAGTGGCTATTCTTTCCATAACTAGCCCTGGTCAGCAGTCTGTCTGTAGCATTTTGAACCTGCTGAAATTTCCAAACAGTTTCTAAATGCAGGCCATGTAAATATAATATTTATGCTCCATAGAAGCATAACATAAAACCCTTAGTCATATAGAGGTGGCACTGTCTGCCCTACAGGGTTTATATCAACTTTGTATTACATGCACACTATCGTTTTTTATCCTTCTTGGTAAATTGAAGAAGTTTTCTGCCCAAGACCTTGGAGAGCTACTGCCTGATAGTATAGTCAGCAATGAACTAGATGGTCTAGTGGTCTGACTGTAAAGGAGCTTTGCTGACAAAGTCACTTGTTTGGGCCTCTCTCTCTCTGTAGCACTCTCACGCTCTCTCTCTCTCGCTCTCTCTCTTTTTATTTTTTTATTTTTTGGGGGGTGCCTTGCATTCAGCTTACTGTTTGGTACCTTATGGATTCTTTACTGTTTGACAAACATGCGGAAGCATTGGACACTCAGGCCTTTTTGATTTCATCTCTCCAGACTCCCAGTTAGGTTGGCCAATGATAAAAGATTATGGGAGTTTCTGCCAAAACATTTGAAATGCCAAAGGTTGTCCACAATGCAGTTGGATGAATCCACAAGTGACTGAAGATAGGAGGCTCAATACTGAATGTTTTCCTCTGCTGATCTGAAGATTGGTAAATGAAATGGCAAGCATTCATTCAAACATACAAACAGCAACAACTATTGTCAATACCATGTCATTAGGAAAATTATGAATGCACCAAAAATTGTTGTTAACTTTCTCTTCAAAACAGCCATTGTGACAAAATATTTCAAAGTATTATATAGTTTCTGTGTGGATCCCTTATAGCCCCTGCCTAAATTTAATTGATAGAAAAAAGGGATCTTTTATACTGTTTTTGACATTGTTGCAATGTGTACAATGCCAGTATTTTGAAACTTTTGTTATTTACTTTTCTCTTTAGTAACTATTTAGTATTTTTCTGTTAAGTAACATTTATCATCCAGATCAATTGATTATATCTGCTACAGGATAGTAATTATCTTTGGCATATTACTTGTTGTAATAACTAATTTAAGAGTGATTCTCATAACTGATCATTGAATTTGTGATTTATTTTTTATTCTGTTAATTTATTTTCACTGATGATCTACACATATGTGGATTAAAATCTCAGGTCAGATAGCCTTGTAGAAAGAAGACACAGAGACTGCCTCATCACCAGTCTTGAATGCAATTAAAACCAAAGTTTCATGGGAGTTTCAAATTCTGCCTAAAATGAGCATTAGGATTAATGCTAACCTTAAGATCTAAAATGTTAAACCTAAAGTCAGAGGAGGGAAAATGAGAGCATATTGTCTTGCTCTGCTACTGAAATGAGAGTCTTGTCAGTCAAACCACTTGTGGCTTGTTACTTTTCTCTTCTTTTGAAAGATCGTTACAATATTGTCTAAGCATCTGATAAGTTTATATGGATATGAGAACTTTGTGACACTGCCTTCAGATTGACTTGGAAATTGCCCAAGATGTTTTGCTTAATTTCAGACAATCTTGGATAACTTTTTAATGACTCCTGGATAAAATCACCAGCCCATCTCTTCACCTACCTCGCTGCCCATATAGAAACTAATAGATGGAGACAGTGTCTTGGTCCTTGGAAAATGAGAACTGCAGAGGTAGATTTCAAAAGTAGGGCTGTGGAACCTTTGATTCTTCCTCTGATTGTCCTTTATACTCCCCCTCTATGGTGACTTTTTCCTTTAGCTTATATCAAACTCTGAGCTGGAGGTGATCTTGGTGACTTGTTAAGGTCCACCTGACTCTTAAAATCAACTTTAATGAGACTATGTTCATTCATAAGCATGGTTCAGATAGACTTTGCCAGCTCCTCTGCTACGTCTAATAGTAATACTGCTTCAATTAATGCTTTTTATAGCAGTAAATGCTCACATAAATAAAAGATTTTAGGGAGAGCCATTGAGTCATAGGAAATGCCTTCAGATCCAAACACTTTAAATCTAGGTTCATTTGAAGAATTTGTTTTTACAGTGCCATTTTTAATAGGAAAAAAAATACAATAAGGTAGATGACTTCAGTGGTTCTGCTGGTTTTGTGCTTGTACAGATTTCTCCAAGACAGTGTATCTTTGGAGAGCTGTTAGTGTAGCATAAGCATCCTTCATTTTTGCTTTTACCAGGTGTAAATGGAAGTGTAAATGAAACTAAACTTTACAGTAGGAGATGCATTTAATTTAAGGCTGCAGTACTTGTCAGAGTTAGGATGGGGGACAACATTTTCCCCTGAGCCATTTTGTTATCTTAATCGTCATTTTGCAGAGCTGCTGTCTACCTTGTATTAGGAAAAAAATGCAACATAGAAACAAATACACACCCATATACCCTTCAGACTGTGGACTCAGTTAAACACTTGGAGTATGAGAGACAAACCGATATACTTCCCTATATTGTATGCTTTCCTGAAAAGTATCAGTTTTGGAGCATGTTTTTATTGGTTATGTATTTATTGCAATTATTGGTTCTGTCCAGGGTTGGGAAGTATGCAGCCCTCCCAGTAACCATACTTCCAGGTTGGGAAGTATGACTAAAAATCCCAGCAACCCTAGTCAGTATAGACAGTGGTAAGAAAAACCAGAGGCTGCAGTCCAGCAATGTCTGTTGGGGTGCATGATTCCCACTATTCATTTATATGTAGAGTGCATCATTTTGGCTGAGGGAGGGTAGAATAATTTAAATTAATTAATTGAATATGCAAAAAGAAGCTAAAGGATGTCAGCCCACCCTTCTGTTTTTCAGCAAAGATCATTATTCTATCTCACTAAAATTGCTTACTAGGAAATTAGAAGAACAAAACCAAGATGAAAATGTATTTTAATAGTGAAACAATTTCTGTACTTACACATAAGTAAAATAGTTGGCAACTTTGCAGAACCCATCTATTATCAAGCTAGATGCTAGAACAAAAATAGCAAAAGTGGAAGATTGGCACATGACAGAAATGTCTAGTATGAACTATGATGCAAATTGAGAAGTATAGAAAATTAAAACAAAAAAAACCATATAACTCACAAAGTTATGTGTATATATGTGTGTGTATATATGGAATAGGATTTGAGTATGTGTACAGGAGGAAGCTCATGTTTTAAATTTATTTTGGGCTTTGTCCAGGGGAAAAGTAGAATATGATTCATATGTCTTCCAATAGCCACACTATTTAAACATTTAAACAAACATTGAACTTGAATCTTTGAACAATTACATATATTTCGTATAGAATTAAACATAGGTGTAGTTTCTGAACAGAAATTACAGTTATATTTAACTCTATATGAGGAATTTGTATTGCCCTGTGTGCAGTTGGGAGCCATGCCACTTTTTTGAGGATTTTAAGAAGAGCTTCGCAGTGTTTGCATACATTCCCTGCCAATTGTTTACCAAGATTAGGAAGAGCAGTCTTGACCTTGATTATTCAACCAGTGTATTACACACTGGGTTTGAATCTTGTCAGTACTTAATCTTCTTTTCTCCAAGCTGTACTTGGCTCTTTCCTTCAGATTTTTTGCATATGCTGTTTCTACAAATTATTCAACACCTTCAAGCTTCTCATCTGGGTCATCTCAGTTTCATTCTGGATTTTAGAAAATGTAGTAGCAACCACTTTGAGTCATGTGCTGCCACTACTGCTTCATTTTTATTGTTGTTACTTACATTTAACTCTCACCTTTTGTCTGTGGGACTCAGAGTACCACACGTTGTCACAGCAATCCTGACTGAGCCACTGTTGCTCAACAAATTCCACATTTGAGTTGGGATTTCAACAGTTCTCCCCTATTCTTGATTCTTAACTACCAGACTATCCAGGCTTCTTAAAAATCTTATTGAAATTAAGATCTCTTATATTCATACACCTTTCCCTTATTCTCAAAACCAGTAGTCCTTCCAAAGAGGAAGAACAAGTTTAATGCTTTATTTGAAGAGAAGAAATATGTAACATCATTTTGATAACCCATCTGTAGAATAGGGTAGTCTTCTGGAAACTGGCCTAGTTTCAACAACACAGAAGTTCATAGCTCCGTCATGGACAGTCGGTCCCTTCTGGCCAATGTCCCTGCTGGATGAGAAGGGAGAGAGAAAGAGAGATTGTTGGAGGTATCAAACCAAGAGTGGGAGGGAGAAGTGGTGGCTTGGCTTTAAGTTGTACAGTTCTAGCACTGCTTCTGTTCTGAGACATCTCTGATGCACAGGTGCTACACAGAGTGTTGTTGTGGGCTGCTCCCCATTTGAAGTATGGAAGTGTATATATTGGATGGTTATGCTGTGGGGAGAGAGAATAATACTTAATTTAATTCTTTGCCCAGTACACACTTGGCGTAGTTTCTGACTTATGGTGACCCTAAGGTGAACCTATCACAGGGTTTTCTTGGCAAGATTTGTTCAGAGGGGGTTTACCATTGCCTTCCTCTGAGGCTGAGATGGTGTGACTTGCCCAGTGTCACCCAGTGGGTTTCTATAGCACGGGGGATTTGAACTCTGGTCTCCAGAGTCATAGTCTAATGCTCAGACCACTGCACCAACGCTGGCTCTATTACTGTGGGAAAAAAGGAGCATTTGATATCATTTTTACTTCAAGTTTCTCATCTTCTAGGAGATTCAGTTCTCACAATATTTAATTTTAGGGAATGATATTTTAAACCTCTTCAAGAACCTGGTTTCTATGACATTCTCCTAGGCAGATAAACAAATTCATAGTAATCATTCATTACTGGCATCATAGTTGCTTACATTGACTTCAAAAATATTAGCCGAGAAATCTTTAATTGCAGTGATCTAATAAGGTAATTTAACTTGAGGCTCATTTGTGATGGTAATTCAGTTGCATCTATCTAGTTGCATCTACAAGATCAGTTGCATCTATCAGACATTACAAAAATATTTATGGCTCTTCCAACTTTGATTTATTTGCTGCATAAGCTGCTGATTTTTCCCAAAGAAGCAACCTATTCACAGCCCATACTTCCTTTCCTTACAAAAAAAGGAAGATATGAAGTCCTCAGAATTCCTGCATGTTACAAGGAATCATCAGCAATTCTTAATCTGTTCAGGGTAAGTGAGCTGTACAGAAGCATCTGTGATATTTCAGGGACTTCTCTTGTACCCCACCAAATTCACAATTCTTCAGTGACCCAGTGATCTATTTCTGTCATCCATCTTAAGGAATATATTCATCATGCTCTGGCAGCATATTTACATTTCTCCATAATATCTCGGAAAGAAAAATCTCAATTAGCTTCTTCTGATTGTTTGCTTCACTTCTTTTCCAGACCAGTGCAACAGAGGAAACATATCCTACCTCTCAAATCAGTTTTTTCCCCCATCTGAAAGTCACCCAATGATATCATGAGTGATTTCTGGGATTGTTTGAGAAAAACAGAGAAAGGGGGAAAATAACACTTGAAGCAAGACGAGTGGACATGAATTACAGGGTTATGGATAAGAGGGTTTCCATTAACATCTTGGGACCCAGAAACCAGCTTCTTATGTACTCATAATACTAACTTCTGGACATTTAACAAAGCCTCAGTAATGCTGGTTGTTGTTGTTGTTGTTGTTGTTGTGTGCCTTCAAGTTGTTTCTGATTTATGGTGATCTTAAAGTGAACCTGTTATGCAGGATTATGGTCTCCAGGATCCAAATCCAACACTCAAACCACTGCTCTATAATGGCTCTCCTCAATAAAGTATGTTGAACTAATTTTGGAGTACGGCTAGTAATATTCCTCATACAAAATCTGTGTGATGAATTCTTGGGATGTTCTGTATTTTGAATATCTCACTAATGGTAATGATCATGAAAACTAATATAGAGTATTTCTGATTGCTCTATCCTAGTTGCAGGAATAGCAATATTCGCAGCCAAAATGTGATAATATTTCAGTCAAGCTGCTGTTTTGCTAGTGGTACTGTGATATTGCTAAAGTGATCCTAGCATTAAAGATGTTAGATTAAGGGCTTAGCACCTATTCTTATCTTGTGATTTTTTTTAATGATACTGCTGTTGTTTTCCTAATTAGCTCTTGGGGACATTAATGCATAATGTGTCTGCCTGCAAGAAAGACTATCATGTGTATTATGAATGATTAACTTTTCAATTAGCAGTTTGCTAGATACTTCGGGATATAAACAGTTTTCCACCAGCTTGTCATAACTTTGTATTAAGGGGGTTCAGTCAGTCCTTTTCTATGGAGAGAATAATGGTTGGTTGGCTTTTTATCAGAAGGTATGGCAGGAATTAACTAGTTTGAATCAATGAGAGTATATGACTGGAGGAAAGCACGGAGAAAATACATAGGTTTGTGTAAAGCATAAAAGTAGTTCTTGTTACTAGCTACATTTATTCCATTTTTCCTCCAGTAAGATCAGACTGGTAGACCTGGCATTCCTTCTCTGTAGATTATTCTCACAGCAGACTTATGAGGTGAATCAGGGTGAGAGTGAGTGACTGGCCCAGGATGACTTAATAATTTTAATGTTAGGATTAGAATTCGCATCTCCTAAATCTCAAACCAGCATTCTAATCCAGGGAGGAAAATCATGGGACCCCTAGATGTTGGTGGACTGCAGCTCCCCATACTCCTGTCAACTGACTAGGTCTGATGGGACTTGCTGTCTAGAAATTTCTGGGGAGACCATATGATTTCTACTGCTACTCTCACCACTACTGTCAAGTAGCCCTCCATATTTTAGTTATGGGATATGTAGTAGGAGGTAAGTAGCAGCTTGCTTGTAATAAGGTATGAGAACCAGAGACCGTTAGGTAAACAAAGCTAGGAATGTAGTGATAAGCGCAGCCAGGCTACACCAGACACTTCAAGGTCTCTTGTTGGCTGGATGATGTATTCTTGCCTTTTATGTTTAGAATTTTGCTAATTGCCTCCAGTTCACTCACTGAAGTCCTGTACAATGTATCACGGTCCTAATAAATAGTATTTATGCACTGTTATGTTTGTGTGTGTGAATTCAGTTCCTGACAACTACACCATGTTGTCAGTGAACTTTTTGACCTCAAGTGTTACGTTAATTCTGTCCGCACATGTTCAAAAACATGTCTATAGTTGAATTACGAGAACTGATCGACAACTCTGCTCTAGTGCATGATACAGTGACTCTGCTTGAGTGTGCATTACAGTCAGGCTTTGAAATCTTCATCAGTGGAAAACCCAGCAATGTCTGGAATTCCAAAGGCCACATGGCATTCACTTTGCCATTGCCATTGCAATGGGGAGAATATTTTCCCCAGTCTCCAACCAAGAATGGCAAACCTGTAAAGACCAATTCTCTAGTAGGCTATTATTAATGGTGTGTGTACTAAGCTGCAAAATCTGTAACCTTTTGCAGTGAGAGTTCTAGTTCTCTCCCCAGGCTGCAATCTCTAATTCCTATGGTATGTTAAAATTCAGCTATCTGTGCTGCTGCTACAGGGGAAGAGCATATGTACATATGTGGATATGTGAAGTAGGTTGTGGATCATGTCGATATGTATTCTTTATTTCTAGAGACCCGGCATGGATGTGTGCCTTCAAGTCACTTGCCAAGTCATATTGACTCATGAATTTCATAGGAGTTCCTTAGGCAAGAAATATTCAGAGATGGTTTTGCCAGTTCCTTCCTCTGAAATGTAGCCTATGGTACATGATATTCATTGGTGATCTTCCATCCACTTAGTAACAGGGCTGGCCTTGCCTAACTTTCAAGATCTGATGGAATCTAGTGCCTTTAAGGTATCTAGGTCTTACATTCCTATAATTCTGTTGTTTCAGTTCCTAGATAGTTAAGACATTCTTCCAATTCTGCACAATACTAGACATCATATGCCACCCAACTGTTTCTCATGTTACATATTTTAAGGTACTGATCCTTTTAGGTTGCTGGTCAAAAGTAATCTAGTGCTGGGACATGCTTTTATCTTCTTCAGCAAAATGCTCTTAGCAATCTTGAAAAGGGAAAGAAAATCAGGGAGGTATCCAAAGGAGAAAGGCTTGTTGAATGAGTAATTTAAATTATACCCTTATTAATTGAACAGAATTTCTTAGAGAAATGCACCAGGATGCACAGATCTGAAAAAGAGGTATGATTTCTAGCTATCAATATCCTGGAAGGATAAGTCATGAAGGGACAAAGGAGAACCAACCCTGGACATAATCCTAAAGATTGCCCAGGACCTAGTACAAGATGTGGGTATTGTTGGACAAATTAAGAACAATGAACAGAATACTGTAACGTTTAATTTGTATAAATGGACATTTGCCAGAGTTGTACATGAACCACATGTGACTTCGAAAGATAAAATTAGAAGAAAATTGAAACTTAAATTCAAGATGAATCTTTAGAATTTTTATGAATTATAATCACAATTATAGAGTTTCAGATGTAATGTATGCTGTAGTTTATGAAATATGCCAGAAAGTCTAGAAGGTATCCAGCATGGTTAACAAGCAGTATTGTGGACACTGTTATAGAAAAGAAGGCTTCAGGAATGGAGACTCAGAGTTGGTAAAAACACACAGCTTTCTCTGTAGTGGCATCCTGGCTATGGAATTCCCTCCAAGGAAAGCAGCCTGTCTTCAGCCCTTCTGAGCTTACAGCAGGCATCCAAGACTTCATTGTTTTGTATGGCTTTTGGTCCATAAAATCAGATTGGCTTTTTTGATTGTTTTAATAGATTTTTTCAGTTGTTTATATAAACGGTTCTGGGGGAAAAAAACTTTAGTCTGGTCTTACCTGATCCTGTCCGTTTTTATTTCTTCTACATTATCTTGAGAGTCTTGGCTGATTGAGAGGCCCTAAACAAATACTTACATAAATAAATTTTTGAACAAATGCAAGCAGACAATAAGAAATGCAAAATCATCATCATCATCATCATGAGGGAAGCATACCACTACAAACATTAATATCAAAATAAAATCTGTAAATACAGCAGTATTAAGACAATGTCAGCTGTGATGGTTGAGCCATTGAGTACCAAGGGAACTAATAGAGTACTGAAGAAGGCTAAGGTGATTGCAAAGAAGCAAAATGAAGTATTTGTGTCCATCTATGCTTCAAAAAACATCAAACAGATAATCATGCCTGAACTGATAGTTTTTCTATATCGTGGGTCTTTTATGTCTTTTTATGAACAAACACAGTTATACACTTAAGGGTATACATTTCATCAAAAACCATTCTGTGCCGTTCATCTGGCTTAATTTAAGGTAAACCAGTCTCTATGATATCAATTCACTGCTGTTTTTCCCAGCTGAAATCTTTGGTGCCTTAATGTTTCAACAAAATAATTGCAGTTGCTATATTCTACTAATCTGCCAATCTGACATGCCTTGGGATAGTGCCCTGCAAAAGTCCTCTGATACTGAGAATTGTATGAAAATTTTTGCTAGCCATAGGGAGATTACACTGTTCAAGGGCTATCCTGAAACCTAGGAATTCTCCATTAAAGCTAATGTCAATTTTAAAAAGAGATGGCTGATGATATAGTCCCTTAGTTTCTTGACATTCAGACCATGGTTTACAGAATACATTTCTGGGGTCATGTTTCTGTTTGTTAATATTTGTGTATCCACATTTCAATTCAGTTGTTGTAAGCTTTACTGTTGAAAGGCAAATTATCTTGAAATATGTGAATGCCAGCAAAACTCAACTACATGAATGTTTATGAAAAGCAAACAGGGAAGCACAAGAACATCACAAAGAAGTTCATTTTTTAAAAGTCAAAAACAAAATAACATGATTGCAAGTGATGTAGGCAAAGTTTAACCTTTGCTGACTTCACAGGGTTGTTGTGTGAGCTCAAAATATTATTATAGCACCTTACAGGAAGGGCAGTATACAAATGTGCATATATTAGCAGGGCACACAAAAGAAAGGGGCAAACCACTTCCTATTCAGGTACAGGAAGTCCCCACTTTTTAACAACCTGTTATCTCACAACTCACTCTTTTGGCACTTCCAAAATTAAGGACAAATTCCATGAGTTCAACAGGGGTTCTGCTCTTTCATCAGTTTTTCTTGCCTACAGAGGCTTGCTTAGAAGCACTCACATGTATGCGCTGCTTGCAAAGCAAGCCCAGAAGGAGAAAAAAGTGCCAAGCTAGCTGAGAGATTTTGCAGGCAGCATACACTCAGTCTCTCCTAAGTGAGCCTCTGTAAGTCCTTCATGCTGTCTACAATACAGTACATGGGTTTTCAACCAATCCATTTTCTGAAAGTGCTCCTGTCAGATAAGTGAAGGAAGCCTGTACTGATTAAATTTCAGGATGTTGGAATTACGTGGGCACAGCATCCTGGAACTGCCTGTGTCTGATTAAATCTCTTCAGTCTATATGTGCAAGTCTAAAATTTGGTGTGAGAAATATCAGGTGTCTGAACACATGAAATAGCAAGTTTAATAGCAACAATTCTTAAAATGGTATTCCATTATCATGGTGACAGGCATTCCCACCATATTCCAACAGCCACCGTTCTGGCATTTGGGGGAGAAAAGAGCAGCCAGGCACAGCTCCATTATGTCTTGGCCCCATGGCTGGTACAGGACCCTCCTTCCATTTCAACTGCCACTGCTCTGGCCTCTGAGGAAGAGAAGAACATGCAGTATCTGCAGGCCCTAAGTGCTTTCCCCGCTGTCATCTCCTTTTCCTTGTGTGTCCTGTCTTTTTAGATTACAAGCCTGCAATCAGGGAACAGTCAAGTTAATAATTTGTACACTGCTCTGGGAGCTATTTTGGCTGAAAGGTGGAATATAAATATTCTAAATAATAAATAAATAATGATGTTGTGCATGATGAAGAATAGAAAGCAGTCCCACTCTCTTTATGAAAGTAATGATTGGAACCAGACCACACCACTGATTTTGACCTTGGAACTAGGAAGAACGTAAGCCATGTTCTCTGCGGAAACCTCCATAGGTAGCTTCTTCTGCAGACATCCACAATATGTCAGCGTTCAGAATCAGGACAGTGGCATCTCACCTCATCATATAAGACATGAAAGAGGCTAATATTGTGCACACATTTGAAAGAATGAACAGAACAGGCTTAATGATAGATTTGTTAAGGTCAGTTGTATTTATGGCAGTAAAATAAATTTCAAAGGAACAGAATGATAAACTTCATATCTAGAAAGACTGATGAATGGGGTGTAGTACAGGCTGGAATTACTAAATGGTACTTGTTGAATCTGTGTCTGCCTCTTCTTTTTTTTCTTTTTTAGAAATGTGTTATAATTCATTTGGTTTCCAGTAATTCATTCAATAACATTTCTACAGCTTATTTTACCTGTGTGTGCAAAGCTTTTTATTTGTATTGAAGTATAAATCCTGCACATGCTCAGTTTTCAGTTTTATTAAAGCAATTTTGAGTGTGCTGCACATGGACAGAAATATTTCAGATAGTCCCCAGTTGCTTTTTTTACTGTCTGAGTATAATAGATTGGACAAAATAGCATTACTGTTTGAGTGGGAGTTAATGCTTTTGAAAGGAGCTAATACACTTAACTACAGAGTATTAACAGTGGGCGTTCTGCTTATTTTTATTGCAAGCTTTAGCACTATGCAATTTCCTTGCAACATGTTAACAATAATCCACTTCATGCTGGCACTTAAATATTTGTTGAACATTACAGTAGAAAAGTTATGGAGAAAGATAGATAAAGAAAACAAATTACTTCCCAGTGTGGCATCCTGTCTCTTGTAAGAAGCACTGGAGAAGATTAGGATTTTGTTTTAAATGTAGCAGTGTAAAATACATTTTCAGCATCAATTGCATTTGTTCTCATGAGAAATAGGGCTCTGTTCTAAAAAGGTTATAAATAAATTACACATGTTTGTGCCACATTTAGTATATTTTTATAGCAAAGGAAAAGTGTACAGTTTGGCTGACTTCCTACTTTAATAAGAAATCATTAAAAATGGCTTTCTTTGATTTGCTATTATTGTCTGTCCTTTTTTTTAAAGCATATTCATACTTCTTAGTTAATAACCTCTAGCCTATTCGCTAGGGGACCATGTTCAGTGGCTTTTAACTAGTTATTTTTCTGAAGAAAAGATACAATCTCCCTCCCTCAAAGAATTTATGATTTGGTCTTGGAAAGAATTGCTTTTGAGAGGAAACATCTGAAGTTCCACTATACTCAAATGAATTCTGTGATCGTGGGTTTCACTCTTTGAAAATGGCTATCCAGAGACCAGGCTCAACTGATTAATAATAAAGTAGTACCTACCTGCTTCTCATTAGTATGCGTGTGGAGGAGCAGTTGCATTGTAGAGTCTTACAACGAACATTAAAAAAAATTTAGAGTGTTTTGTTGTTGTTTCCTGTCAAGTTGACTTTGATTTATGGCAGCCTTACGAATGAGAGACATTCAGGAAACCTGGGCATCAACTTTGCTGCTCAGATCTTACAATCTCAGTGCTGGTTTCCATAATTGAATCAATTCACTTGTAATGTGCTCTTCCTCTTTTCACACCACTTTCCACTGTATCAAGCATTATAATCTTTTCCAGTGAATCAGATTGTCTCATGTCAAAAGTACAACTTTATTTTAGTCACCGTTGCTTCTAGTGAGCTTACAGACTTGATTTGCCCTGAGATCCATTCATTTGTCTTTTTTAGCAGTCTGTAGTATCCCTAGAACCTTCACCCTGCATTAGATTTCAACCTATTAGCTTTCTTAGGTATCACAGCTGTTAGTCGAATCTGAAAATATTATGACCTAGACAGTTCTGACCTTGGTATTTAGTGGTAGGTCTTTATACTTGTGGACCTTATCTGGTTCCTTGGTGGCTGCCTTTATAAGACTAGAGTTCTGCTGCTTTCTTAAATACAGTCTTCACTTTAGTTAATTAGTGAACCAAGCTATAAGAAATATTTAATTGTTTCAATGTCTTTGTCATGCATTTTGAAGTTATGTAAAGCATTGTGGTCATTATTTTTATCTCCTTCCAACAATAATTCTAGTTTTGTAGTTTCACCTTTAACTTTTCTTAGTAGTTTTCCAAGTCTTTGCTATTTTGTGCAAGTAATATGCTGTCATTTGGGTATCTTAGATTTTTACCTGATTCCTCTGAGTCTAATCCTGCTTTCCATATGATATATTCTGCATATAAATTAAATCTGATCTGCTTGCAAATAGGAAACCATTCGGTTTCTCCATATTGTGCCTACAGTGACATCTTTACCAGAGTATAGATTGCACATCAGGATAAGCAGATGTTGTGGCACTCCATATCTTTTAAAACAAACCATAATTTCTCATGATGTACAGCAGAGCTTTCCAAACTATTCATGTTGGTGACACACTTTTTCAACATAACATCATTTCGCAATACAGTAATTCAGTTTTACTAGCAAACCCAGAGGTATATCTGGCCCACTGCCGTTGCCCTCACCAGGAAAAGCCCCAGTGAGAGCAGCAGCAGGGGGAAAGGCAGCCCCCTCCCACCTGGTCCTTGCCCACTGCTCTCGCTTTTGCCAGGGAAAGGCCCCAGTGAGAGCAAAGGCAGCAGACCAGGCTTGGGAAGAGGTCTTTCTTGGCCGGGGAGGTGACACACCAACACATTACAGGCAACACACTAATGTGTCACGACACACTGTTTGGAAAGCCCTGATCTACAGAGTCAGAGGCTTTGCTATAATCTGTAAAGCACAGGCTGACTGTCTTCTGAAATTCTTTGGTGCACTCCATCAGCTAACATATGTTTACAATAAGATCCCTAGTGCCTCTTCCTTTTCTGAACCCAACTTGTATATGTGGTTTTCTCCTTCCATATGTGGTAAAAGTCTTTTTTGTAGAATTTTGAGTATCAGTTCATTTACATGGGATATTAATACAATGATCCTGTGGTTACTGCAATCTTTGGTGTACCCTTTCTTGGGGATTGGAATATATATTGAATGTTTCCAGTCTCTAAACCAATGTTTTACTTTCCATATTTGTTGGCAGATTTTTCTTAGAACGTGAGTGGATTCTGCTGCTATAATTTGAAACATTTCTGTTGGTATGCCAACTGTTCCTGGTGATTTATTTCTTCCAAGTGCTTTGAGAGCCTTTTTTGACTTTGCTTTCTAAAATTGTGAGTTCATCTTCAAATGGTTATTTCTTGAATGAATCTGTAATCTTTTCATCTCTTTTATATTGTTCTTCAGTATATTGATTCCATCGTCTATTTATTTCCTCTTGATCATGTAGTATGTTCCCCTGCATAGCATCCAGCTTAGCATCTTGGTTTAATTTCTCAGATATTCTCCCTTTCCTGTGGTCTTCTTTTTTTCTACGTTGATTATAATAATATTTTTCTAGTTCTGCAACCCCATTTCTTCTTTGATTTTCATTTCCATGGTAAAACAGTATAATTAATTGATTGAAAATGTCCTGCTCCTGTCCTCTTTAGCTCATTCACACTAATTATCGCTATCACTGTGTATTCCATTTCTTGTTTTCTGATTTACAGCTTTTCCTAAATTTGTGCTTCTCATGTTCCATCTTCCAACTATATATGTTTTGTAGCTTTGGACTTTTCTTTCACCTCTGTGCATGTCAGGAGCTAAACATCCTTGCAGCTTTTGTCCAGGACATCATTAGACACAGTGCTACCCATACCTGTCCTCTGTTCCTGCCCAGTAGCTGATTGAGTATCTTCTGTTCTGGGAGTTTCATCTTCCTGCAGTATATCCTGTTTCATTTTGGACTGGTTTACTAGTGCCTTTTTATTCAGAGTACTAACTGTTTTGAGTTAGCTATGGTGCCACTGGCATTGTCTCTGAGAGGTCCTCCATCAGTGTGTCTCTTTCTTTGACACACACACACACACACACATGTGCACGTGCACTCTACTGCTGCCTAGTAGCTGTTTAGCACATTTAGACAGATTCCTCAGATTCCTGATTGGGAGACCCTATCAACAGCAGTGCTACTGTCAGCATGCCTCACAGGAGCACACAGTCTCACCACCATGAAAGGTGAGATTCGTTGGCCTATGGCTGTAGGCTAAACATATCTTTGTGCTGAAATAACTGCCATGCAGCTTAAGAGGCTAACACTAAAAATGTTGCCACATAGTACATAGAGAACTTTTTAATTCACACATCTTCTACCATAACCATCTTGTGATTCTAATGGATATCATCTATACCATCTATTAACTCCAGAAACTGGGGAGAGATTATATACATAATATCTGAGCAGTGACCATGTGTGAATGTAGCCTATTTGGACTCTCTCATGCCTGCGACTTCATAGTGTTTGAAGGCAAAATAGCAATACTAATCAGGTTTAAACTGATGTTCTTTGACCAAAGTGTTTTGTTTATTTTTGGACTTGTGTGACTTTCTTTAATGCTTGTCTACTGTTCAAATGACAGCTAATCCTAGGGAAGTTACTCATTGTCTGTAAGGTCAACAGGCTGCTCTACTAAAATGGTGTCTTGCAACCTAAACTGCCTAAAGGTCACAAAAAGTGTATTTACTGTTCCTCCACACAAAAGCTGGTGTTCTAAAAACGGGAAAGTCCAATCTGAATTGAATGTTTTGTTGTTGGTGATGTTGGTGTTGTGGGGCTTTCAGGCTGAAGAAGTCTTTGAAAGCGTTTAGGCAAACTTTCCAGTCACTGAAGCCATTTGACCTGGCTTTCTATCAGTGGGAGACCTCCAGCATCAAATGAAAGTTAATATCTATTCGATAGTTGCCAGACAGATGACATGGTTGTCACAGAATTATAATCGCTGAAATACTATCTATTTAGAGGTCACAGAAGTTACAAAGCAAGTGTGATGTATAGAGGATTTGCTGTTTAGCTGCACTGGCCTCTGCAACATGCCTGGCATTTCTAAGTAGCTGGACAAATTGCTATGCAAACCCACAGAAGGGAGCACATGTTGTGAAAGGAGCTCTTTAATCTAGTTCTAATTAACACTTGGCCTGCAACCATTGACAAAAAGGTTGATATTTTAGTTTCTTAGACTGCCAGTTTATTAAATTGCTTGAAACAATAATGTGAAAAATATCGTAACAAAGGCAAACAGTACCTGACAATAACTATAGACTTTGCCATAATGTCAGGTTTACTTAAATGTTAATTTTTCAAAACCTCACCATGGATTGCTGCCTGACTATACTCATCTTCTAAGTATGCTAATCTTTGCATCGTTAACAGTGGAAGAGCAGGTACATTTTTAACCAAGAAAAAGCTTTTTCTTTTATTTTTGTGTATTTAAAAAAAGGAAAGTTTTTCTTTCTCCTGTGGATATGCTGTTACATAAGCAGATCAGGCTGTAATGGAGAGTTGCGTGAAAGAAAGTAGAAACTTATTTTATGTTTTAAAAATGCGTTGCATTTTACATTTTACTAACAGTGCCAAAGATGTGGACTTTTCCAAATCAATTTCCTCTTGTAGCCTTTTATGCCATCTGATTTGTTTAAGGAAACTCTAGAGAAACTTGTACCGTGGGAGACTGCTATCAAAAGGTAGCTTTGTGTATAGGACTGTTTGTCTTACTTTCAACAAAAATACTGAAATCTAAATAGATAAATTTACTAGGATATTAGGTCCTTATGCACACTTACTGTTTTTACAAGCTTTGGTCTTTTAAGATTTTTATAGTCTTTGCTTTTCTATAGCTATAAATTTAATAGACCAGGAACTACTGGAGCTGGACTAATTCCAGCTGCAAAGGCTGATTCTCCTTCTGAAGGAGCTCAGTCACCAACCAACAGTGAGTCTTGCAAAATCTAATTTTCTGTTCTGTGTCTGGACAATTTCCACTTGGCCTGAAAAGGGATGACTCATACTGACTCCTGCTAAAATCTCCTCTTCCTGCCTGGAGAGTGCTACTCCAGCATTAGTATGTGCAAGTTACAAAACTAGTAGGAATAATGTCTGGCCTTCTGCTGCCTGGTAAGAGAGGTTACCTGCAACGCAGAATGAGAGCCTAGGGATGAGGTAAGCGTAGGCCTTCCCCAGCTGTCGTGTTTTGTATATTATTGAGCTTTCTAAATTTCATGGAGAGGTGGTTGAGGAACTGAGCATGTTTTCTGCTGCTCTTATGCACCTCAACATAAGTAGTGACATCAGTGCAGCTATGTTTTCCCTGCTTTATTGTAGTCTTGCTGCTTTGGTTAGTTCTGAATTTGAATTGTTTAAATTGTAACATTATCACGGTGATTTTTTTTAACTATTCACATCATAATTGTTTGGACTAATTAGTGAAATATTCATTAGTTGAACTTAAATTTTTGTAGTTATATAATATTCATAAAAATAATATTCAGGGAAATTTTCATTATAATATTCTTGGTAGCTGGCTAATGTGGATATGAATATTATTTGTGAAATGTGTCTGATCTATTTATGACTGTATATATTTATTATTTGTTTGCCATACTTATGAGCCACCAATTTTATTAAACATTTCCAGACTTGTCTGATATTGTAGTATTGATTTTAAATCTGTTTTATCATCAATAATGTTTTTGAGCATTAACAATCCTTTTGATATATTTTCAGTATTGCACAAGAAGTCATCATCATTTGTGTATGACCCACTTTTAAAAAAAGAATGCTATAAATATTTGTGATAAAGCAAGGTTTCTGTAATTCCAGACTTCATGAATAAACTACACAACCCCGTGAACTCCTGTGGATTCCAGCTTCAGTGCAATATCACTTGTAATGCTGAAATGGCAACACTGGTTCAGTTAACACATTGTACTTGAGTGCAGGCTGCACAGAGGAACTCTTATACACATAACATAGTTCAAAAATGAATGAGATAGACAGGAAATAGCACTGGAAATTACCTGCCTGTCTAAAGACTATTTAGCCATTCCTTTAGGTTAGCTATATTGGTACCACTGTTGTCCCTAATGTGTTATAGTTGTAGCCACAATTCACTACAATTGACTAAAATTCACAATCCGCATACCAGGAAATTTGTGTCATACAGGGTGTTACTTTAGCAGTAATAGTATTAAGTTTTGCATAACTATAGGCCCATAAAAAATTGATGCAATGGTTTGACTGTTCATGAAATGTTTATATATTATAACATTGGGTCCAAATACTGTTTTAATATTTTTGAAATCAAATGCTTCATGCCTCAATTTTTCAGTTGTTTTTGTTGTGTGCCTTCAAGTCATTTCTGACTTCTAGAGACCCTAAGATGGGGTTTTCTTTGCAGAGGGGGTTTCCTATTGCCTTCTTGAGAAGCTGACAGCGTATGACTTGCACACAGTCACCAAGCTAGTTTCTGTGACTAAGCAGGAAATTGAACCCTGGTCTCCTGGAATTGTAGTCCAACACTCAAACCACTAGTCCACACTGGCTCTCTGTACCTTTCAGCACCAATTTTTTGTTTCCTCTCTGAATGTAACTAACCTATAACAGTTAATCAGCAAATGTCAGCTAAGCCAATTAAGTTCTGTGCTTCTGTTTGTTAGAAATACATAGCTTTTGCTATTTTGATTCTATTAGTAGGCTAGTACTTGAATTAAAATAATCTACTAGTCAACCCATGGAGGAGAAAATGAGATTCTAGTGACAGCTACAAACATTTGTAGAAATCTATAGTTAGTGGTACCCAGGAGTCTCCATGATAGCAAATGGAGCAGGGAACTAGCATAGAGGAATGAAGGAGGGACAAGCAAATAAAAGGAAGACATAAAAATCACCACAAGTTTGTATCAAGCTTGTTAGGATTCTAGGGAGAAGTAGACAGATGAAGTGACTAATAATAACATCTCAACACACTAGATGGCCCATCTAATCAGGAAGATGGTAGTATTCAATTGTATTTCCAGTACTGTGCTTACTTTCTAAAACTCTGTTTTGAAGTTACACCTATGACTTTCTCTTAAATCCAGGTGTGCAAAGATGATGTGTCATTAAAGGGATGTGCTAAATGAAATTCTTTCCCACACTTGCTTTTCTTCAGGGTTTTTTTTAAACTTTATAAAACTTTAGTCAATGACCTGTTGCTTCTGTGCTTCCTCTTGAAGAGTTTAGCCCCTCCATGCATCTGCAGGGCAAAGCACCTTCTCATTCAGATCCTCTTCAACTATCACAAATATGAATTATCACAGGTAGTTGTCACATATTGCTTTGTAGGTTTTAACAAGTGATTCTTTTATATTCATAATTTTGTACTTAGTCTGCCCATCCAGTTTTATTCACTTGTGTGAGTCTTCTTTCTTCCTCTTGTCTTTGTTACCTTGATAGATGTAAGTCACTGTTTTAAAGTGTTGTATAAGGTCTCTGTATCACCTGGTCAAGCAGTGGTCTTTGTTTTACAGAAGGCCACAGAACGCCATAACTTTAAGTTACTACATTCTTTGCCAACATTTTTATGGAGTGGACATGTAGAATATTATTCTCAACTTCATGTCTTGCTTTAGATAGAGACTTCGACAGTTCAGATGCAAAATTGGGAGAATATCCAGTGACCAATGTGGAAATAAGATTCAACTATCAGCCTGGCTCACTTTTGTACATGAAATGTCTTGAGGCAACTTCTTGTCCTGTGCTTCAGACAGCAGAATGTATTGGGCCAACCCTATCACAGTGATGGGCAGAATTTATCAGTTTCTCCTGAGGAACCTGCAAGAGAGTCGAGATTGCTGAAGGCACTGCATCCTTAGCAAAATGATTGTTACAATCACTTTTGTCACTCTTCCATGCATTTTCTTTATCCCTACAGCCACATGTCTGCAGCTAGAGTATCTGCCAATTCTGAGTAATGTTAACTGTAACCACTTTGGTTTCAGCATATAAACATGGAAAAGTTCATTGCATACAGTTGTTTTGTATTACATGTACTAATAACTCTTGCATAATCAAAGAAGCTGGGCCAAACAACTTGAACTACTCACTCATCCAGTTGCATGGAGAATCCTATGTGCTTGGAAGTTCCATGTGACATATCTCAGTGCAAGTGAAACATTGGATGAAAACCATTCTCTAATCCTAAGAATTGAAAGCTTATTTCTTGCTGTGTATCTGTATTGGATACAATTTTTTGCAGATGACTTTGGATATACTTATTAAAAATGGATGACTCAACTTGATATATAGAATTCTGAAATTCAAATCAGCTATGTTAAAGTATCATTATCCTATAACACAGCTTTATGGGAACTGGTATTATGTTGAAAATAAAAATGATTAGAATTAGGCCCTTTTCGCACATTACCCGTTTGCGCGGCAGGGGGGGCGTCTTGCGTGAAAAGCCTCAGCAGGAAAGCTGCCACTTCCTTGCTGCTTGAGTTCTGCAGCGCTTCCTGGTTGTGTGAGGGCCCCGCCCCTTCCTACCGCAGCACAACCTGGGATTTGTAGGCTAGCGCTGCAGCAGGAAGCACAACCGGCCCAGCTCCCGACGCACCATACAGCAGGTAAGTGCGCGTGGGCCCCGGGAGCATTGCTTAAAGCTGAAAATAAAAAGGTGCATGTCCGCTCTGCGCCCGGCTCTTGAGCATCGCGTAAATGGGAGTGCATTGTGCAGACCGCTGCTACCATTTACGCGATGCTAAGGGGCCCTCTTGCAAAAGAAACTGTGTGCAAAAAGGGCCTTAGTCAGGTTAGACAGGAAAATAAAACTTAGATTATTTTTAAAAAAACAAATTTGAAGATATTGAAGTGAAACCTTATCAGAAACACTGTAAGGAAATAGCTATATACGTGTATCATTTCCTCTGTGATAGGTCAACAGAAATAAAATCAACAGAAATAGAATGAGCAGTCAGTTGTTTTGAAGAATAATCTGAATTAATGTATAGTGGACATATTTCTAAACTCTGAGTTTTATTAATAACAAAATAGAAACAAAAAAGTATCTGTGTTCTGTCAGATTCTTCAAGCTGTTCATGGAACAGTAGAAACACTCAGCCTTTGGAAATTATTTATTTGGCAGAGGTGAACCAATTTTTTAACCTTTTCTAAAAGTGTTATCAGTTGCGCTCTCTTCTCTGAGATGCCTTTTATTTTAATTTGGGAAACTGAATTTCCACATCAGAAGCTGATGTTGCTACTATGTATATTATGATTCTAGTACATCCCACATAGCATAACCAGTATATGCAGATTCACTTCAACAGCTGCTATGTCAATAGAAGGCAAAAACAACCCTAAAAATGCATATAATGGGCATATTAAGCATACTCTAAAGAAGGGATTTGAAACATCTGTTGTCTCCTACATTTCAGTCACCAAATCTGTACTCACAGAGGTGACCTGCATTTGAGTGGATGATCTGATACAACTTTGAAGGACAACTTTTAAAGATACCTCCTTCTTGACAGTGAGCTGGCAGATTCGTTCCTAGAAGGTATCCAGCTAAGTTCCAGAGCTATTGTGCACTACCGTATTGGCTGTGGTTGCATAAGATTCCTTAGGAACCCTTGTCTGCTGAAGATGAGCAATTGCTAATGCACCCCAGCTCCCTAGGTAACTATCAGATAGTCTCGACCCTTCCATTTCTAAATAGGGTCCTAAATAGAGTAGTGGCAACACAACTCCAAGATTTCTTGAGTGAAATGTATTACCTGGACCCATTCAAATCTGGGTTTGGACCTTCTTATGGGACAGAAATGGCTTCGGTCACCTTGGTGGATGACTTACACCAGGAGTTGGACAAGGGAGTGAGTCTTTATTGGTTTTCCTGGATCTTTCAGCAGTATTTGATTCCATTGACCATAATATCCTCCTGGGTTGTCTGGAACTTGAGGGCATTGCTTTGCAACGGTTCCAGTTTTTCTTGGCGGAATGTACTCAGAGGACAGTGCTTGAGGACTGTTGTTCAGCCTTGTAGCTATTAGCCTTTGGGCTTCCACAGGCATCATATTTGTCCCCTATGCTTTTCAACATCTACTTGAAGATGCTAGAAGAAGTCATCTGGATCTTTGGGGCTGGGTGTCATCAGTATGCTGATACCCAGTTCTATGTCTCCTTTATAAATGGTGCCAGGGAGGCTATAGTAGTATTGAATCATTGTCTGGATGCAGTAAAGGAGGTGAATAGACTGAGGTTTAATCAGAACTGTTGCTAGTCGGTAGGAAAATTAACCTCGGATTGGGATTACAGCCTGTTCTGGATGGGCTTGCTCCTCTCTGAAAGATCAAATTTGTAGCATGGGGGTTCTCTTGGACCCAGCATTGCTCCTGGAAGGCCAGGTTACTGCAGTGGCCGGGAGCACCTTTGCACAGTTTGGCTGGTGAGTCAGCTACAACCTTTCTTGAAGAAGGCAGATATGGCCACAGTAGTTCATGCCTTAGATTGCCATGATACCATGGGGCTGCTGTTGAAATGTGTTTGGAAGGTGCAGCTAATGCAAAATGCAGCAGCCAGACTGCCATCCAGATACGCATTTTAGAGACCATAGAACACCAGTCCTGCAAAAACTACACTGGCTTCCAGTTTGCTTCTGAGCTCAATTCAAGGTAAACAACTTGGGTACAAGATATCTGAAAGACTTCCTCTCCCATAAGAGTCTGCCACAAAATTTGAGATCTTCAGAGGAGGCCTTTTTGCATGTCCCAACCATGAAGTCAGGTTGGTAGGTATACATAAGAGGGCTTTCTTTCTAGCATCAGCATTACTGTGGAACTTGCTGCCCAAAGAAATTAGGCTGGCCCCATCTCTTTTAAGCTTCCGGCCTATTCCGGTGCAATTCTGCATGGTGTTCAGTGTTTGAAAATGCTATTCTGACTGTTTCAAAACTTGATTATGAGATAGTTTTTAGGCTGCTTTTGGGAGTTTTTAAAGAGTATTTTAATGTGTTTTAAAAATGTTTTTAATTTGATATTGTTTATTTGGTTTTTATTTGTTTGTTGCCTCAGGAGCCCTTGTGGGGTGGGAGTTAATACAGAAATGCTTAAATAAATACCCTTCTCAGCTACTATTATGTTTAGGAGCAGCATCAAAACAAACCATGGACCTTTGCTCCACTCTTTGTCATGTCATTTGAACTTGGATGCAGCTGTTACTGTGGTTTTTTTGTACAGCAAATGATGGATGAAGTCCATGGTTTGATTTAGGTTTGTTTGGAAGTTCCACCTGTAGTTTGTCAGGAGAGAAACAAACAAGAGCAGGAGCTACACACAGCACAATTAAAACAACAACAGTAACAAAGCAATGTTCCATAGTTGTGGGGTGAACTAGTTAGCCTGTGTTCTTGCAGTTCCTTTTCTTATCATGTAGTGTGTTTGTGCAGAACTAGCCTGTTGTGTCTAACACCTAAAGTCAGTTGTTGCTGTTTCATTTACATATATTCCTGAGGTCAATAAGCTTAATATTACAGACTCCTCAGTACCGTACAAATACAATCTGCTTGATGATGGAAAGTTAAATTAATAAAGCTTGAAAGTTAAGTTTTGCAGAAACCATATCTAATTAATGTCTCCTTAAATCAACAGCTTTAAAGCCTCTTGTTCTCTGAGTTCTGATAGGAATTAGTGAAGTGTGAGAAAATATTTATACAGCAATTCAAAATTAGGTAGTGTAATGTGAATTGTCAATATAACATGTATAACTAAACATTAATATTTAGATATCTATTATTGATCTATATTGAGACCAAAAATAGTTCTATGGTATAATATGGAGAGACAAAGATCATGAATTGTTTTGAATTAGATGGCAAGCTCCTGGGAATGTAATCATAAGACCAATTTGCCATGTCATTCTCTTATTGGTGTAATAAATCAACAGTGTCATTTTAAGCGTAATCGAAGCTAAATTAGTGTTTGATTAATTTCATATCTGTGTATACAGATATAGGTAGACATGCTCTTTCACTATCACCTTTCACTATCACCTAACTGAAAAGGGAAGTTCTATATAAGAAACGCTATGATGCAAAGATACATCAGTATGGTTATAAACAGAGTAACCACCTTCCCACTAAAGTTTCATTGAAATGAATGACATTTCATGAGCATATATATGGATTGTTCAGGATTGTTCCCTTGCTTTCAAAGAGATAAAGCTTTAGGATTTTTTTCACTTTTCATACATTTACATACCTAGTACTTAGACATGTGTAAGAGAAATATGAATGAAAAATGCTTGTATAAAAACATATAAATTGTTGCCCTTTTATTCTTAAACCTTGATATAGTTAACTGAAATAATTTTTCAGAATATTTATTTCCACTGCCCTTTTATTCTTAAACCTTGATATAGTTAACTGAAATAATTTTTCAGAATATTTATTTCCACCACTGATATACATCAGTGATGTATATAAATGACGATTACTATGCATGTTAATACTCCCAAAGTTAATAAATAATGCACTTGTGTTTATAACTGTAACTAAGCCAATTCTACAAGTTAGCAGTTCTTGACAACATATTACAGCAAACACCTATATTCGCCTATATATAATAGCTTTGAAAAAAGCAATTGAACAGCACCATTTTCAGGTAGAACCTGGATTCCAGAAGGATGGAAGTAGACTTAATATAATGCTTGAAAATAGAGTGAAAATAGTGTGTGTGTGTGTGTGTGTGTGTGTGTGTGTGTGTGTGTCAGCAGAGGTTTTGGCTTATGCCTTATTCAGTGATGTCCATTGGAATGGGGATAATAAATGACATCCCATGGCAATTATAGATTTCCCAAGGTTTAATTGTGGAATTCAGAGGATGTTGTTGAATGCAAGAGTTATATTGATCTTCTAAATTAAGGCTATACAGTGTCAAGAAATCAAGTCTTTTGTTCCATTTTTCCCCCTTAAACATTGCTGTGCCCCTCAGAATTAAATACTTTGCAAAGGTTGTTTCAGCATTTTGGTGGTGATTGCTGTTTTATGGTTTCTGAATCTTGCACAAAAGATCAGGGTGATTTTTCCTACATATTGTATGTTGCATCCAGAGTTGTTGTTGCTATATGCCTTCAAGTCGTTTCCATCTTATAGTAACCCTAAGGTGAACCTATCATGGAGTCTTCTTGTCAAGATTTGTTCAGAAAGGTTTGCCTTTGCCATCATCTGAGACTGAGAGAGTGTGACAAAGACGTCACCCACTTCCGTGGCCAAGAGGGGAATTGAACCCTGTTCTCCAAAGTCCGTAGTCTTAGCATACATCTGAGATTAGTGGCATTGCAAGTCATGTTTTCTTTAATGTGATAGATTTTACCTGTGCTTCTGCTTTTAAAAGTTATTTCATGCAGATGTGTGAAATAACACAGCAGTTGGATGCAAAGTGATAAGAATTAACATTTTTGGTTGATATTTTTTATTTCAGCTCTCAGCAGCAACTTCTTTAGTGTAGATGGTTGACAGAGAGCAATGATACAGAAGGATTATTAATAGCTTTAGAAAGACATGGTGAATTAGCTATCAAGGGGTCACTTTCATTGCCAAGTAGTAACTGGGAGATGATGGGTGGAAATCAAGCACAAAAGGAACACAACTGTCCTGATTTTTTTTATTGCCTTTTTTTTTTGGTTAGGTTTTTTTGTTTGTTTTGTTTTGTTTTTTTGATAGAGGAAATATTTTGTAGTAGATATAATGGTCTGAAAAGACTGATGGTCTTTTTGATGCAAGTGATGTTTTAGTTCCTTTCTTAGTTGATAACATCATTGTCACATATATATTTAATCCTGAGAGGCAAGCTATGTGTGATGTTTTTTATATGTTTGGGGTGGCAGGGATTCTCATTGAAAGACATATGAGCATCATCTGGTTCACAAAGCAGATTTGTAACTATCTTGTGATTCATGATGCTTAGAAGAACATCCAGGAAAGGAATTTGTGGATCTTCAATGGTCTTGTTGTAGGTGAATTTAATAGAAGCATGAACAGAGATAATGTAATTTTAAATGTATGCCAGACCTTCTCTCTCTCCTGCTGGTTATGAAGATGGCATCAGTGTATCTCCACTATACACATGGCTTATATTTGTCAGGATTTTTTGCTCTAGTTTACATACACACTTCTTTATCTTATTATTATTATTACTGTTATTATCACTATTATTTTATTTATATCCTGCCTTTCTTCCAATAATTAGACTCAGGGCAGCTAACAACATATTTAAAAACAATATAGCTTAAAAACTGCAAAGCTTCACTAAAACTATAAATACAGTTAAACAGTTTATAAAGATACAAAGCAATCAAACAGTTTATAAACTTAAACATTAAACATTAAAATTCATTAGAAGAGTATGGAAACCATTAAATAGCACAGCACATTATTAAAAGCCCATCCCATTCAGCTGCCAAAAGCCTTTTGGCACCAGAATGTTCTATCGACAGAAGGAGAACAAGGAGGGAGCCGTCCTGGCTTCCCTAGGGAGGAAGTTCCAAAACATGGAAGCAGTCACTGAGAAGGCCCTTTCTCATATTCCTACTGAATGGGCCAGAGAATGTGGTGGGACAGAGAAAAGGCCCTCTATATCTAGTAGACTCATAAAGGGAGATAAGGTCCTTCACATAGCCTGGATCCAAGCTGTATAAGACTTTATAGTCATCACCAGCAATTTGAATTGTGCCTAGAAACAGACCGGTAGTCAGTGGAGGTGTTGCAACCGCAGGTAGCAGTTTGGCGGCAGCTAGTGACGTAGACTTGATTTGACTGACTCAGACTCAAGTCAGACTTAAGTCGTCTCAGTGATTTGGCTCGGACTCAACTCAGCAATAAATGACACATGGACTCAATTTTACTTGAGACTTGTATATTTTTAGTGACTGACTTGTTGCCCTTGGTTCAGTAACATAACACATTCATCTGGAAACCTTACAACTTTGAACAACACTTCCATCTCTTTTTGCCTACTGGTCACGTGATGATCTGTCTCAAGCCCAAAGTGTGGGTGCATTTCTCAGAGGGGAATAGCAAAATGAGTTAGGCAATGGGCTTGAGGCAGGCTTGAGGTCTGCTCAACAGCCTGTCTCTGCTGCACATCAGAGGAGCCTTCCTAAAACTTTTCTTAAGAACTGAAGACAAGAGTTTCCCCCAGAATGCAGGGTGCATTTCTCAGAGGAGAACAGCAAATGTGTTAGGCAACAGGCCTGAGGAGGAAGAATCCTTCCTTCTAAAGCTTTTGAAGCTTCAGTAATGGGGAGTAGGAAGAATCCTATTCCCCACTTCTGAAAAATCTTCCAGCTTCTGAAATGAGAAGTAAGAAGGATCCTATTCCCCATATTCTGAAGCTGCAGATGACAAAATCACAAATGTGGAGGGTTGACTCTCCTTAAATTGTTAAAGCAGACTTTTTTCAAATCTGTCCAAAAATTCTGGAATATAGGTTGGGGTATATAGTTGGCTCCCAGACTGAAGACTTGACTTGAGACTTGACTTGAAAGTATTTTCAAGGACTTGACACTCAACTTTTTTGAAGGTAGAGACTTGAGACTTGGAGTAAAAGACTTAAATATATCAGTAGCTACAGCTCTTTAGACCAATTGAAGTTTCTGAGCACCTTTCAAAGACAGCCCCATGTACACATTACAGTAATCCAAATGGGTAACCAGGGCAGATGTTACTATGGCCAGTTCCAACTTCTTCAGGAATTAGGCACAGCTGACACATTAGCTTTTAACTATGTAGATCTTCCTGTTCACTGCCAAAACCTGGGCCTCCAGATTCAGGGATGAATCCAGGAGTATCTCCAAATTGCCAACCTGAATTTTCAAGGGAGTGTAATCCCATCTAACACAGGCTACATCCCTATTACCAGAGCTATCTTTTGTTTGACAAGGAGCACCTCTGTCTTGCCTGGACTAACCTTCAGTTTATTTGTCCTCATCCAGTTCATCACAGCTGCCAGGCACTGGTTTAGCTCAGAAACAGCTTCCTTGGAATTAGGTAGAAATGAGTAGTAGAACTGGGTATCATCAGCATGCTGGTGACATCTTACCCCAAAACTCCAGATAACCTCTGCCAGCAATTTCTTGTAGATATTAAATAGTATAAGAACTCTACAGGCCATTGTAATGCTCTCAAGGAGCTGAAGAGGAATTCCTCAGTACCAGCCACTGTAGAAAAGTACCTCCAACCCCCATTACAGTGAGGTGACCCAGAAGGAGACTATGGTTCATGATGTCAAAAGCTGCCAAGTGCTCCAGTAGAACCAACGGGACACAGTCCCCTCTGCCCAGTTTTTTTTTTATTTGTATTCCACCTCTCCATATGGATCGAGGTGGCGAACAACTTACAAATAGCATGTATTTCGAAACATTTCTATACATGCCCCCAACAAGCTGGGTACTCATTTTACCAACCTGCAAAAGGATGGAAGGCTGAGTCAACCTTGGAGCCCGGCAGGATCGAACAACCTTGTGGCTTGCAGTATTGGCATTTAACCACTGCGCCACCAGGGCTCCCTGGTGGTGCAGTGGTTCCCAGCATAGGTTATGCCCCTAGACAACCAGAACTGTTTTTGTCTCATAATCAGGCCTGAAACCACACTCAAATGGATCTTGATAATCTGTGTCATCCAGGAACCACTGAAGTTGCAAAGTCACTACACATCCCAGTACCTTGCCCAAAAATGGAACATTGGTGACTAGTTTTTTTCAAAACTGTTTTTTCAAAAGAGGTCTCTTTAGGTGTGCCTTGTTATAAAGAGGCATTATCTTTCACCTTACCCACTCAGCCATTCTTCCTCTGGCCTGTTTAGTAAGCCAGGAAGGGCAAGAGTCTAATATGCATATGGTGGCTCTCACCTCTCCAAGGATGCTGTCCAAATCTTCATGCTGCACAAATTGAAAAGTATCCTTCAACACTGTATAAGCTGGAGCAAAGGTTACATCCACAGGTCCTGCATCAACTCTGGTGTCCAAGTCAAAGCCAATCCCAACAATTTTATCTGTGAAGTAGTAGGTAAATTCTCCTTGCTAGATTCATGAAAAAAAAAGAACAAAAAAATCCATAGGTAATTAATACCTTCATCAGGAGGCACAAAATGCCTTAAAAGCTTCTGAGTTTTTTCAGAAGGCTTCATTAGGCTGGATGTGGCAAGAAAGGAGGTAGGGGACAAGAGAAGCAGCAGAAAAAATGCAAAAATTAGACCACATGCTGTGGCTGTTAATTTAAAATTAGACTCAGCCTCAAGATGGAAATTGGAAAATAAATGAATCACTGGTAAGAGTATAAGTATCAGGCTGGGACACTATATATGGTGGGACAAAAAGCATCCATAACTGGCCTCCATTTCAGAAATCAAAAGGACTGGGTGCAACTCCGAGGTTTGTCTCTTGCCTTTAGGTGAAACTGATTCCTTAGTTGTCAGTGAGCTGCCTTACAGAAAAACATGGACATTAAACTTTTAAAAGTGCACTAGGTTTTAAGAAAAGTCCATTGAAATTAAGTTATGGCTATTATGGAGTTGTTAGAGGGGATGGAGCTCTCCATCCCCCAACTTTCTCTTCACATGGTAGAAAGTCTGACATGGTTACAAAGTTACTGCTTGTGTTCTTAGAATTTTCACAAGGTTTTTGTTAAGCCTTTTTCCCCATTTCTTACTCCCTCCCAATGACTTCTGGGCTGCACAGATTGTCTGCTGACAGTGAGGCTTAGAACTGCCCACCTGGAAAGTTCATGGTGTTCACCCATCATTCTGCTTTTAGCAGTAAATTTTTGGAAGAGTCCTTGTGAAGAATATGTCAGCTAATAGGAAATCATCCCTTTCTCCAAGATATGTAATGTATGAGTTATTCTGTGCTCCTCTAAGGTCACAGACTTTGATCAAAAGCTAACTAGGTGACTGGCTAATCTGCCTTTGCATACACAGATTGAGGAGGAGGGAGTGGAGAAAGCAGGGAGCTAGGCTGTTGAAGATATTGTGGAGGCAGGAACTAGACAAGTCAGGTTGGTGCTAACCAAACACAGCTCAGAGAATGCTATGCAAGTGCAGGTTTGGGGTAGAAAGTGTACAAAACTGAGGCTTGTCTCTGACAGCAGGTGGATGGGGGAAACTATAACAGCCAAAGGGTGTTCAGCCAGGGGAAGAATGGAATAGGGTTTTGGAGAGCTGTGAATGATTAAGTAGTTCAGGGATTAATGATTGATGTAAATGTGTATTAATAAACTTTGGCTTGCTTGTTCTTTTTTACAACTGTGTCTGGCTGTTCCTGTTAAGTTTTGAGAGAGGGTCTTGTCATGTTTACCACAGTGAACCCACCAAACAACACATTCACTGGTTCATATAGGATCAGCTTGAGGCCCACATACCTGACACAGGGAGAGATCTTGAAGGGGAAAGGGTGAGTGACAGGAGTGCAAGGGCTTGGAACTGCAGTGCCAGCCTGGAGAAGGGATCCACCACAGGTATAGATCTCTTTTATGAGTAGCAAACTAATAACCTTGATCTAGTTTGTGAGTAGTGATGGTTCCTATCTGCTTTTTATTCCGTTTAACTGAAACATTAAGCACTTTCAAGTTCTGCCCATGGCATGAATAGTCCCTCAGTTATATCTGTCTCTTCAGAATGCAGAACGCACATGAAAGAAAGGCTGCGTTTTTGCTCTATTATCTAACAAATCATTTTGCAATGAAAAATAGATTACTATTAATAAACAATTTTTTCTTCTAAAGGCAAAA
Source organism: Ctenosaura bakeri (assembly GCA_948474755.1). Lineage (NCBI taxonomy): Eukaryota > Metazoa > Chordata > Lepidosauria > Squamata > Iguanidae > Ctenosaura > Ctenosaura bakeri. The sequence continues at coordinate 177,908 of CAOLHI010001246.1, forward strand.
ATGTGAACATAGTTGCAAGGAAGCAGCTGCTGTTTCTACTAAAATGGAGGGCAAGAACATTAATTTTAAAAGAAGACAATTTCAGAAAACATCTGTGACTCGAATATACAACCATCTTTTTTTTGTTTGATTCATTGCAATATGAATGTACATCTTTAATTTTTATTTTGTAAAACATAAAAATACAGAATGGTTCAGTTCTTATGATTCTCCTAACAGTCTTGCTCTTCTCACACAATTTCCCTTTCCACATCCAATTTAGTGTTAATCATAGTTTGGAGTGGTTTGTCAACTATCTTTGGCATTTACTTTCCAAACCAGAGTAGAAAACCCACATCAAATCATAGTTTCTCATCTTGAAGTGATTGCTAATATTTTTGTAGGTGGGCAAGTGCAAATTGTACTTCATTAATTCTAGTATCCTGTTAAATCAGAGGCGAAAATGGTGCAAGTCTCCAAATATTGTTGGATTGCAACTCCCAGCATTTCTCAGCACTGACTATTTTGGTTATGGCTGCAGGGATCTGAAGTCCATCAATGTCTGGAAATGCATAATTTCCCTGTTCACAGAACAGGGAATAGAAAAGGAGGCTGCGTGGACAAAGTGGATGGGGATGATTTCCGCACCAGAGTGGAGGAGCATTTCACCTTGTGTTGTGAGCAGTGTTTTTTAACCCGACTTACTCTGATTTTACCAGATCGTTATCTGCATGCCCACCGGTTTCTGTTGAATTAACACAGTGAAAATTGTTTGCTGCTTCCACTCTGTCAATTATCGTGAAACTCCCATTCTCCTCCCAGTCCCTCCCTTGCTCCACACCGCAGCCTCTGATTGGTCAATGTAAAAAAAAAAATCTCCGTTGCTACATATCAGCAGAGGTTCTTTAGTTCATTCTTACAGAAGACAAGCTCCCACCTCTGGTTTGCTAGTAAAATTGCTAGTAAAATTACTATGTTGCAAAATGATGCATGTCTAAAAAGTGTGTGACCACCATAAAAGTTTGGAAAACTCTGGTCTAGATAGTCAGAAATTGAAAAGCAACTATCCTTAGGATCCCAACATATTTCATTCTATTCCAGTGCCTGCCCTATGTTTGAGGGGCGGAGACAGGAGAGGACAGAAATGACACCAGGGAAAGGTGGGAACGCCCACAGAGAACCACCTCTGTGTGTACACCTTCCGCATGTTGTCAGAAACACAGCCAAACCGATTTTTGTGCTTTACATCAGAGTTTTTCTGGTTTTACAATACATCGGTTTTACGTCAATAGTAATTGTGTTAAGAGCTCAAGCCGTGCGAATCCGCAGAGGAAACATCGATACTAACCGGTTTAACATGCAGATGTAACAGCAAGAATACGATGCGATGTATTGCCCTTGTGCGGAAAAGGCCCAAATAATCAGAACTGAACCACAACAATAAGTTCTATGGCATGTAATTTGGCTAATACTCAGCAAACCATTGCTTTTTAAACATCTTCCCAAGTCAGATTTTGAATACTTATTCTCTTCCATAACTCATCTTTGCCTGAATCTCCATTATAATTAATGTTTTGAATTCAAATTTGTATTCAGCAAAGCTCTCTTAGCACTGAAGAAGGGAGATAGAAGGGCATTATTTTCCAATTTTATTTTCTCAAAAGCCCGTAGAACAAGGGTGGGCAAAGTGTGGCCCTAAAGGCAGATGAGACCATCCAAAGCTGGTTTTGTTTGTTTATTTGTTTTGCAGCTTTCAATCCCTCAAACTCCCTGGACTGTCCTTTTTCTGGAGGGCAAATTCCTTCTCTCAGTGCATGCAAGGCCACCCATTAATCTTTTGAATAGGTTGTAGGAGTGCCCAGCATTGTTTAACACACACACACACACAAACACACACACAAGCCACTTTTTCAGAAAATTAAATTGGCTTTTGCTATTTTCAAGAGATGTTTGTTGGCAGTCTGTACAGCCCTAGAAAATTGGCAACCAGGCCTATCATACTTGCACAAACCTACCTTAGAGCCATGGGAAGCTGCAGTGGCTCTTCAGGTGGAACCGGAATGGTAGAATACCGCTACTTTGCCTTCTTCCTCCAGCAGGAAACCCTTCACTGGATTCCATTTTTTTCTGCAACTAGAATAATCCCTCCCTTCGTAAAGGGAAAGGTCTGGATCCAACAGATTATGCATTTATTCTGTCAAATCACTATAGGATTTCCTATTGATCACATCAATAATTAATCTTGCTTAGCAGTTGTTATCTTCCATACACTGTATAGATGGTACAGCTGACACCATAGCTAAATTTCTAGACTGATTGCTCATAATTGCCACCAGTTAAGAACAAGAAGCTGACATCTTCTTCATACTAAATGTTACATCCATCAGTAAGATGTCCCAAATGCTTCCCTCCCTAATGAACAGGAGATGCTATCTTAATGGTTTATTAGGCGGGGGGGGAAATATTTACTAAAGTATTACATGAGATTTATCTGTGTGATGAGGTTTAGCTATAAGAATAGACATAATGATTGTGAAAGACTAAATGTGATAAGCAAGATTACAAAAACATTCTGTGCGACTGATTGCCATTTCAGTCTCTCTTTATTAAATAGGAGGATATCATGTCATGCTGAGATTAAATTTACAGTACTGCTGACTGTGGCTAGATTAAGAGATCAAAACAGTGTGGGATGAAAAATGAACAAATTTAAACATGGAAAAGCAGATGATGTAGATTGTGCTCCTAAGCACCTTTACTTGGATGCATGTTCCATCAGAATGTGATCCATGAAAGCTGTAAAAATGATTTACGTTGTAGCAGTTTTTAAACACTGAGTATAGTGAGATAGCAGTTCTGGTAGTTTACAGTATAATCTATGGTTGTGTGAAAGTAGGGTGAAGAAAAATTTAAATAATTCAAATGTAAATGTTATGTAAAGGCACACCAGTGAACCAGAATGTTATTGAGCAAAGGTTCATCACTTTTCATGCATTTCTCTCACCCATAGGTAAAGTCATTTAAGCTTCTATTCAGCCATCTTGCCTCAAGGTTCCATACCTCTTGTTTGTGCATCTATAATGCCTGCTTCTGTCTTTTGTGCACCAAACATCAATGTACATCCTTATTCTCTCACTCAGGGTCAAGATTATTGAAGCCTTATCTGCAAACAGAAACATGCAAACTGTAAAAGATAATGGGCTAATCCTAGGTAGAGTAGATCCATTGAATTGATTACTGAATGGGGTAAGTGACCACTCATGTAAGTTCCATTGATTCAGTGGGTCTTCTCTTGCTGGTATTAGGAACTGAATTTAGCCCAAAGAGTGAGTACCCGTAGCCTTTGCATGTTCCTTTGCAGATATTTTCAAGTGCTATTCAACTGGCAGTTTAGTAGTGTTAAACTGCCAACTGAGGATATGGTTACATGGTGAAGTTATGTAGGTTGCATGTACAAACATAATTTGCAAAACAGTGGCAGTCTTGTATTGCCACCTAAACCAGTAGTTAACAGTACATTTTTCTTGGCTGCATGAAATAAGAATATATGTGGCTCCTTTCTAGGCAACCTGTAATTAACATTGTTTTTTAAAAAAAAAAACTTGGAAGAAAGATAAGAAAGCACAGTAGTTGTAATTGTCTAGCAGGTGATCATGGTACAGGTTCCTAATTCCATTAACTGATAGCAAGAAAGAAACAAAATGTGGAAAAAAGAAACATGAACACATAATAACATTTAACATGTTTTCTTCTTTGCTGGGAAGTGTCCAAGTCCATTGTCTAAGATCAATAGAAAAGAAACTTGGCCTCTCCTGTGTAAAAAGATTTTTGTCACCCCCGAGGCTCAGAACTGGCTACATCATGAGATACTGAAGCAGAATACTCAGCTGTTACAACAAGGCAAAGCGAACAAGCTGTCATACACTTAAAAAAAAACAAATGGAAACTGTTTGACTGGAGTTAATAGATTTTTTTCTAGGGAAGATTCAAAGTGCAGGGCAGCAATTTTTGGCAAGACATTCAAGCCTGTGTTTAACAAAATAGCAGACCTCTATAATTTAAATCCTCTGGGTCTTTTCTGTCCTTAAAATAAAATGAGATATATCTATCACTCTCTTCTTTCCCCTAAAACTGAGTTCACCATTTTTATATACTCGTGGTACAGTGAGCCCCAGGGTATAATCTTTTATATTATCCATTATTCTACCAGTAATAACAAAAAAGTGTTCTCTCTTTTCCCTTCTCTCCCTCCTTCCTTCAGGGTCATTTTGGAAAGTATAGAAGGAATTTCTACCCAGTTTGTGTAAAATGCATAGCTTTTCATTTTCTCATAAAATTAAATTCTCATTCTAGCTTTCATACCTTAAGTTGTAAACATTAATTGGTATAGAATCAACTGGGAAGGTGTCGTACCAGTTATTCCCTTCTGGTGAGTAGTAGGATACTGTAGGCATGTTGTTACACTTCTCAAAATGGGTTCAGTTTTAATATGTTGACTCTCTCTTATTCGTACCATTTGGGCACTTAACATTACAGTGACAAGCAACTTTAAAATGTCATAGTGCATAAATAGAAAGCTGTTCTAATGCGATATTAGAATAGAGTGTTCTCCCAGAGGTTTCAAAAATGCTGCTATAAATTTTGTTGCTGCATGTTATTTATGCCATACTAAAGAAGCTACCTTATGTTTCTAATTAAACACTGTGGGCATTTATGAACACAGGCTCCACTTTGTACCATTTCATGTTTATCTTGATATGGTGAGAAGCAATATATTTCTACCATGTGAACATGTAGCAGAACAAACAGTTGTGTGCATATCACAGTATACACACTTGTGATCTACATTCATTGCTTGGAAATGATACCTGCCCAGGTATAACATTGCTTGGAAATGATACCTGCCCTGGCATAACATAGCTGCTAAGATATGTTATGATTCAGTTATGATTTAAGAGGTTCTGATTCAAACCTCTTTTCATCTATGAACTCACTAATTGGGGCTAGGTAAGCCAGTATCTCTCAACCTCAACTGCAGTGTGGAGATCATAATACTGACCTAGCTTAGCACTGCTGGAAGGATTATGGGATAGAGTAGATTATGGGATAAAGTGCAACTGAAAGCTGCATATTTATTATAAATCATAATAAATATTGTCATTTAGAAGCAGCCTTTCATCACCCCGACCATTAAAAAAAAAGATTGTATTCATTGAATTATTCTCTTTCATTATTTACTAGAACATTGCTAATGAAGAACAAGGAACTGGTATTTATATATAATTAATCAAGTCAGCCAAGGCTAAATGCAAACACTTAACACTTTTTTGCTTATATAAATGACACACTGTACAAACCTTTATAAGAACTAAACACTATGGAGTAGTTACCTATGAGAGAATAGAAAAACTACTGATGGTAAAGGACATGTGGCAGTCAAAAAATATGGATTCATTAGATGTTAAATTGGGCTAAGAATCATGCAGCCCTCCAGACGTTGGACTGCAGCTCCCAGCAGCCCTACTCACTATAGCCAATAGTAAAGAATGCTGGGAGCTGCAATCAAACACCACCTGAAGAGTGACAATATTCTTACTCTTATATTAGATGATTTATTTAATCCTCAGTTCTACAGTATGGCTCTTGGGTGGTTAAATTCTTTGAGTTGGATCTAGAGTTAGATTTATGCTTCTTATCAGAATGCATGGTGCTGAAAATGACATTCAAAGAACTAAATTGTTTGTGCCTCTTGATACCTGGAGGAGTGTGTCTCCCTATATAGTCCTGCCCAAGGACTGAGGTCTTCTGGAAGGGCCTTCCTCTGTTACCCACCAGTTGGAGTAATAGTCTATGAGAGAACATGGGTTACAGCCTTCTCTACTGTGGTGCACCAATTGTTAAATGCCTTCCCCTTGAAGGCCCAATTGGTACTGAATCAGTTGGTTCATTCCAGCAGCAATAAAATCATGACTTTTGAATTAAAGCTTTTGGGACCCAATCAGTTTCCATCAAGATATGCATGTACATGTTTTAAACTATTTGAAACTTCTGGGCCTATTTTAACTTGTTCCATTGTTTAAATTGCTTTTAATCTGCTTAATTACCTTTTGTTGTTAAAATTCTAAACTATTTTAAACTGTTCAGACTGATTTTATTTGTACATGTCTCTGAAATCCCATAATGTAAGGAAGATTATAAATATTTAGTAAAGTAACAAGTAGAGTCATTTTTAAAGTGGATCCGTTGCAATCAGTGGGACTTCAATTAGTCATGCCAAACTGCTTGCCTCATTGTTTTCAGTGGTCTTATTCTAAAGGTGACTAATTCTGCATCCAAACCAAACAGCAACAACTGAGACATGATGCTGAGACTTAATTAGTTTAAAGAGAGTTTCTTAGTGGAGTTGTCATAATTCCCAGCAATTTCTTTCCCACTCTTTTAACATCCACCCAAAGGAAGAATTCTATGAAACTTAGAGCTAGCAGTTCTACTGTTACCCTGATTTCTCGGGTCCCTTGGGGGACACCTCAATGTGCTCCAAATAATGGGGAATGGGAATTAGCCAGAGCACAAGCTGTAGCACTACGAGAGGCAGGGTAACCTAGCGAGATCTTTAAACCCAATTTTTATGGGGTCAGGCCACGCCAAAAACCAAGCAAAATTGTCTAATAAAATTATTTTATTGAGGGGAATTCACTCATGCATGCACACAAGATACACACAATCACCCATTCACACAAGAGCTAGCTAAAAGAGAAAGGGAGGAAAAATTATAGAGAGGCTGAGGGATTTGGGGGGATTTATAATTACCAGTCCAGAAGAGTAGTGAAGAGTAGAAATGTATTTTGGCTTAGGTAGGACCTAAGGGCAGTTCTCATTCAGGAGTCAGACGGACAGAGTGACGGGTAGGCCTTCAAGAAACTGCCCTGGCCTCCTCAAATCAGGGGTATTTGTACCCTGAAAATGGCTTATGGCTGTGAAGATTCCAGATGCAAGACAAAGGGAACCTGTTGTGAACAATGAGTCTTTTGCCTGTTGATTGGCTTAGTGCTTTGATTGACAAAGACATTATGAATGTTGTAATAGCTGTCTATTGTGGGTGCTGTGAGGACAAAGAAAAGAATCCAGATGTACAAGGGATGGATATTTGTCAATCAGTGTCCTGGTGGGCTCCTCACAGTGGATTCCCTGGAAAATTCCAGCTTCTGTTTAAGCCTATTATCCACAGGAATGGTGTGTATTTGCCGGACAGATGACTCAGTATTACCTGGAGGAAGTTTGGAGCTGACCTATGTTTCTCACATTTGCAGTCAAATTCTTTCCCTCACTCAGTTTGACCTCTCTGTCACCTTTCAGGCTTGAATTTGATATCAGAGCCAATAAAATGTGTTGCCAATTACATATGATGCCAATTAGGTATGGTGCCCATCCAAACCATACTGATATTGGGGACCCCCAAAGCAGAGCCTTACGCTACTTCCTGTTTATCCATTTTTACATGGTTTCCTTTTGGACTATCCTAAAATTAGGGCAGCTGACAATGTTAATTGCTATAGTATGATTTCAAATTGTAAAGTAGGGCTTTGAACCCATACTTGCCCCTATAGCAAGCCTTCCTTCCTGGGGTCTTCCCCAGGGGTCTACTCCTGATTTGCATTTTGATGTTTTTCTGTCAATTTTTGGCCAAAAAACTGTTTTTTGAAGGGGTAGTGGGATCAGATTAGTTTTTTTTAAATTTGGTGGCAATAAGAAGTTTGGGAGTTGTATGCAGCACCATGAGCTGCCTTTTCCCCATCCCTCCCAAAGACAATGCCTTTCCATTTTGGAGAATTCTTATCACATTAACATGACCAACATGTACCTATTGAACATGTTCTGGAGAAAAAGGCAGGGGAATGAGGAGGAGGAGGAGGAGGAGGAGGAGGAGGACAACTAACTGGCTTGTGAGTGGGCTACATCATCCACCTTCTTTGTCCATAAACTAGCATCATACAAGGTCTAAGTGAGATAGATGGCCCCAGGAGCCAGTGAAAGGGTTTCTGGGGAAAGGATACCAACTTTGCCTCCTAATCCTGAATGGAGCCTTTCTCTTTTTAATCTTGCTTCCATGGTCTCCTCTTCAGGCCTCAATCTGTTTCACTCTTTCTCCACCTCTCGGTCCTCTTTCCAGATTCACCAATGAGATGATTGTAAGGGTGGGCTTTTTGCGAGGTATTGCCTGAGCTACCAAGTAGCTCCATGGAAAAGGGAGAAGGTGAAGTGGGAGGAGAGAATGGAGAGGGTTGTGGCTTTTCTCCTCAAAACAAGGTCTATGGGTATCTTTTCTTGCCCAGAGCTCCTCCTAATACAAAACCCTCTCAAATTTCAATACATTTTTCAACAGTCCACTCTTTCAGTCCCTTTCAATTATGCCATAACAAGAATAGGTAGTCAAAAGAGCAGACCACACATCAAGTATATGGGTTCTGGTTGTAATTGAAAAGGGTCAAAAGAGCAGATTATTGAGCAGACCTCACTTTATATCTTCCAAGTGATATTAATCACTGACTTTATCATGTAGAATTGGTGGCCAGGGGCTACTACAAGTGAAGCAAACTTGAAGAGAAACAGTCCTTGAGTGAACACATCAAATCAAGTAAAGAAAAAATGTTGATAGAGGTATACAGAGAGAATATATCGAACACTGAAGAAACAAAAGACATACAAAGAAAAAAAATAATGAAATTCACCTTGAAGTTTGGCAAAACAAACCCCTACATGGTCAGTATATTAAAAACAGCGAAGGAAAAGCTGAGAAGGGGAACCTCTAGAAATGGTTACAGAACAGGGCATTGGGGGGGGGAACTGAAGAATTTACCTTTGTAGCCTACAATCAGGCACTTCAAACAGATATCACCAAAGCAAATATGGAAAAAATAACTACAGTGTTTAAAAAAAATAGATGCAGTTGTTGACTGTGCAGCAAGACTGCACAAAAATGCGATTTACCATCTATAAAGAACTGCTGGGAATGTAAGCCTGGAAAAAATGTCCAAAATGTTTGATGATGATGATGATGATGATGATGATTATGATGATGATGATGATGGCAATGGCATTCCTCCTCAATAAAAGGAAGTACGTACATTTGAGTGTAGGTACCACTTTCTGCCATTACATTACATAACATCTCTTTCCAACACCTACATTCTTGGAATAACAGGCAACAGGGTGCTAGAAAATAAAGTCTTCTAACGGAAATATAGAATATTTGTAATATAACTGATTTCAGTGAGTGTACTGTATGCATTACTAAGTCTTGATTCAACTCTTTGTTAATTTCTAAAATCATCCTTTTTTGCATTAGATACATTTTTCAACTATATGTATTTTACCCAAGATTAATATGATGATAGAGATTAGGGAGCATAGACCAGCATTTATTAAATGAATTACTTAAGAGTACAACTGTAGATATGTTTACTCAAAAGTAAAGCCTTAAATTCAGTAGAACTTGCTCTCATAAATATATAAATCATACCTTAAGGCACATCTGTTCCTAGGCACATCTATTTAAAAGTAAGACTCATTGAGTTCATTTGAGTTTATTTCCAGGAGAATGGGCATACAGCTATAGACTGATTTGCCTAAAAGAGTGTGGCAGCTTAATTTCATGGAAATCCTTATAGAGAGAGAGATGTGTAATGTTTCAAAAAGGAATCCTGAATATAGTGAATTTTTTAAGAAGCACATTTTAGTCAAAACAGTTCAATTGAATCCTATCAAGCTGATACAATAACAAATGACTAGCTGTATCTTCCTCCCCATCCAAGGAATAATGTAAATAAAACTTGCTACTATACACCTTAACTTGTCATAGAAATGATGAATCATGCATAATTGCAGCATGAACGCAAAACACACCATCATACACAAGCTAGTAGATTTACTGATCTAACAGAATTATTCATACAATGATTCTTCTCATTTAGTGAAAAGCAGTTGTTTTGTAATTCCATACAGATATCTATTACACATATTTGTCAATTTTCAACCTCTAGGTGTTTTCAAGTTCGATTCCTAAAAGCCTCCACTAGCATAGATAGTGATCAAGGTTTCTGGGAGTAAAGCAGAGTAAACTAGAAGTAAAACAGTCTGAAACGAACACTGCACACAATCTTAATCAGATTCCCCTGAAATTCTTACCTGATGACTGACTCAAGGACATTGAGCTCTCATCCAAGACAACACAGATTGGATTGGAGACTATGGGGAAAAGTTACAGGTACTGGAATAGGCCACTTGCTATGGAGATGAGGCCTAGCAGCAACAAGGAGGACAGTGTATTCCCTCAGAAACCCAACCTCTGAATGTTAACAACTCTGAATAAATATTGGATTGGGGAATATGGGGAAAATTTACAGGTACAGAAATAGGCCAGTTGCTATGGACATGAGGCCTAGCAGCAAGAAGGAGGACAGCGTACTCCTTCAGGGACCCAAACTGAATATGTAAATAACTCTGGATTGGGAAATATGGAGCAAAGTTACAGGAAATTGAGAAGACAGTTTGGTGAGTTCTTAAAAGGAACTTAAGAGGAACAATGGCAGGTAAATACCATAGTAAAAAATAAATATTGGTAATGAAAAATTAAAACCACCCAGTGATTCTGCTAAAGAGAATGTTTTAGCACAAATCCAGTTTCCCATAGAGTGAGAGACAGATACTATTTTATCACGGTCATAGGCCAGCATAAGAACAACAAAATCCAGCTTCCCATATAGTATTGACATCATCCTGCATCTGGTTATTATAATCTGTGAAGAATAATGAGCCTATCTTCAGTGATAGTCATCTCAGGCCAGAGAACGTTTGAAGCTCAAGACAGTCAAAATAAATTGGAGAAGTTGATTAAAAACCAATGTTGAAAAATCACTAGCCAGCCATACTCCCAAGGGTTTCATGAAATCAGCAACTCTTATCGTCCTTCATATTTGGCTATCTGCCAGATTTTACTTGATGTTTTAATTAGCTCAATGGTTATGTGCATAGAGAAGAAACTTTATTATTCTGCCTCCCTGAGCTGAAAAGAAATTAATTCTCTGTCCATAGTACAGTTCTGGTTAAAATAAAGATCTACAGTTTTTTCCTTCTTTGAAAATATGTATCAGTAAAGGGAAATGAGTGATTGCAATTGTGCAAAGGCTACTTGTAGAGAGATACATGGTTTGCTAATCTAAATGCTGTTGTTAAATTTTCACTCATAGCTAACAGTTATTTATTATGAATTATCTCAGGTAAACAGCTTTTCAGCCCAGGCCCCTTTCAGCCAGCTAAAATACACTGAGGAACAGATAACTATTAACATATTTGAAATAAATTTATTTTCTGTAATTTACAAATGTTCTACTTTTCCACCTACATACATGCCAGCCAGAGGGTGTACTTTTTGTACTGACCTTTTTTTTTTCTTTTTTCTTTTTTGAGGGGGGTAATGTGGAATTTTTTTGCTGCATTGGTTCAGAATGTTTGTGTGCTTTTATTGTTTTGATTCAGGATATATACATCTGTTTGCCCTCCTCTTCTTCAATATTTTTGTATACTGTTAGACCTTTTACTTAAGAGTCAAATATCTTTCCGAGGGAATGAGGACCATTTCTGCCCCAAGCAACAGACATTTCTTGGGACTGCCAGCAACTGAGTAGACATCTTGAAATGTGTGGATATTGTGGAGAGTGAACATGATAAAGAAAACTTTGCCACAGGTCATTATTTGCAAGCTCTAGGCAAGCTTTTGTTTGGCAGTGATGGGCATTGTGCTGTTCAATTTTTACCTATAGCAAGAAGAGTAAAGTATGAGTCTTTCATATTAGAACACTACCTCTGAATGCCTGAATGACACCACTATTTGTTAGCATAGCTAAAGTCGCCAACGATCTAGATTTTGTACTTCATACAAGGAATCCATCCTTGATATTTTTCACTTTGTCATCATTTCTCACAATTTTTTTTTATATTTTTTATATATCAGCCCAGGATTCAGTAACTCCCATTGTTCCTGTACTCCCAGTATCTTCACATCCTATTTGCTGCCCTTTCCCCGTCCTAGTTTACTATTGTTAAAAAAAAAACCTCTATCTTTGAATGCATCTTTTGAAGTAGATAGTTGAGAATGTGCATGAATGATTAAAGGCATCATTTGAAAGATTTCTACTTCTTAAAACTAACCTCTTAGCTTCTGTGGCAGTATTCTGCATTTTGTGCTTGGTTTGTGTATCTCATTTTTCAAATGTGCACATGGTACTTCTAAGCATGGAAGCAATTACATAACTCCATTATACTATGGCTTTTTTTTTTATTAATCCACCATTTATTTGTGGAATTTTGGTTTATATACCATTCCCAGTGGATATGGCATAATGTATAGTAGAATATATCATCAGCTTGATGAGACTTATAGTCATAGATAACCCTTTTTTTTATTTATTAAAAAGAAAAATTAATACATTACAAAAACAAAATCATAAGTCTATAAATTTTTCACATTTTTAAACTAAAAAAAACGCTTAACTTGTGAGTACGGTTATGTTAATCTAACTAGAGGTAGAGGCAATGGTTGTAATTGATTTTTTTGTGCATTTTATTTGGGATAACAATATAGAAATAAAATCGATAAAAGTTGTTCTAACAAGGGGAGGGAGGAAGGATAAGGACTGTGAGGGATAAATATTAGGGTAGATAACCCTTTTTGACAGGTCAAACTGACATAAAATCTAACATGTTCATACTATATTCTCCCAGTTCTTGTTACTGCTCTGTAAGAAATATTCTAAATATTGAAAGACTACATCTACTTCTTTAATTAGTACTTATATGAACCATCTTTTTTTTATTGTTCAGCCATTTCCATCTGGATCTGTGACAGGCAATATTATCTTGCTGTTGAAATTAATTAAACTGAGGCTGACAGCAGCTACACACATAAGGGCCTGGAACAGTTTGGTGTTAGAATGTAAGCCTGCCCTTTCTGAAAATTGGTGTCCATTTGAATCATTCTGTTGAAATACAATGTCATTTCAAATGCTGATATGATTTGTTTACTTTCACTGAGGTCTGTGGTTTATTTGCCAAGACAGTTGGTAAGAATGGCAATATAAATCACATGAAGTGTAGAATGCTTGGGCTTCAGCAAATTCGGCAGATGTCCATGCAGAGAAGAGAGCAATTAAATCCTCCTGCATTATAAACCAGATAGAATCATTTTCTTGCAAAGGGCTTGCACATATGGGAATATTCTCTGGAGAAGCCTGCTGTCTTGTCACTCCCTTGGGGATTGTGATTGTATAAATTGCTTAGTAATTGTAAAAAATCATGAAAGAAGAAAATGAAGCATTGTTAAACTGAAAGGGGGGAAAAAGTGATTACTGTGTGATTTTTGGACAGATTGAATCTGGATTAATCATACTTAGAGTAAGTCCATTGAAATCTGGATTCAGCCTGGAATCTAGGATTTTAAGCATGCAAAAACATAGTCTAAATCCAACCTCACACAAGGAGACATCTCACAAAACAGAGCCTCTCTTCTCATTCAGCCATTGCATGTGTTTTAAAAGGTTCCCTAACCTTCTGGAGTACATTTTGGGATGCACTGAGGAAACTGCAGGGGCAAGATGGAATTCATTCAGCCTGTCAGTGGCATCACTTCTGGTGGTGTAAGGTTGTTCTTGTGTACAATCCTTGTTTTCTGCTACAGAGTTGCCTTAAGTACTGTGGACTATCCCATTAGGTACAAAAATAAATAGACATCTGTTTATTGCAAAGAAAACTTGCAAAGCTTCAACCAGTTGCAGTCCGATCATAGTCTTCTGTTTTATAGAAGGGGTCCTTAAAATTTAGAGGTTTAAACGTACCCAGGACTTTGAATATTTAAAGTTTTAAAGTTTTACCCTTTAATTTTGAAGTATGCCCAGAAGGGTACTACTAGCAATAAGGTACTATACAGGACAGCCAGCATGGTGTAGTGGTGTCACCACTGGACTATGACTCTGGAGAGCAGGGTTCAAAATCCTTGCTCAGTCAAGGAAACCCACTGGGTAACTTTTGGCAATTTATACTCTCAGCCTCAGAAGAAGGCAAATTTTGCTAAGAAAACCCCACAACAGGGTCACCTTAGGGTCACCACAAGTCAGAAATGATTTGAATGAAAACAACAACACAGACGTGAGCCCTCTGTAGTCCTTCCTGAAGTTTATTCCATCAACATGTAGCGAAGGTAGAGTTTTAGTCCTGCTGCTCCATCCCCAATTGCTTTGCTCTCCTAGGAGAGTTTGAATAGGAGAGTTTACACAATTCTCCATATGATCTGAAACCCAACAAAAATCAGGGTCCCCAATCACATAGAGAGAGACCATGATTAGGGGAATTTCTTTTATTTCAGAGTTGTTACTCACCACATGGCGAGACTCATGGAACTGTAGATGAGATTGCAGGTATACTTCTTTCTTCATGTGTTGACAGATAACCACAGTGTAGGGTTTTGTCCAATCTAGCAGCATTATGAAAACATTATAATTTCCAAACCATCTGAATCCTGATCCAGGCAAATAATTATTTGAGGATTGCCTAAATAAAGTTAGCAGTTTGTGGAAGATGACACTTTTTCCTTTTTTTTAAATATCAATCATTATATTATATAATGATTATATTATATTATATAATGATTACTATATAATAATAATTATTATATAATGATTATTATAATACTGATAATTTATATTATCAGTAAACGTAGAAAGGGGTGGAATGTGGAAATAAGCACTTTGCTGGTCCCAGGTCTTCCTGCCTGCCGTCTCCACATTCCTGCCAACTTCAGTTAAACTCTGTCTAGATTTTCCTCCACTTGGAGTTTCATGGAGGTGGGGAAGAGAATTCTCCTGAGCAGCTCTCAGAAGAGTAATTGATCAATCTCTAGTTCATGAAACTGGCCCACGTATAGTTGCCAGAGACAGTGCTGTTGTATTCATGCACAGTGAACCAGGTGGCCTAAGGAACTGGCATGGACTTTATATAAGTGTTTCCCTAATGTTGGTTCCTTAGTCTAAGAAAAATGTTGCTTGAGTAGCCGAACGGGTAGCATGATCTGATCTAGATCTGATTCTAGCCCAGGACTGGGCAAGCTCCAAAATTCCAAGGACCATCCAGGAATTGCACTCCTCCCACCCTGAAAAAATAGAAATGAAAGTAGCACAGGAAGAAAGTCCACTTTGGCCGGTGGGGGGCATCTTGTCACTTTTAACAGGTGTCAGAGAAGATGTCCCACTTCCAAGTGGCAGTTCTCTGCCGTTCCCCACCGTTTGGGCAGCATCACTTCTCTTTTGGGGCTGCAAAGTGGCCTTGTGGGTTCAGAGAAATTGCATTATTTAAGTCCCTGCTGTAGCTTCTCTTACTCTAGCATGGTGGCTCCAGCCTTGAAATGTCCTGTTTGAACTGTGTTTCTGCCCCTTCCAACTGCAGCTGCAAAGGAAGAGTATAGTTCAACGGAACAAGGTCAAGATTAAACCAAGTAGATATTGACTACATCCTGCCTGTAGCCACTTAATTCCTCATCTTGTGTCTAGCTTCAGTCCAGTCTATTTGGGCTATCCTCTTGCCTCTGCCAGCCAATAGCAGATAACTGTTGAGTCCTGACAATATATGAGCTAGATGAAAGAGACAGAACTGGCACATGCTAAAAAATATTAACATTTGTGTTTCACCCTGAGGCTTTTGGAAGAAAAGTTCAAAGGCACAGAAATCAATTGTATTTAAAATATGTTTTGTATCAATGAGAACTTAGGTTAAGGAAACAGACATTTATATACCACTGCGGCAGGGAATGTCTATGAATTCCCTTATTTTTCATGCTGTAAACATATACAGTGCAGAAAATAAGGAGTGAAAGAGAAAAGAGACAAAATGGTTGATTCCTTGTCCTTAAAATCAAGACAACTGGAAGTGGGTTTCCTCCAGGACAAATTCAGGGAGAAGGGGTGTTTTATCCCAACTAGTCCATTGGGTGCATGGTCATATTTGCAGCCCTTTATTTTGAGATTCCCTGTACCATGTGAGTAGACCATTGTTCCAATCTATTTGGAAAATGACATTAAAAATATTGACATTAAAAATATTATTCAAATCAAAAAATGTGAAAATAAAGTGTCATTTACTATGCCTAGAATAAGCATAAAAACAGCTAATTGTACTCTTTATTAATTCAAAGAGATGTGATGGGGACATCATTGTTTTGGGACGATCGAAGAGTCCAGTTAGCCATCTTTGTCCTTAGTACTGAAACAAGTAATATCTCACAGACAAGTGTGGTTTGTTTGTTTGTTTAAAATATAGGTATATTATTCCCATAGGCAGTTCAATGATTTATTCTCTGATTTATTTCTTACAGCCATTTCAGCTGTGCTTTATTATACAAAGGTTAATGCAAACTGGGAACGGGATAAATTAAATTCACTTTGCAGTTAGTGACCTAATACAGACATTGTAAGATGCTGACGAGTGTCAGCAATTTTGTTGCTTCAGTTATCTTAAAAATACCAGTTTTTCCTTTCAAATAAAAAAGTCATGTTTTCTAATCCTCTTTTAAAAGATTTCATAACATAATAAGCTCAGTATTTTGCTTGATAATGAAAGTATGTCACTTTGAAATCTATGAAACGTTATCAACTATTACAGAAATTTAATGCAGATACTATGACTAATGAACTGATGAACTGCTTTAAACAGTAGTCATAATATAGTTATGTGGAAGTAATCATGCACTCTTTGATTTTATTGAAGAGAGCCTAAGGAATTACAGGTAAAAGAGGGTTTTATTAACTCTCAGTGAACAAAATGAATAGGTAAGTATTGAACACGACATGATGCAGTGTGATAATTGCATGCCTTGGGTATGTTACAAGGCATGGAGCATAGCCAAAAGCCTTCATCTGTTCTAGATACAGTTATTTTTTCACACTCTGTTTAAGTACATTATTGCAATTGTATTCTTGCAATCAGAGGAAAAACAATTTCATAAAAAATGCCTTGGAAATTTATTCTCACAGCCTTTTTAACCCACTATTACTTCTTTCTTCTGAAAATTAAAGAACAGTGATATGTGCCAGCAAGCCCTAATCAACAGGAGGCCCGTACACCAGTGATATCTGATATGGAAACATATTGTAAATCTTTCAAATACAAATACAAGCTTAACAATGATTTAGCCATAAATATTTTATTTATCATATCTGAATGAAGATAATTAACTGAGATGAACAACATGAAATTAATACTTCTGTGGTGTTTATTGCAGCAAAAAGTCCTTCCACTAACTATAAACACTGACTAGGTAAATTGTACCAACTTCCTTTACATGTGTTCACCCTGTAAAGAAACAATCAATCTGTAATCAGTTTCAAAACTACTGCTTAAGCTAAAAATTAGTGCATCATTTTAAACAAAAAAGTTATCTTTAGAAATATCCCAAAAGATTTTGTAGCAATAGTTTAGGTTTATATAATGAAAGATATATTTGTTTCTACTTGTGGACAGTTTTATTAGCAGAGAGGACAGCATCAGAAATATATATAATGAATTAACTTCTCTGTAGGTAATATAGAATGGCCTATGTTTTGGATTCTTTTTCTTTTATGGGTTGTATCATTATTATAAATGAAGTATCATTACTGCTGCTTATTAAATATGAACAAAAAGCTTTTTAGCAATCTATTATAATTAATAGGGCTGTGAATTTTAATTGCAATTGTATATAATGAATATTAGTTGCATATTTCATTTTATAAGTTATACGATTTCTTAATGGTCATCTTGATATCAGAGCTTATAATGGTCATCTTGATATCAGAGCTTAGAAAGTTAAACTTTAAGAATAATCCTTACTGCAATATGGTGAAGCTTTAATTATTGAGCAGTAAAAGGATGATACTCTTCCCAGCCTTTGCATCAAATGTGAAAATGTGGAGGAAATAACATTTGGCCTCTGAAATTATCACAAGATATGGGAAGGGAATAGTTTGAAACTTCTGAGGCCTTTTTTGCAGGGCATTTGCCATGCGAAAGGGCCCCTCAAGCGTCGCACGAATGTGAGGAGGGGTCCACATGACGCACTCACAATCACGCAACACTCCAGGGTCTGGCAGGTGCCACTCACGCACTTTTTCATTTTTGGCTTTGAGCCGAAATGAAGCGCGATTGCACATTGCTCCAGAGCCCTGTGCACATTTGCCATGCGTGCGGAGCTCCGGAGCCACGGCGCTCACACTTTCTGCCCCAGCGCAGCCTGGAAACTCCCAGGCTGCATTGCGGAAGGAAAAGGCAGGGCTCTTGCACAAGCGGGTGGCAGCTGCGGAGCTGAAGGAACTGGGACGCAAGAGCCTCTCGCTGGAGGCTGCTTGTGTGATCCCCACACCTCAGCTCTGTGAAAAGATGTGTTGTGGAAAGGGCCTGAGTTTCCAGTAGTTTGCCTTTTAATATCGACTCAGCCAAGTAGATCTTTGGCAGCGGGAATGTTATTCCAGAATGAGCCCACAGGCCATATGTGGACTATATATGTGGGCTATAGATTTGGACTACCTCTCTTTATATGTTTTTTCATGTAAGTTTTACCAGTTCAGCTGCCAGTGATAGTGGTGCATGCACGTATGTGTGTGTGTGTGCTCTTCGTATTACCTCTCATGTTTCAATGTATAGTTTTAATCATTATGGAGCCACGTTCTACTGCCAGAATGATTTGAATGTTCAGAGGGAATATTGTTGTCACAGTGCATGACATACAGTAGCATATTCTACAAAATAATTTTATTGCCATGCCATCTAAGGATAAAGTGAATGACCTAGTAAATTAATGTAGAATGTCTAACAAGTATGCTTTCAAACACTGACTGCAGTTTGGGAACAGCAAAATGACCTCAAACATATAGTAAATTAGAAACTAATTCAATAATTTGAGGGGGATTTTTTCCATCTGTAACCCATTTTGAAAAGGAAAGATACTAGAACTACAACTGAAATATTGTACAGTCATTTTTGTAGTTTTTAAGTATGTTCTATTTTTATTGCAGTGCTGGACCCAAGGGAGACAACATATATGAATGGCGATCAACTATCCTTGGGCCTCCAGGTTCTGTGTATGAGGGAGGAGTTTTTTTCCTTGATATTACTTTCTCACCAGACTACCCCTTTAAGCCACCTAAGGTAAGGGGAAACATTATCCTTGGATTGAAACAAAATTATGAATGCTTTCGTAGAAGATTTCGCTGTGCAATTGCCATGGTTTGTTCACAGAGTTTAAGGGAGAAGGCCTAGGCGATACCATCTTAATTGGTAACTTTCATGTTTTCCAACCATTACTTTTTTTTCCTTACTAAAAAATAATTGGTTAAGGAACATAAAACATCTACATACTTGTTTCTGATTGGCAGCATCAGGAACAATCCACGTGGAAGCATCTTCTTAGTTAACACAATTGCAAATAATGAGATTTAAGTAATCTAGACTGACTGTAGATTTCAGTGTGAAGAAAGCATGGTTAACTTGAATCTAGCCCATTATTTGGACTGAATTATTTCTTTAGTCGTTTCAATACTGGCTTTGTCTCATAATATGAAGGATTTTTTTGTATGGAAAAGCAGATATGCAAAATAGTTATGAAGCCATGTGGCTGCTTCTAACATTACTAAGAAACCATACTTAATATGAGCATTTGGTCTGATATCTAATGGTTGACCCAGAGTGCAATTTCATTGGCCAAAATTAACCAATTATATACTTAGTGGGATATTGAGAAATGCACAGTTATACTTTGTGAAAAGCTAGTTAAGATAGTGTGTTATTACTTATAGCACTCCAAGGCAGAAGTAATTTTAGATCTTGAGCCAGCAGCTAAAAATGTTATATAACCCCACTTCAGACATCACTCATCTAACTAATGGGAGATTTGAATTTCTAGAATATGGAAAGGAAAGTGTACGTAAACTTGAAACCTATTTATGGCAGCCTAGCCATGGTTTCACCAGTACATCTGATCAAGGTACAGTAGAGTCCCGGTTATCCGACCTGCAGTTATCTGACACTCCGGATTAACCGATGTCGCAGCTGCCTGGGGGCGTGGCTACAGGCATTTCCGCACCCCAGACACACCCCGACATGCCCCCAGGCCCGCCCCAACACGCCCCTAAAATGGTGGCCGCCGCGGGTCTCCGCGTCATCCAACATTTCAGTCATCTGACCCTGCGCCCGCCAGTTTAGGTCAGATAACCAGGACTCTACTGTATAATCAATTGAATTTAACAAACTGAATGTCTACATTAATCATGCAAACTGCAATACAACTTCACCAGTAATAATACAGCAGCTTCCTTGAAAGTGATTCAGATTGTATCACAGTCTAGAAATCTGCAAATATCTTAAATTGGGGACTGCTGCCTTGTTGTTTTTTAACCTGATTGTAGGTACTGTTAGTTGATCTTCTAACGTAATTACCCATTGAAAGCTGGCCCAAGGTGAAATAGGCTAGAAATATGTAAAATAAATCTGTTACTTTTTTTTTTTTTTTTTAAAAAATCAAAATTATATATCAAGAGTAAGTCATTACTGAGAATTCATGTCCATGGATGTAAATCCAAATCCCAATACTTATTCTGAAAACTACATGAAATAGCTCTGAGAATGGGAAACCAGAGATTTTTTTTTAACTGAGATTTATTGTTAGAAGAAAACAGATACTTAATCATTTATGTCTTGTAAAAGAAATAACATAGTTTACAAGAGAAATGTAAGGCATTTCTGTATCTCTTGTACCTTCTTTGTTCATGGTTCCAGAAACCGTTGTAAATTATTTGTATGTATACGTTGCTCCAGGATATCAGGTGGTCATACCTGATATATTATTAAAAGGCTAGGAAATATAATAGGAGACATCAATACCCATAGAGGAATAAGAAGGAATATATATAGGGAGGCTAAAATCAAAATAACCCTTGTAACTTTTATATGTTGGTGTCTCTCAAGTAATTGTCAGTTTTCTGCTGTCTTCTCTTACCTTTTAAAAAAACCCTATAGCATAACTCTGAACTATACAAATATTTTTTGTATTACATATTCCTATATGTTCAGCAACTGGCTCACTGTAAAGCCCTCAGGGAAATCATCTGGATGTGAATCTGCAGAGGAAGGTGGCCACAGTTCATTTGATACTGAGAAACTTTGAGTTCTTCAACTCTCAGCTTTCTGCCTGTGTATTAAAAATGTACATTAGCAGTGAAAATGTTGATGAAGCAGTTTGTACTTGCTTGGATTAGCAGGAGCCAATGTTTGAAAATATTGTATAGTTTGGACAATTCTTCTAAGCATGCAGAATATAGGTTTTTTTTTAAAAAAAATGAGAAATTTGCTGTTTCAAAAAATATTCCACAGTATTTATTACACTACAGTTAGTACATAGCACAGACAATTTGGCAAAATAGGAGGTGGTACATAAGGAATGATGGATTACTGTAACAAGTCACTTCTTTACAAGGCATCACAAGTTCCTGTAAAACAATAAAAAATTACATTCATGGGAAAAGCCTTTGCATACTTGAGTAAGGCCATTATGTCATGCACTGAAAACATCATACACTGAAAGCATGTATTTTGCAGTTCTTCTTCGTGGTCTCTGTGCCTTCATACACTAGGAGCTTTAGCGCCTGCGCGGTAGCGTTCGGAAACTTCTAGAGCTTGTTCGCTTGGCGGGAACCCCTCCCCCACGCCGGTACTGCACATGCTCCTCCCGCCGAGCAACGGTCTCTCCTCAGTTCTTTCTCGTCCACCGTCGCGTATGGAAGGTTCTTCAGTTTGTTCCTTGACTTTGTGCTTGGCTTGCTGTTTTTTCACGGTTTTCGGACTTTCGGACTGTTTCTGACCTCTCCTTCAGACTTTCCCTTTGGATTTGGTGATTTTTGGACTTTTCTGTTGGCGTTTCGTCTTATGTCCGCGCTCTTCAAAAAGTGTGTGTCCTGCGGGCGCAAAGTTGCCCTCAACGACGGCCATAAGGAGTGTCTCTTCTGCTTGGGTGAGTCCCACAACACTCGGACTTGCCCAATTTGCCGGGATTTTACTCCCCAGACTCTCCGCAACAGGTCCGCGAGACTTAAATCCTATTGTTGGGAGCAGTCTTTGAGGGCAATCGACGAGACCTCCACTTCCAAGATGGCCGAAAAGAAGACGACTACGCCATCGACGGTATCGGCGGCTGCCGTTCCGTCCACCTCGTCGGTATCGGGCTCGGTACCGGCGCGAACGCCGATCTCGGCGTTACCGAGGATCCCCAAGCTCTCAGCGGCTGCCAAGTCAGCAAAAGGATCCTCAACGGCGAGGAAGGCTGAGGCTCCCGTTAAGGAGACGCCTACTAAAAAGCGCCCTGCTCCGGACGGAGACAAGGGCAGGGAGAAGGAGAAGAAGAGGAGAAGAAGCGTTCCCCGGCTGGGGACGTTCAACCTCCCACTCCTCCTCCGACTCTGCAGCCTTCCAAAGGGCGAGGCGAGTCTGTCGATCTCTCGGACGATGAGATCGAGGACGTTCCCCAAGAGCGCCCGGGCTCGCCTGTGGTAGACCCTCCAACCCTGGTGGAGGAGCACCACCGCCTTTCCAGCCGTCGCAGGTCGGCCGACCTGCAGCAGAGAGAGCCCTCTGCTTCTCCGGAGCGGCGTTCTACTTCGTTCGGGTCCCGGTCCCGCTCTTCGGAGCGTCCGGTGGCCTCGCCGCCTCCTAGGGAGACAAGAGAGGAACAACCTCGCTCGTCTGCCTCCAGATACACCTCGGTGTCCTACGTGGCCAGGTACGCGAGGGAATCCGAGTGGAGAGAGCGCCCGGCTTCTTACCGGTCACATTCTCCATCGTACCGGGATCGGTACCATCGTGACCCGAGACGCTGGGAGACCTTCCGGAGGTCCCGATCACCTCGGAGACAGCGCGACTAACGCTCGCCTCGAGGAGAAAACTCTCGGTACCGTCGGCACCGAAGCCGTTCGCCGTCGGACCGCCGCTCCTTCAGCCGCTCCTCGCCTCGATACCATAGGGCGCGAGAGCCTTCGCCTCGATACCGAGCAGTATCGCCACCTCCCAGGGTTACGGCTATGGCGACGCGCCCTCCGGAGTCGGTGGTGACTGGACAGGCTACAACCACCACGGCCTGTCAGACTACGCCGGTCACCACCAGAAAGGTGAAGTCTGTGGTGAGCCAGCCGAAGCGTGACACTGCCACTACCACCGTCCCAGCTGCGGAGAAGCCCAAGAAGGCTGCACCCGCAATGGCAGTGAAGGAGCCGGACACTGAGCGGCGAGAGGACTCACCGAGCTCGGAGTCTTACGACTCGAGCGCGGAGTCCGAGGTTTCTGAGGCGGCCTCCCAGGAGTCTCCTCCGCTGGGATTCGGGGAGCCGATCCCAGATTCAGCTCCAGAGGACGTCCACCAGTTCTCTGCGATGCTGTTTCGCATGGCCTCTACCCTTGGCCTTAAGATCGCGGATGCGGAGCCGGAGGATGACGATCCCGTCTTCTCCATCTTCGAGGGGAAGCAACCTGCCGCGGCCCCACTGCCTCTTCTGCCCCGGATTGCTAAAGTGGTTAAGTCCGCATGGGACAGACCGGCCTCGGCACAGCCGATACCGCAGCGTTTGGAGCACCTCTACAGGGTGCAGAAGGATAACGCAAGTTATCTCTTCAACCACCCTGCACCGAACTCTGTGGTGGTCGAGTCGGCACAGACAAAAGGCACCGGCAGGCAACACACCACCCCGCCGGATAAAGAGGGCAGGAAGTTGGACGCCTATGCAAGGAGGTTTTATTCCGCCGCCTCCTTGCATATTAGGTTGTCCAACACGCAGGCTTGCCTCGCGGCATACCTGAAGAGGGTACTCGACCGCCTTCAACCGGCGATGGAGGCGGTACCGGAGGACATCCGTCAGGCTGCCTTGGTCATCTTCAACGAGGCCATATCCATCGCCCGGCAGCAGATGACCTCCTCCCGGCACGCCGTAGAGATCGCCTCCCGGGTCATGGCGGGATCCATCGGCTTGCGCCGCCATGCCTGGCTCAGACCAGCCGATATCCAAGAGGACACCCGAAGGAGGATCGAGGATCTCCCCTTCGACGGCGAGGGCCTCTTCAACTCCACTACCGACCAGACGCTGGACAATTTGGTTAAGGCGAGGTTGACTGCCAAAAAGATCAGGCTCCAGCCGGCCACGCAAGCCCGCAGGACCTCCACCTTCCGCCCATCCTGGCGACGATCTTCCACCTCGTCGTTCCAGCGCTCGGCCCAGTCCGGCCAGTCAAGACCGTCCTCTGGCTTGTCGGCCAGACGTACTTTTAGACGCCGTCTGGCTTCCTCTAAGAAGTCCTCCTCGGACGCGAAGTCTCGATTTTGACGTGTCTCGCAGGACCACCCAATATCCACTCTTCAGCCTACCATCAGCGCTCGGAGACCGGCTGACTCTGGCTCGACACCTTTTGGAGTCGCAACATGTCACTACGGACTCTTGGGTGCTTTCTATCGTCCGTCTTGGCTACGCCATCGAGTTTCACGATATTCCACCTCGAGGCGTTTACTACTCCACTCCGTCGAGTCAGGTCCTTCTGGAAGAGATCCAGTCCCTCCTTCAAAAAGGAGCGATCGAGCAGCTCCCGCAGGAAGCCAAGACCACCGGCTTCTTCTCCCGGTACTTCACGGTACCGAAAGCCGACGGTACCCTCTGGCCGATCCTCGACCTCAGAGGGGTGAACTACTACATCCGCCCCAAGAGGTTCATGATGGTCATGATACCGTCGATCCTACCCTTCCTCCATCGAGGGGACTGGTTCGCCTCTATCGATCTCCGAGACGCCTACTTCCACATCGCCATTCGCCCGCAGCACAGACGGTACCTCCGCTTCGCAGTCGACGACACCTGCTACCAGTACAAGGTGCTGCCGTTCGGACTCTCGACTGCCGCAAGGGTCTTCACCAAATGCATGGCCCCGGTGGTATCCTTCCTGCGGACGAAGGGCGCTTCCGTCCACCCTTACCTCGACGAATGGCTGTTGGTGGCGTCCTGCAAACAGAGACTTTACCACGACGTCCACATGACGTTGTCGCTCCTGACTCGCCTTGGCCTACAAGTCAATCCGAAGAAGTCCCACCTCGAGCCGGCGAGAATCTTGGACTTCATCGGGGCCACTCTCGACTCCACCTCCGCCAAGGCGTACCTGCCAGAGACTCGGGCCCAAACCCTGATCCGGGCTGCCACTCACGCCTACACGGCCCTGACGTTGTCTGCGAGAAGCGTCCAGCAGCTCCTTGGCTACATGGCTGCGACAACCGTTGTGACCTATCTCGCCAGACTGAGGGCAAGACCTCTTCAACACTGGTTCATCCGCATATTCGACCCCCTGCGAGACGAACAGACCATCCGACTGCAACTGCCGGAGGACGTGCGCTCATCCCTCCGATGGTGGCAGTCGCGAAGCAATCTGATGTCTGGGATGCCCTTCCAACAACCGACACCGAAGGTGACGGTAACGACCGACACCTCCCTGTACGGATGGGGTGCCCACTGTGGCGATCTCAGAGTCCGCGACAGATGGACCAACGACGAGACCGCTCTCCATATCAACGCGCTAGAGCTACTCGCCGTCTCGAAGGCACTATGGGCGTTCCGCCACGTCGTAGCGGGGTGCACAGTCCTGGTCCTGACGGACAATACCACCACCGTCTGCTACATCAACAGACAAGGAGGGACTCATTCCACGACCCTGTTCAACATCGCTCTCGACCTGTGGGAATGGTGCATTCGCCTGCACACGCATCCCGTAGCGGTTCACCTGGCCGGGCAGGAGAACACCACGGCAGACGCCCTCAGCAGGGACACCTCATCCCATCATGAATGGTCTCTCTCCGGAGAGGCGTTCAGACTGATTCGAGACTGCTGGGGCGAACTGTCGATCGACCTCTTTGCGACCAGGGAAAACGCGAAGTGTCGCCGGTTCTGTTCGAGAGCGGGCCACGATCGCGCTTCCATCGGAGACGCCTTCCAGTTTCCGTGGACTGGGGAACTCCTCTACGCGTTCCCGCCGTTCCCGTTGCTCGGCCGGACAATATCGAAGATCCGAGCCGACACGATCCTGGTAGCCCCGTACTGGCCGAGGCAGCACTGGTTCACACCCCTGCTACGGGCTGCACGAGGCGACCTGCTCCGTCTACCATCGACGCCGGGCTTGCTCTCCCACTCCAGCGGCCGAGTCCTCCATCCGAACCTGCCACGCCTGGCCCTCCATCCCTGGAGGATATCGCACTAGACGATCCCGTGCTCGGTACCATCCTCGTCGCGGCCAGGAAGGAATCCACCCGTCGCAACTACCAATACAAGTGGCGACGCTTCCTGACCTTCGCTAATGAGAGGAGCGAGCCGGTATCGCCTGCTAGACTCTCTACCGTCCTGCACTTCCTCCTTCATCTCCGGCAACAGGGCCTGCGTTTCCATCCCTAAAAGTTTACCTCTCCGCGATCGTGGCATACCAGCCGCCACAATCTGCGGCATCGGCTTTCTTCAGGAACGATACCGTTAAGCGGTTCCTTAAAGGACTTCAACATCTCTACCCGCCGGTATTGCCGCCGCTACCGCCGTGGTCCCTCTCGTTGGTGCTGTCGCAGCTGACGAAACCGCCCTTTGAACCGATGGCGACCTCGGATGACAGGCTCCTAACTTTGAAAACCGCCTTCCTGGTAGCGGTGACCTCAGCAAGGCGAGCGGGTGAGATCACAGCTCTTCGATCCGATGAGCCCTTCACGGTCTTCCACAGAGACAAGGTGGTCCTGAGACCTGACATCTCATTCCTGCCTAAGGTGGTGTCCAGTTTCCATCTCAACCAGGACATCATCCTGCCTGCCTTCTTCCGAACCCGACGACACCGTTGGAGCGGTCCCTTCACTCCCTGGATGTGCGTCGGGCCTTGGCCTTCTACAAGGACAGGACTGCTTCCTTCCGACAGACGCCGCATCTCTTCATTTGTTATGGGCGACGTCAGAAGGGCCACAAGGTGTTCACCCAGCGCTTCTCCAAGTGGGTGGTACACACTATACAACTGGCGTATGAGCTCGCGAGGAAGCCTCCGCCAGCCCTGCTTCGAGCCCACTCCACCAGAGCTGTGGCTACTTCTGCGGCCCTCCTGCGAGGGGTTGACCTGCATGAACTCTGCCGTGTGGCGACCTGGTCCCAACCATCGACCTTCGTGCGCCACTACAGGCTCGACTGCCGGTCGCGCAGAGATGCTCGGTTCGGACGTGAGGTGCTGGCTTCCGTGCTGTAGGACCTGACCTGCCATCCGACCGGTAAGCTACACAGTCTCCTAGTGTATGAAGGCACAGAGACCACGAAGAAGAAGAACAGGTTGCTTACCTGTAACTGTGGTTCTTCGAGTGGTCATCTGTGCCATCATACACACCCGCCCTTCCTCCCCTCTTTCTCAGGTCCCTGTAGGTTCTACGGCGGACGACAGAACTGAGGAGAGACCGTTGCTCGGCGGGAGGAGCATGCGCAGTACCAGCGTGGGGGAGGGGTTCCCGCCAAGCGAATAAGCTCTAGAAGTTTCCGAACGCTACCGCGCAGGCGCTAAAGCTCCTAGTGTATGATGGCACAGATGACCACTCGAAGAACCACAGTTACAGGTAAGCAACCTGTTCTTTTCAGACAACACAACATAATCTTTATCACTGAAAATTAATGAATGGACTTTTATAGATTCTTTGACAGGATGACCAGTCAAGTACACAGCAGAGGATAAGCCATTAGCACTATTCAAACCCAAGAAGGGTAAAATAAGAGAATAATTTGCCTTTTAAAAACTCACCTATGTTTGACTATATAGCATTAAGCTGTTCAATTATATTTTTAGTTATGCTGCCACTTTTGCAAGATTTTTTTTCTAGTTGCAGTTAAACTATTTATTTAGTCTCTTAGTCCTTTCTCTGCTATCTGCAAAATATCAGTGCTAAATCACCTCTAGTTCAAAATTAATTGATAGAGAAATATTTTTCATGCCACCATTTTCCCAGCTTTTAAGTTGATGTTCCGCAGTTTAAAGTAAGCTTTACATCTGTGCAGTGAAAATATTTGATGTGAAAAAATATTTAAAGAATATGATTATTCTTAAATAAAACATTTCCTTTCCAGAATAATTTGGTATTTCCCTGAAACTCAAAACAAAACAAAACAAAATATTTTTTTAATGTTGAGTCAGAATGATTTTGAGTGTTAGTTTCAGTATGACTACTTTGTTGTTTTAAGAGATTACTATGTCAAATCCCATTTCAAGACCTTTATATTTTATGCAGCCAGAGATGTGAGTTCACAAAAGCATTTCTTGATTCTACATACAGAGTGTCTCGGGCTGAGAAGAAGAAGTCAGAGACTATAGCCATATATTGTAGAACATGTCATTCAAGATCACTTGCCCTATTAGATACGTAGTACTGACTCAGGTGAACCTTGTGGTATAGTGAACACACACACATTCTTGTCTTACTGAGAATCTTCCTGAATGCTTTACTTTAAAATGTAATTTCAGAGTGCATTTCAGTCAAGGCAAGTTATGTTCCGTTCATTTTGTTTTCGCTACTATTGCATTTTACTGTACATTTTTATAAGTGAATTATATATCTGTCAACATGTAGAACTTGAAATAAAATGCTGTTATGTCAAAAGCTCCTGATCAGGGTCCAACCACACTGTTCTGTTCTCTTTTTCCCATATTGCCATGACCTTCCACTTCAGCCAGCATGCTATTCAGAATTAGTATGTTGCATTTGGCTCTTTTGAGTCCCCATAGACCCAAGGGGAATGGGTGGGTATAACTTATTTACTTACTTATTTAATGTTTTTGCTGATATTCATCCACATGTCTGGATGATACTGTTTTAGTTACATACACAGAAGTACTTGTTGGTATATAAAGAGGACATTGAATAGTTGTTGAGAATTCGAACCAATTGATTTATTCTCTGCAACACATATTTTATATATACATTTAGACAGAGAGCATTTCTTTGCTATTAATCATACTGAGTCTTCACTGAGTCAGTTAAGGGCTACCTCTCTTTTTTCCCCTTTGAAAATATATCTTTGTAGACTTTTTACCCAAGAGTTCTGTTGTCTCCTTCCTGTGTATTGCTGATATGCTTTGGGCTAAATAAGCAACAACATTCACATCCTGAGCAAAAACAGAGAAAATGATAAATATATATATTAATTCATATGCTTTATGCTTACTTTTTTCCTAGGTTACTTTTCGGACAAGAATTTATCACTGTAACATTAACAGCCAAGGAGTGATTTGTTTGGATATTTTAAAAGACAACTGGAGTCCAGCATTAACCATATCTAAAGTTCTTCTTTCTATTTGTTCACTTCTTACAGACTGCAACCCTGGTAAGTTAAATAGGGAGTGTTCCATTTTTATTGGTATCTTGGCTTATTGGTTATCAGGGATCTCTTTGTTTCTAAACTTTGTAAAAATGAAAAGTTGTAACAAATAAGCATTTTCTTACACTGACTTACTACAAACTGTAACACTTTACAGTAAAATCTGTGGATTACTTTTTTTGTATTAGCTGTATTTAAAACTGGTTGAGCCTCCCTTATCCACAATACTTGGGATCAGAAGTTTTTCATATTTTGGATTTTTTTCTGATTTTGGAATACAGTATCTTTTTGGAATAGCCCCCTGTCTCATTTATTTGCTGCTGCTGTTGTGTATGAGATGTGAGGCTGGAGAGAGAGACTGGGGATCTATGAAATGGCAGGAATCTAAGTTACAGTGCTTGGTGCAAATCCACACCTCCTGCCTTTTCCCATGTCCTCAGTCTCTTGTCTTTTTGCCACCAGCCACTCACTTTCCCTTTTGAGGTGGTGGTTGCAGTGCTCCTACTCATTTGTCTCTCAGATCCTCAGTCTCTCTCTCTTTTTGCTGCTGGCTGTCTGCTTCTGTCTCTGCAGGTGGCAAAAAGTTTTGGGTTTTGGAGGTTTCTGGATTTCAGATTTCTGGCTAAGAGGGGCTCAACCAGTATTGAAGAGTTTAATTAATCCTTTGTAAACTCATGATTGTTGTACAGTTCCACAATGTTAAATCTCTGGTTGTTCCTGTTAAGCTATTTATGTTGACTAAAAATTAGATGTTAGAACAAAAATTACCTGTAGAAAGTAATGGATGAAGTTGAAGGCACATGTACTAATATGGTTTTCTCCTTTTTCTTTTTTTTAGTTCTGCAATTTTATTCCTAAGAAAAATCTGTTGTATAGAAATTAAGCAGAAGAATTTTACCACATTATATCCATGCTAAGGAAAAAAACCTCATTCATTTAGTTTCCCATATTATTCTGTAGCCACAAAAACAGTGAATAATTCTGTGCAAACTTCAAGATGAATGTATTATAGCCAATGTTTTCTTTGAGTCCATTTCATCAGATACATGAAGTGTTATCCTGAGCTACAAGTAAATACAGAGACAGGATCAGAGGGAAATGAAATTTAGAACAAGACAATTATAATTACAGTAGTCATTTACAAAATCGTTGTCAGATGATAAACCACACATGTGCTATGATTTAAAAAAAAACTTTGCCCTGTTCAAGCCACAGGAGTTGAATTATTTGAAGCATTGCATTTCAGATCTCTGTTCCAGAAAAGTGGTGGGCTGTCCCAGTAATTATTACTAAACCTACTTTCTACACTACATTTCACTCTGAATTCTGTTTATTATCCTTTTCCTAACAATGTATATATTGTGGCTCAAGATAAATCCTCATTCATGTGATGAATTGAATTCTAGTCCACGAAAGCTTATACAATTTTTGAAAACATTAGTCTTCACCATGCTTAATTGTTAACTTTCTGGTATCTTTTAAAAGTCGGGAACAGAGCCAGTTTTATTCCTTCTGTATTGGCTTTCCAAAATAATAATGCATTAAGCAAGCAGTGTTAAAAATTTGTGGTTTTTTTCTTACCAACAGTACTGATTATCTGTGCACAAAAAAACCTGACAGAACAGATTTTTATTGTGATAGTGCCTACTTTGTTCATTTGTGAAGATGTAAGCAATTTAATTTTCTTGTTTTTAGTATCACTGACAAATCAAGGCGATTCTACAGTCTTCCTGCTAATGTAATACTATACCAGTTCAAACATAATGTCAAATCTTAGTTTGGCAAAACATGAACAAGTTCAAGATTCATACATTCCTCTTCTTTTCTGATTTTTCCTCTTGTACATTCTGCTTAATTGGTTTTCAGCAAGCCATATTTTTAGGTATTTAAACCAGGTACTACGGTTACTACCCTGCAAATTAGGATGTCCCCTCATTCATCCTTGTTGCAGGGCAGGCACAAAGCCAATTGAGATGCATCATCAGATTGTGGTTTGATGCAAACTGTGAAAGAGCTATTTAAGTGGAGCTGTCATGGGAAGGATGGAATGTGCCAGCCCAAAGCTCAGTTCTGTAATTATGAATTCTCCTAAGGTCTTAGTCTACTCTTTTTTAGTAAGTCTTAAGGAAAAAATGTAATAAATACTTAAATATTGCAGAATCTTGGTTTGTGTAGCACCAGTTTCCTCACTTTCTCAGATTAATTTTGGTTCAGCATTTCATAGAATCATACAATTATAGAGTTGGAAGAAACCACAGGGGCCATCGAGTCCAACCCCTGCTATGCAGGAACACATATCAAAGCATTCCCAACAGATGGCTGTTCAGCCTCTGCTTAAAAACCTCCAGAGGAGGAGACCCCACCACATTCCAAGGCAGCATATTCCACTGCCAGACAGCTCTGACCATGGGGAAGTTCTTCCTAAGGTTCAGGTGGAATCTCCTTTCCTGCAGCTTGAATCCATTGCTCCTTGTTCTAGTCTCTGGAGCAACAGAAAACATGCCCACTCCCTCCTCAACATAACATCCCTTCAAATATTTAAACATTGCTATCATGTCCCCTTTTAACCTTCTCTTCTGCAGACTAAACATACCCAGCTCCCTAAGCCCCTCCTCATAGGGCATGGCTTTCAGACCCTTCACCTTTTTGGTCTGGACATGCTCCAGCTTATCCTTCTTGAACTGAGGTGCCTAGAACTGGACACAGTATTCCAAATGAGGTCTAACCAATTCAGAATAGAGTGGTACCATCACCTCCCTCGATCTAGACACCATACTCCTATTGATGCAACCAAGAATCGCATTGGCTTTCTTGGCTGCCACATCGCACTGCTGACTCATGTTCAGCTTGTGATCTACCAAGACTCCTAGATCCCTTTCACACATACTGCTATCCAGTCATGCATCCCTCATCCTGTATTTGTGCATTCCATTTATTCTGCCTAAGTGTAGGACCTTACATTTCTCTCTGTTGAAATTTATTTTGTTAGCTTTGGCCCAGCTCTCCAATCTGTCAAGGTCATTTTGTATTTTGATCCTGTCCTCTGGTGTATTAGCAGTCCCTCCCAGTTTGGTGTCATCTGCACATTTGATCAGCATGCCTTCTATTCCTTCATCATTGATGAAGATGTTGAATAGCACTGGGCCCAGGACAGAACCCTGTGGCACCCCACTAGTCACTTCTCTTCAGGATGAAAAGCAGCCATTGGTGAGCACCCTTTGAGTTCAGTCGGTCAACCAATTACAAATCCACCTGACAGTAGCCCTGTCAAGCCCACATTTTACTAGCTTCTTTACAAGAATGTCATGGGGAACTTTGTCAAAGGCCTTACTGAAATCAAGATATGCTACATCCACAGCATTCCCTTCATCTATCAAGCTTGTAACTCTGACATGACTTATTTCTGAGTAATCCATGTTAACTTTTAGTGATTACGGCATTGCTTTCTAAGTAATTACAAACTGACTGTTTAATGATCTGCTCTAGGATCTTTCCTGGTATTGGTGACAAGCTAACTGGACAATAATTATTTGGGCCCTGTTTTTTTCCCTTATTGAAAATGGGGACAACATTTGTCCTCTTCCAGTCTGCTGGGACTTCTCCTGTTCTTTAAGAGTTCTCAAAGATTATTGACTTCTGCCAGTTCTTTTAATATCCTTGGATTTATCTGACCCTGGAGACTTGAATTCATCTAGTTTAGCCACATATTCCTGTACTACTTCTCTACTTATTCTGTGCTGCATCCCCCCTTCCTCACCTGCTCCCCACCCCCCAGGTTGAGTACTTCTATCCTTTTGCGAGAAAACTGAGGCAAAAAAGGTATTGAGTAGTTCTGCCTTCTTTCTTCCCCCTGTTAGTAATTGGCCATCTTCTCCACGCAGCAACCCTATCATTTCCTCGTTTTTCCTTTTGCTGCAGACATAGCTTAAAAAGCCCTTTTTATTGTTTTTAATATTTCTGGCAAGCCTGAGTTCATTCTACACTTTAGCTTTTCTGACTTTCTCCCTACATATTCTGGCTATTTGCTTGAATTCCTCTTTGGTGGTTTCACAGTTCTTCCATTTCCTGTACATGTTTCTTTTAACACTTAGCACAACTGAGAGTTCTTTCATCAACCATTCCGGTTTTTTTAGGCACCTGCCATTTTTCTTCCTTTGGCAGAGTTTTAAGTTGTGCCTTCAGTATCTCACTTGTAAGAATCCATCGTGAACTCCTTTCTCTTTCAATATTCTTGACATGAGATTTCAGCCAGTAACTCCCTGAGTTTACAGAAATCAGCGTTTTTAAAGTCTAGAATGCGTATCTGACTACATTTGGCTTCTCCTTCTCAAATAGAGCATGGTCACTCGCACCCTAAGGATCCCACTAGCTCCACCTCATCAATAAGATCATCCGTGTTGGTCAGGATCAGATCTAAAATAGTTGATCCCCTCGTCACCTCTTCCACCTTCTGGACCATGAAATTGTCTGCAAGGCAAGTGAGGAACCTGTTGGACCTTGCAGTCTTGGCAGAGTTTGACTGCCAACATATCAGGATAGTCGAAATCTCCCATTACTGCTGCATCTCTCCTTTTTGACGATGCAGTCATCTGCTCCAGGACGGATTAATCCAAGTCCTCAGGCTGGCCTGGAGGCCTATAGCAAACCCACAATCACATCCCTATTGTTTCTCGCTCCCTTATTCTTACCCAGATGCTCTTGACTTGGCTTCCTGGATTTAAGTCATTGATCTGTTCACAGGTGAAAAATCTTTGACATATAATGCTACTCCTCCTCCTTTCTTCTTTGGTCTATTTCTGTGAAATAGATTATACTCCCCTATTCCTACATGCCAATCATGAGACTGGCACCAGTCTCCAAGGTTCAGTGATGCCTATTAAATCATATTTATTTTGTTGTACTAAGAGTTTGAGTTCATCTTGCTTATTGCCCACGCTCTGTGCATTAGTGTAGAGACACTTAAGACCACGTGCCCTTCCCGGAAGTCCTGTACTAAAGTCACTTTCCTCCCACTGTTGGTCTCTAGTACTACTTGGCCTGCTCTATCTATATTATTTGGGCTGTTTTTCCCAGCATTCGCCCTGAATAATACTGTCATCCTCCCCAGCTGAATTCGATTTAAAGACTTCTTGATCTGTTTTGTAAAACTGTTAGCAAAAACGTTCCTGCCGACGGTTGTGAGGTGCAGGCCATCCATTGCCAGAAGACCATCTTCGTGGAAATGGAGACTGTGATCCAAAAACCCAAATCACTCCTGGTTTCCCCATCTGTGGAGCCATTTGTTAACTATTCTTCTCTCCCTTCATGGGCCTTGTCCTTCCACAGGGAGGAAAGATTAAATGACAACCTGCACGCCAAGGTCCTTCAGCTTTCTACCCATAACCTTATAATCCTTTGTGATGCGCTGAAGCTGCACCTCACAGTGTTGTTGGTTCTGACATGAACCAAAAGGAGGGGGTTACAGTCAGTAGGCTTGACCAGTCTCGTTAGCCTCTCCATTATGTCATTGATTTTGGCCTCAGGGAGACAGCACACCTTGTGATACACCCTGTTTGAGTTGCAAATGGTTGGTTCCATTCCTCTCAGCAAGGAGTCCCCATCACCATAACTCATCTCCTCTGAGGCTTGTCCAGGGTTACTCGATGAGCAGATTCTTCCATAGCCACCTGGACATTCTATTCAGGCTAAGACTGTCGGTCCTGCTGCTGTTGGATTTTGTCTTGCTGGTGTTGGAGTTCCTGTTGCTGATGTTTTATTTCCTCTTGGTGACATTCCATTACCTCTTCCTGCTGTTCCACTTCATCATTAATAAGGTTGAGAACTTGGAAGCAATTCTGTAGCTCAAGAGTCCCTATTTGGTACCTGGTCCTCCTACTCCTCCGTGTTACGTTCCTCCAAGCATCCGTCTCCTGGTTTCGTGAACTGACTTCCTCATCTGCTAGCTCCTCCATGTATTCCGTCTTCAAGAAGGTTCTCTCCACCCTATGCAAAATCTCCTCACCCTCCCTAATAATCCAAAGATAAGAAAACTGGGCCTCCAGCTGGTAAACCTTCTCATCCACAAGGGCCACCAGTTTGCATTGGCTGCAGATGTACCCAACGACATCTTGCCACAAGAAAAGAAACATTCCACAGCTGTTGCAGGTGACTTCAGCGGCTCCCTCACCCTCCATACTTGATAATCCAGACAGTCAAATTAGAAGAAGTAAAACTGGGCTTTGCCTTCAAATTCCCCTGGTAAAATCTACATCAACACCCCTGTTTGCCAAGCTCTTATTGTCAAACTATCAGGACTGAGGGTGCAATTCTATAGTGGTTCCAGTTACTCCACCAAGTTGCCCAGTCCT
Organism: Ctenosaura bakeri; assembly: GCA_948474755.1. Classification (NCBI taxonomy): domain Eukaryota; kingdom Metazoa; phylum Chordata; class Lepidosauria; order Squamata; family Iguanidae; genus Ctenosaura; species Ctenosaura bakeri. The sequence goes on from CAOLHI010001246.1 coordinate 213,699, forward strand.
CCTGGACGTTGTGGTCAGGCAGACTGCTTCAGGAGGGCTTCAGCCCAAGAAGCAATGAACTCTTGCTAAACTTAGACAGTCCAAGTGCATGCACCAAAGGCATGCACTACTGGGAGCAGATATAAAGAGCTGCTTCCTCCCCCTAGCTAGTTAGTTAGAAATAACAGCTGCTGACTGCTCCCCCTCACTAATCAGTTAGACCATGTGCTCAAGGATTTGTTAAAGCTTATTTCTTGTTTAAATTATTTCTTTTCTAAAATTGACCAGTTTGGGTATTTCTTTATCAAACTAAAAAGATATCTATATTGATGCTATTATTAAAAAATGCAGGTTAGGCATGATGGAGATTTTTTAAATTTTCTTTTTCAGACAGTGATATCTCCTGGCTTTAGGCCCATTTCTTGACAGTTCTGGTACAATTTTAACAAATTGTCAGATAACCATGCTATGTAATCTGATTTTGAACATGGCAAAAGAAATTGATCACCTTTTTTTCAGTAAAGGAGTCACACTTGAGAATACTTCAGGCACATCACATGTCAGTGAAATATTTGCAGGGTAGATGCTAATGGGAATGTTCTGCTTTACATGTACAAACAGAGAGAGAGAGAGTTAACTCTGTCAGCTGGGAGCCATTTTCAACATGTTCTATCTTTCTTTCACCCTAGCCTACCCTAGTGCACGTTAGAGAAAGAAAGCTAGCTGGATCCCTAAATTGATAAGCAACCTTGTATTCTTTGTTCATTGATCATATAATGGGAAGAAATGGATCAGGTCAAAAAGGAAGGCAACAGTGAATCCTTGCATGAAAATGCAAATATAATATGTGTACATTTTCCCTCATGAAGGGAAAAGTCAAGCATCAGTTACCTAGTAGGCTTAGATTTATGCAAATCTTTATTAGAACAACAAACAGTAATAAGAATGGCAGCTAATTAACCCCCAGCCATACACAGTGATTAAACTGAGTTTGATGCACAGCTGCAGCTTCATTGGCAGGCAGCGCTATTCTTCTCTGGCAAGCCAAGGAAATAAAAAGAGGTATTTGCTCCTGTAGCTTCTGACATTCACACAGTAATCCACAAAAGATGTCGAGAAGGAGCTCTTTCCTCTTTGGTTTTACATCACTGCCCTTTTGTTTCTGATCACTCAAGGCAGGCACTTGTTTGTCCCTTTTAAACAAGTGCTGCGAGATCAGACTTGTAAACTGTTCGGGGCTCTTCCGTTCTGTTCCTTGTTCATATTGTTTGGCACCATCAGGCAGCAAATGGTATTAAGAGGTATCTGATCTTTGTTAACCCGGTGAATGCATTGCTATGATCAGGAAGGGGAAAATGTGCAAATAAATTATGATACCTTGGGGAAAGAAAGAAATAAAATATGCAAGATAGAAATTGAAGAGTACGGAATAATAGGAGTATTGGATTAGCCCAACTTTTTTATTTATATCAAATAACAGTTATGCATGAGATTTAAAGGTTCCTATACAGAGCTGGCTTTAGCTTCAGCCTTAAGTGTTTACTTTTTTCCCCAATTTTCCTTTATTAAAATTAAAAATAGTATCAATATAAACTGGCTTATAATTTAGAATGATATTGAGTAACTACTGCATATTGAGAGGTAGATTCATCTAGCTTAATGACTAACATGGCATTCAATCCAGGATGTATTTCCACAGATTTCATTTTAGAAAATTTTATGTTTATATTTATACGTTATAGAAAAATTATATTTATATTTGAAGATGGCAAAATAGTAAAGACAGTATTTCTAAAAACTTAGTTAAAGAAAACATGGACACATTGAAATGTAATAAGTCATAATGTTCACAGGCAATATACTAGCACACACTACCCATTCACCCCTACTAGATTCTTCTTACTTGCAAGAATTACTAACAAAAGTAACAAAACTATAACCTGAAGACAGTACACCAGAATTCTCAGCATTTCTTGTTTATTGTTACCTCACAGTATAGCCAATTTCTGTGAATGTGAACATGATCGGCAATATTTACTGTCCCACAAAAACTGTCTAAGACTAAAAAAGAATGGGTGATACTTGACTGAGGTGTTAAAAGAATTATAACTTCCTCATGGAGGGCCTTCAAACATTTACCCAAAATATCATTCCACAGAGTGGATATAGCATTTAAAGCATCATCTCTAGCATGTTTTTCCAGTTATTGTAATCACTAGAATCTAGTGTTGCACTTAGTTTGTGCTTCCTAGGAGAACACAGGCATGGGAATGCTGCGTTTTACAGGATATGCCCCCCTTCAAATAAATGACATTTAAGCTTTACACCTATAAGGGTACCCGTAGAGGCCCAGTACTGAAGACTGGCCAATTATTCAACCAAAATGCTGGCTGTAGCTCTCAGAGCTCAGTACTCCTTTTAACATCAGGTAAAGTTGGTCACATGATACTTGAACCCAAGTAGTTGCTGCAGATAGCTGCCATAACTTTCCCACAGATGGGTGTCATTTTACTCTGGAATTATGCTCTGTATCTGGAATAAAATGCTCACTAGTATTTGGAAGCTAAGAGTTGCTGTGAGAGGGGCTGCTAAACATGCTGCACCACATAGCACCTGGTAAAGAGAGGCTAATGTGTTGTGAGATGTTGTGAGATGTGAAGGCACTGAGAGGTTCATGAGAACCTAATGCCATCCCTTCACCTACGCAAAGGCTGTTAGTTGAAATCAACCCTCCAAAGTCAATATGAGGGAAAATCCTTAAATTGGGAAGGAGGTGCTAGTTCTTTATCGTTTCATGTGGCACTGTGTATGTGAGATTCCATGAATAAAACTAAGGCCTAAGGATGGCCTGTGGTGATCTCATAGGGGCAATGATGCCACAGGGGGCAGGCCCCTGTAGCTGTGTTACATTAAACATCCAGTTGTTTATAGCATATCTAACAAAAAAGACAATAATTATCTGGCTTCAAGTGCAGACCTTTCCAAGCTCTACATTGAACAGGGGAAAAAACTTTCCCAGCTTTTCTAAACACTGCTCTTACTAATAGATGGAATTCTAATCCAACTAAAGAAACTTGTCCAAGCAAAATAAAAGTTTTCCAAGTTCTGCTTTTAATAGGTTGCTTCTATTAACTCAAGGAGTCATTTGTGGAATCCTTCCTTGCAACTAAAATAGTAATCATCATAATCAATCTGTATTTTGCAGAGGAGGAGATGAACATGTCTGTTTATGTCAATTCAGAAGCAAGTCCTCTACAGTTTACAGTCAGAATCCACCAAAAATATATCCTAGTCATAGTTTCAAGGTGGCGGGGGGGGGGGCATAAAGAAGAAAGTAAATCAATCAGTCAAGTCAATCAATCAGTCAGTCAATATTTTTCAACTTTCTTTATATCCTACCTTCTGCCAAAAAGATTCCCAGTGGCTTATAAATCATTTACAATATGACAGTTCTCTGTTCCTCAGGCTTACAATCTAAAAAAGACAGGACACTCAACATAAAGGATTAGAGGAGGGGAATAAGTATAGCCAATGTTGACTGCTTTTTTGTCCCTCAGAGGCCACCACAGCAGAGAGGGAAGGAGAAGTAAAATGGTGCATGTTCCTAGGAGGAGAGGAAAGAGAAAAAGGCCCCAAGTTGTAGCGAAAGAATGAGAGCAGGAGAAAAGAAAAAAGAGGGAGCAGGTAATTAAGGTAAAGGTTCTTATAGAGAAAAAAAGGAACGACTGCAGGGGAAAAGGAGAACAAAAAATAACCAGGAGTTGTGGGATGAGGAGGAGGAAGATGAGAAAGACAAGTAAAATAAAAAAAGTTAAACAAGGAAGCTCCTGCGCACAGCTGAAGAAGAATGACATTTGCACCAACATTTTTTTTTTCTAATTATGGTGCAGCCTGCATGCACCTGAGGAAAAAAACCAAACTACCTCTTCAATCATTTACGGTAGGATGAGAAAGGTGGAAAGAGAACTTAAAAAGTTAATGTTAAGATCAGAAAACCCGCAAAGCAGCAATACAGCTGCTGAGGCAGCAAATACTAAGATAACCCAGTGTTTTCCCCACCATGTCTGCTCATTCCTTCTGAGCCCCTAGTTACTGGCCGCAGTTTGAGAAACAGAGAGGGAGGAGGTAGCCAGGCAGATACACAGGAGGTTCTGTAGCAGCTCCTTTAATTTTTTTCATGGCCTGAGATTATTCCTTTCTTACTAAGGCCTGGAGAAGAGGGCCTAGAACTCTTCAGTTTGAAAACTCTATGCCCTAGAGTTACATAAGTAAAGCATAAATAATTGGGATAATTGCTACACTAATTTGAGATTACTTGTTTGCATATCCCATTAAAGGATAACAGAGTCTTTCACTTGATTACCCTCTTATGAATCAACTTTGTTTTATTTTCCTTCCCCTCCACCACAATGTTATCTCAGTAAATGTATTACTGACATGTTATAGTGTGTTCTTCTAATAGGCAATTGCCTATTCAGTGGGTGCAGGATCCCCTTGTTACTAACGTTCATGAAAGTAAATATTCCAGAACAGTATTGCAAGGAAAACTTAACAGCTGTTTAGTAACGTACACTCCCCCTTCCACATTATGGGTTTGACCTTTGCAAATCTGATTATTTGCAAGGTGCACACATGCCCCCCCCATAATCCTCATCCCATTCCTTTGCCTATTGATGACATGGAGAAGGGAGACAAAAGTGCCTAGGCAAAAGGCAAGGAAAATGAGGGGGAGGAATGCCCTTACTTTCCTTCTCCCCTCCAGAGCTCCCCCCTCCCATTCTCTTGTCTTTTGCCCTGGTGTGGAGAACGTGAACTGAGGCAAGGAAAAAGGAAGGGGAGCAGGATAGTGCATGTGTGTGCCTGGCACAGAGAACACATGCCAAGGCAAAGGAATAGGGGGAAAGGGATGTGTGTGCCTTCCTTCTCCCATGCAGAGCCCCCCTCCCATTCACTTGCATTTTGTCCCAGTGCAGAGAATGCAAGCCAAGGCAAAAGGCAAGGGATTGTAAGTGTCAAGGTCAGAGACCTGGGCAGCGAGCCAGCCTGGAGAAAAGAGTGGGAGAGCCAGCAAAGTCCAGCCGGGAGAAGACAAGCAAGCACTTACTCAAGGAAGTTCATTTACCAGAGCGCCAAGCAAAGCCATAGTCAGAGTTCCAAAGCCAAGGGTCAGGAGTCCAGAGATCAATTCAAGGTATCAGGAACCAGGTGCTGGGAGCAAGGTATAGGCAAGAGGAGGGCTTGTAAGAAGTTTACCACAAGCAAAGGGAAGCTTCCAGGCAGGCAGTTATATAGCCCCAGGCACAAGTGTGTCCGGTCACCGCTTCTTAAACTTAGCGAAGGAAGCCTCCCTTTGCACAGCCCTCTTGAGTCTCCATCTGCCTTGATTGGGGGCTTATTGAACCAGGCTCCAGAGCCTCTACAGAATCGGATCCCTGTTGCTCTAAAGGAGCAGGCAGAGGAACATCCGCGCCTGCTTGGTCCATGGCAGCAGGGGGAGCTCTTGAGCTGCAAGACTCATCTCTAGCCAGAGCAACAGGGACCAACAGCTGCTGCTCATCAGCAGCAGCTGTGACAGAGGCTTCAGTTATCACAGCGGGGGAGGCACAAGCATACTTTCCTTCTCCCCTCCAGATCCCCTCATTCCCATTCCCTTGCCTTTAACCCAGCATGGAGAAGGAAGGCTCGCACACCAGAACAAATGGCAAGGGAATGGGAGGAGTAGATCTGGAAGGGAATGGGAGTTAGAGTGGGGGGAGTTATTTGTGTTTTTTCCACTGTCACAAATGTTCTGTGCCCTGAACCTTCACAAAAGTGGAAGTGCCACTGTATTAGTATCTCTCCATTTCTTTTGAATTTTGCTGAATCTGGGATGACAGAACTAGACCAGACCTCCCTCCCAAAAAAATTAACCAATTAAGCTGAAGTTTATCAAAGGCCTATAAAATGTTTTTGTTGAAGATGTAAATGTTTATCCTGTCTGCTGTTTTTGAATGCGTGTGTTTGTGTGTATATATACATACATACACACACATACATACATACACGCATACCCATAAATCAGTAGTTAGCACTATGTGACCTTCCTAGTCCATTTCTTCTTTTTAATTTTTATTACCTTATTTTGCTTTCATTTTCCTGTTTTTTCATGTTGTTATATGCTACCAAGCCAGCTTTTTGTTAGGTTCAATGTATGAATTAAAAACTTAAAAGAGAACCCTACTATTAACAGCCCAACTCAGTTCTTGTAAACCCAGGGCCACCACTTCCTTTATTAAGTCAAACCACCTTTAATTAGTTCTTCCTCTTTTCCTGTTGCCTTCACTTTCACTGACCGTTACTGTCTTTTCCAAACCTGTCAGAGTTGTAAGATAAGCAGGGGAACACTTTCTCTAAGTTCCACTACCATCACAGGCTCATTTAGTGAGGCCCCCCCTCCCTGTTTTCTTTTTGCAAAGACATTTTTGTTTAAGCAGGCTTTTAATGTGCAGGCTTGCCTTTTTAATGTAATGTTTTTAAGAAGGAGGGATTCTTATTGGGATGTTTTATATACCTTTTTTAACTTCCATATTTGTAAAATGATTTTGTATTGTTTTTATGTGGTGATTGTAATTGTTTTTAAATTTTATTGTGAATGTTTTTTAACTGATTCTTTCTGAAAGCCACCAGATCCTACTCTGGAAGAAAGGTGGCATACAAATGCGATAGATAGATAGATAGATAGATAGATAGATAGATAGATGTTCAAAGTACAATAGCCTCAGTTTAGTCACTTTGCCTCCTAATAGGAGATCAGGCTTGATTTGCTCTCAGACCCAGTTCCTATTTCTTGTAAAGAAATAACAAAATATTTCTTATAAAGAAATAAAAAAATATTGTCAAAAGAGATTACCACTGGAATTCGAATACCTATTTAGTTACATAGAAGTCAGCAGATGATGCATTATGCTTTTGCAGTTTTATTAGATGATATAGGGAATAAGCCATTTAATAAGTGATGTGCTATATTTTGTAAGGTAAACTGACATTGGCATTTTGACTTCCCTTTGGAGCATGCAACAAAATAATCTTGTAGGGCATATATTATAAACCATTAAGCAAAATCGAATTTTGTTCCCTGCTTTCTATTTGCCCAAGGTAGAAAACCTCTTTGTGAACAGCAGCACCATCTCCTACTCTGTTGTAGCTGTCTTTGTTTAATCGTTGGTTTCCTTTTTCTTTACTGAATGGGTGACCATATTTTGTCAGTCTGCAGTGATTCCTCTTCCCTTTTAAGCAAGATGTTCCATTTTCATAGCATTCAAAAAAGCATAATCATTCTTTTCCCTGAAGCATTTTGTTTTCTTGTTCATTAATACTGCACTAATCAGAATTATAACAGAAAGAACTCTCAATTTTTGACTGTGTAGACAAAAGACATTTTAGAAAATTAATTTCCAGAATTGCCTGAAACTTCCATCCAGTCAGCTAGACCAGGGCAACCAGGGTGATTCAACTGCATCTGCCAGAAAACCTAAACCCCCTCCTCCTTCTGAGTGGGTTTAGTGTGGTGAAATTATTTTTATGGTGCTCATATGTGTATTTCTCACAGACATTACAGTATACCACTTTCTTTGAAATGTCAGAATGCCTGCAATCCTCCTCCTTGTTAGGGGTGATAGTATGACTTAAAGTAAAGTCTAGGAGTGTGTGGACTCTAAGATGTTGTCAAGGTTCTGCTCCCATCGTTCCTTATCATTGGCTATGTGCATAGGCCTGATGGGAGTTGCAGTCTAAAACTATCTGCCACTCGTTCCTCACCTCACTTTACGGTTAAATGACTTTTCTTACATTCTTGTATCTCCCCTCCGGTACTGTTCACTTCCCAGGTGTTTTTTTCCCCCTGGCAATCACTTGGCTCTGCCCCAAGTTCTTTTCTTCCTTTCTGTTCATCAGTAGCAATTGTGCCTATTGATTCCCTTTTGTGACAGCTGTATTTCAACTTGGTGGGCAAGTTTTATATCAGACTCTAACATTTGAAGATGAGGCTTTCTTCATACTTTTCTTTCTAAAAATAAACCCCCCAACTAGCTATAATATGGTAATAAATCCCTTAGACTACCACAAAGCACTAGATATCTGTAATGTTAATTATGTTCAATTCTTCCCTCACCCTGTCTCCTCAGTTTATATTTGTTTACTTGGTCGTTAATTTAATGGGTGGATTTTATGGATGATGGCATATTTTTAGTATATCCTATTTTGTCTCTTTCCAATGAAAGTTTTGTGATGTTCATGGAACTGTAGTCCAAACAGAGCCAGCCATGTACAAGAGGGAAGTATCAGCAGATGCAGGATAACCCTGAGATTTGCAGATATTTCAGTATTATTTAGAGAGAATCCTATTTGTGGTGAGAAGGAACCCTTGAAAAAGCACTGATGTATTAAGGTTACATTTAAAGTTAGAGTTAGTATTAATATGTTCAGTAATAGGATCATATTTAGTAACAGCAATAGGTTAAATATAGTTGAAAAGGATAGAGTTAAGAATGTAAGAAAAATATATAAGCAGTATGATATATAATGTGGAATAAGTATATGATGATAAAGGATCTGGAAAGAAATAACGATGTAAGCTATTTCATTGTAATGTTTTCTTTTTCACTTTTATGGTAATCACGTGGTCTTATGTTTTGTTTGTTTTTTCTTTATAATTAATAAAATAAATAAAAAGCACCAATCTCAGCCCTATCCAGTTATTCCAATTAGATTAAATTAAACATATTGGGAGGGCCACCACCACCACCCCTGATCATCACTTTCCACATGTTCTACTTCATTTTCAGGGCTCCACGTTGCAAGGAGAACCTTGATATGTGGTGGATGCTCTCCTTTTCAGGCTGTTACTCCTATATGAGGAGTCTCCACAAAGGGGTTGGGCTAGTGCATTCGCTCCCCAGGTGTTTATTTTAGCCCTGTTACAGATCCTTGAACAGAGCTGGAATGCTTACTATAAGGAAGAAACTGATAGTGGCTGGAAAGAACCAAGGAAGAAAAAGACAAGCAGATCTAAAAAGTAAAGGAAAAAAGGCCCTGTTAAACTCTGTTTAACAGAAAAACAGAGCAGAGCATGACAGAATGGCCAGACAGTGGACCAAGAGATACGCTACATAGGAATCTGCTGTAGAACATGCTGGACCTGTGCAAGCACATTCAAGATCATTCCTTCTCTGGTTCACACTGAGAAACTATTTTCAAATTTCAGGAAAGAAGGAGTTGCCCTTAGACATCAAAAGAGAAATCCAAGATATTAGCATAGCTGGGGTTGGGCATAGTTTGTCCCATTCAGCAACTTGCCCAAGAAGAGCATAATCAGTGCAAATTGAACCCTGGAGGAAGCAGAAGGGAAACCTAAAGTAGGGGGTAGAATGATGTGGCTAGGAGCTCTGGACAGAAATATGATGCAAGATTGTGTTGCAAGGCCCTCCTTCAGTAGCTTTGTCTGTTCTGCATATGACTGAATGTGCTGATTTTTGACTGAACAATTTGTATCACCGCCACGATGGATGGGTTTTTAAGGCTGAACTGTGCCAACACAATGTGGGGAAAAAACTTGTCCAGTGTTGCAAGCACATGTGCAAGCACACACATTTATAATCGCCATGTCAGAGTGCTCCTTTAATTCTGATACTTCAGTTGGCGTGCTGGCTTCTTGTTAGGGTCAGAGTAACTAATTTGCTTTGAGCTTATCAATTATTTGACTGATTTATCATTATTATGATTATTTTCCAGCTGACCCCCTGGTTGGAAGTATTGCTACTCAGTATATGACAAACAGAGCAGAGCATGACAGAATGGCCAGACAGTGGACCAAGAGATACGCTACATAGGAATCTGCTGTAGAACATGCTGGACCTGTGCAAGCACATTCACTAAGTGCATCAATAGCCCTCCCTTTTTTATTTTTATTTTTTATGTTTTGAAGGATTTTGTGACAAAGTTGACTCCCCTCCCCACTTTCACTCTTTTATTTTTATTCTTTTATTTTATTTCTCTGTTCAACTTGAAAATTGTATCTTTAAAATATAGATTGGGAGTTTTGGGTTACAGTGCAAGGAATGTTGAATCTGTAATAGTATAGAGCTTTGTCACAAAGCTTTGTATTAATGTATTTTTTTTCTTTCATGTGTCTTTGGGAAAAACAAGCAAATTCAGAACTATATCTTGTTTCTACTTAAATGTAGTGTTTAGGGTTATTTTTTTGTACGGAAGTCTCTAATGGTGGGTGCATGTTATTGGGAACAGGTTTTGTACAAAAAGCATAAAATCAAGAATCACTGTGCATTACTAAGACTGTGTTTTAACACTAGCCTTCTGTTTCCCAAACACAAGGCTGCTGGGTTGAATCAGATTATATGTATTTTGATTTACTTAAAAGAAAAGTGCTTGTAAATTTCTTAGGGACCTGCCACTTTTGACTGTGGATCAGTTGTTGTACACTTGTATTATTAAAGCACTCAATAAAAACACTGTGGCTGATAACATGCACTTCTTGTAAAGCAGTGCTTTTGCCCCTTGTGGAGTAGGCCTGGGTCAACTGTGCCTGTTTCTAAACCTACACATTGCTAGAGAGTCTACCACTGTGTTTGACTTAGAGCTGCCCATTTTTCTAAGGACCAGCTTGCCATTTTTTGCTATAGAAAAGGTAACACAAGGAGAATGCAATACAGTCAGCCCTCCGCATTTGCAGGTTTCACTTTAGCAGATTTGATTATTCACGGATTATTTACTATCACCTCTACTGCCTCCCTATACCATTTTTAATAGGGACTGCAAGCTTTGTTAGACTGAGAAGCTGCAAAGGAGGCTTGTAAGTCCCTATTAAAAATGGTGTGGGGCAGCAGTGCAGGCGGCAGTCAGCCCCACCAGCCACCCACTTATGCCTTATGAAGGAACCCTGATGCCTCAACGGAATCCATGTTGGGTTGAATATGGTAATCATTCTTTTTTGTGTGTTAAAAATGGTTTAGGAGGGCCGAGAGTTATTCACATTTTTTTCGTTTTCACAGGGGTCCTGTGTCCCTAACCCTAGTGAATGTGGAGGGATGACCGTACATCCATTTTTATTTCTACTGTCAAAACCCCTGATCACCTTGTCCCACTTCTGCAAGCTGACCACTGGCAGAACTTAATATCCTTAATGTCTCCACTGCCCTATAAAACCCAGTTCACAGGTTGCTGTTCCAGCTATTCACAAGTTACCATTCAAAGAACCAAGTAAAAGGCAGACGTTGTTGACGTGCTCTCAAATTTTATTTAGGATGTTGTCTGCTTGGAAACACCTCTGAATCTGCAATAGACTGCATAAATTATATTGAAACAACTTTGTCCACAATGTTATGCCAATTCTTTGTTTCTTAATGTGAAAAAAACCTACCATGCAAATTCACACCATCTAAACTTACTGCATATGGCTGTTTATGATGGACAAAAATAAAGTTTAATCATTGTGTGGGCAAGAATATCGAACCCCACATGGATTATAACATTCACTTCTGATAGCAGAGAAAATATATTTATATTAATGCAATTGACGTAAAAAAAAAGTGCACTGTGATTTCTGTGTTGTTTTGCTGGTATCTTTGCATACATTTGATTCAGTCCATCCTTTGGTGCATGGCAGAGATCTTTGGTGCTGTGCTACATCATCACACAAGCTACAGCTCTAATGAATGTGCAGTGTCTCTGAAATGACAGCCATCATTCAACTAGATGTTGGGTTTTGCTGGATTTTGGAGACTCTGCAAACCATCTCTCCCATACTTTCCCAGTGTTAAGCCACAGCTTTGATAAGTGTCTGAGACTAACTGCTGGTGACAGCTTGTACTTCCCCCAGCACCCCCTTCGCTGGTAATAGTGTACTCACTGGTCTTCATATGTACAACTCATATGTACTTTCTGCACATTTAGATTTGCTTACATCAATAACTATATACTGAAAGTAAAGGGTATTCCTATGCATTCCCTAGGTCATGTTTAATTTTTGAAAGCAAATCCATTATTCTTAATAACAATGATTTATCCACGTTCTTTTCTGCAGAAAAGGAAAGGAAAGAGCTTGCTGCACCCAGCATTTCCAGAATGTATTGTGGCAAGAGTATTTCTGCTCAGGGTGTTGACCTTCAGGCTAATTTTAGACAAGTCCAAGAAGAACAAAAAGTCTTGCTCAGCTAAGGAAGTGTGTGGGAGTTACAAATTGGAAAGAGTATGCTCCTGATATTTAAATCATCTTGCAGATTACTGCCCTTTTTATTTTCATAAGGCAGTTGGTGTTAAAGTGCTATATTTGTATATCCACTTATCCAGGAGTAACTTCCACTGAAATCTGCTAGAACTGGAGCCCCACCCTTGCAACTCAACCTCAATTCAGTGAGGCTTACTTCTAAGTTAGATACAGAGGAACCTGCTGAGAGTGCGATGTATTTCAGTATAATTACAAGAATAAGGCTACAATTCTACACATATTTACCAGGAAGTAAATACGGTGGAACCCAATATAGCAGACAAACTGTAAGATAATACAAACATATCTCAAAATCTTGTAAAATCTTGTATCATACAGAAACTGGAACCTTGTCTCAAGTATTGTTATCAAATAAGACTACTTCAGGAACTGTTACTAGAAATATATGCAGCAATATTTTGTTACTTCCTTAAAATGTAAGAACATGTTTTACTCTTGCTCTTATATTTATTGTGTGCTTATATCACTTTTGTAAACATGATTTCAAAGGGGAAAAAAGTCCAAAATCTATTTGCATTTTTAATCCAATATGACAGGTCTAAAAAGCTTAAGGAAGATATACTCTCCAAGGCCACAAGAAGGACTGCACATGTATGATAATTTGAAATATTTTACTAATATCAGTCTATTCTACCTTCTAATTTGCGTCAGACACTTGGAAGAACTGTCATTTTACTGTCTTTTGGCTAAAAATCAATGTGTGCACTTTGGAATAATATTAGGGAAGATGGTTCTGATTTTAAACAATTCAGATGGATTAGTTCTTGTTACTTATACCTGCTTTTCCAAAATCTGTTCTTTATCTCTGCCTTTTTTCACAATTACAGCACATTTAAAAACCAGAATCTTACATTAGCCCTACTCGGCTGTTTCATATTTTTGGCAAAAGTACATTATAATCAATAAGGATTATGTCAGCATATAAAATGGTGTCAAGGCAATATGTTCAGGCAAGCTCCAGGACATAGAGTGCTAAGGGAAACAATTATGGAAACAATGTGTTGCACCATAGCTGCTAAGTTTGCCTTGGCAATATCTCTGTCCACATGTCTTTCATTGCTAATCTGCAAAACATAGTCAAACTAGTGCTCACAGTAAAAAGTTTGTCTACATGTTTTGTGTGAAACCATGTGAAGTCAACTGATTATTTCTTTTAAACTCCCCAATAAATCACTTACATCCCACTCCTCCTCATTGTTACTGTAAGCCTTTTCAGAGCATTTTGTCATCATTCCTTCAAGCCGTTGTCTTGAAAGAACTTAAGCAGTGCTTTAACATGATAGTCCCTCAACTAAAGTTTAAGCTTCACTTCAAATATCTCATTAGATGTTGGGAAACACTTTCTCCCAACAGCAGCCTGCTGTCTGGAGACTCTTGCAACTATTACATGTTAGAAGTAACCATTTAAAGAAGTGAACATTGAGCATTTGTGTTAGTCCTTGCAGATTACTTCTAGAAGCATGTATGCCTGTATAATGTAACCAGGGAGGCAATGTATAGAAGCAACCACGGAGGCAATGTTTTTATGAAATGGCACCTTAATGTAACAAAGGTCCATGTGTCTGTCTTAATTCACATAGTGGTAATGTTTAGAACAAGCATACTACTCATCTGGATGGACTGATGTCATGCAGACTGCCTTCATCCAAGCACAGCCAGAATTTCATATGATCCTAAAGCAATTTAAATAATTTTTTAAAACTAGAGTTTTTGTATGTTTTCAATCTGCACTGCTTTTAATAATTTGTAATCCACCTTAAGTTTCGTTATTGGGGAAAGGTGAAATACAAATGAATATCATTTTCACCATCTCCACCACATGAGATCAAATTCCCCATGAATGAACTGACCCTAGAAAAAGCTTTTCAGCTGATCCGATATGAAAATGGTTATATTTTCATGTAAATTCCATTTCCATCTGACAAACCCTGTCTAAGCAGTACAGTACAGTACAGTAAAAAAGCAGGACACATCTTGAAATGATAAATCAATGAAAAAAGAGAAAAACTTCCCTCTCAGGAATTAGTAGGTGCTTTTAAAATCTTCAGTTGTAACTTCATTCCAATCATCTGCATAGAGTCAATGGTTTATTTATGTATTAACCATATATAATTTTTGAGCCTTATATCCCCAAGCACAATAATTGAATGATCAGTATTGAGTAAGGTAAATAAGATCTACTTAGAGATAATTTGTAAATCATTTATTATACTACATATTAAACTCTCCTGAACAGATCTAGTAGTCTTAGTTAAAAGACAATTAAAAGGCATCCCATACAGAACACTCTGTGCCAAATTCCTGTTCTTTGATGTTGCTGCCAACCACTTGAAATTTCTTTTGGGTGACATGGAGAAAAGCTAGACTGTAAACACCTGTGTCTCTTCTGTGGTTTTTTTAGTTTCCAAATTACTTCTATGGCTAAAAAAGAGATCCACATCATTAAAAAACATTCTGACTGTGGTTTTTAGTTTGTCACCTATTTAATGAATTACTCCCTGCCCCCATGTTCTATTGTAACCACTTCTTGGGGTGGGTGGAGGGAATCCTGTCTTAAAGAAAAAAAAAGGTGAGCAAATTGCACTGAACCTTGTAGCATAAGCGAACTATAGAGAAATGTGTTCCTTCAGATTAATTAGTATGATCTTTTACATATGGTGTAGATGGCAGGCTGTGCTGTGGTGGTATAATTTAATAAGATTTGGGACTTAAGGCTATATGAATGCCCTGCTTTTCAATCTGACAGGTTTCGTGGCCTTTTCACAACTGAGACTAAAAACACCTTTGAGACTGTTTTGCATTATTTGTGTCCACATGTGAACATAATTCATTTAGCATAGAAAAGAGCTGTTTTGGAGCTGTTCTAGACAATTGTACAATGTAACTAATATACATGTTGCATCTGAATTTGAAATGCAGGAAATGAGAAAGGGTCTTTTAGCAGCATAGATTTAGTTTATGGAGGAAAAATAACATTTTCAGAGACAGTTGCAAATAAAACTTCTTGAACATCAGCAGCTTTGGTGAATTCTGGGCAATGCCAGGTAAATACACTAGTAAGAGATAAAAGTACAGTACACCCCATTAAAATACCTTTCTGCCGCATGCTTTTAAAAACTACAATTGAGTAACCAAAGTTGAGTTTTGTGTTTTTTGTTTTAAGTGGGGAGTCTTTACCTGCTAAAGAAAAGAGCTCAAAGAGGGGATTGCTCTAGTGATTGTTAATAGTGTTATGAAAATTTTGTGGGACCATTTGGTGGATTTCACAGTGACAATTCAATAATGCACCTTACTTACGTACTAGACATACACAAAAATTAGTTGCAATATTGATTGTAGGATTGGAAAATGTATCTTAACCATTGCCAATTTATCAGGAACATTTTCGATGATTTCAAGATACTTTTAGGCCTGTTGTTATTGACTTATACAAACTGGTGGCTTTGATGAAAGTCCTAACCTTAGATGTATATCAATCATTTGGTCTTCTTACATGATTGATGTGCCATTTATCACCTGTGCTCAGATTTGAATGCAGAGGCAATATTTTATGTTTCATTCACATCCGTTCCTTTCTTCCTCTTTTTTTCTGAATTAGCAATACTTGGGGAAAAATTTTTTGAAACTTACCTTTCCCCCCCCTTTTTTTTCAAGCCTTTCCCAACTTGCTTCGCCCATCACAGTCCTCAAATCAGGAAGAACACAGTGCAGTCTAAAGTCTGTATAACAGATGGAACAAGACAAAAATTGCTCTTAAGACAAAAACTAATAATAAGAATAAGAATAATGAAAATTTTAGCATGTTAATTTCATCTTAAAATGGATGACCAGTACATTTTAATAGGACCTGTTGCCCATAAGAGATTGTAGACTATTGTTATAAAGAATCCACAAGCTTCTTTGGTTCAAGGAGTTTAAAATAATTGCAAGCTGTATAATTACTGTGTCAGTGTCACAAATAAGCATTTAATAGGCACAAAATGCTGTTTAGGAAACTTTAATTGGTCGATAGCTAGTATGACAGGAACAAATAAAACAATTTTTTTTCCTGACCGGAGTTTTTCCATAACTAAAGTTGATTAATGAATAAAAGTGGGAATTGGCAACGGAATGGAAAAAGTGTTTCACTTTAATTTGTCAGTTATTAAATGTATATTACTACTGTTATGAGATCTGCTTTCTCCTTTTCTCTCTTTCAATGTGTATTATATATATGAACTGAGTGTGATTATACCTGTTCATCAAGAAACAGTTCTGTTTCTTTGGACAATTAAGATTCTGGCAAGCCCTAAGATGTCAGCAAGAAAATATCTCCATTAGCCCCCCAGCCATCAATTGGCTTCTTATCTAGACCTGAATTTGTGAGCCAAAGAGGGGAATTGGCTAATTCCAGCTGGGTTGTTAATGAGGGACCATTAAAAGAAGAATATGAAGCCATAAATTCTTCAGCCTGCAGAGGAAGGAGAGAAAGAAAATACTGTTTAAGTGCATGTTCTCTTGTCCAGTCACTGAAATTTTGTTGTAAGAAATCCTTGATGATTTTTTAAAATCTGATCATGTAAATGGTTATTCCACAGGCTTTTTTAAAAAATGGTATGCTTTCATTGACAGTCTGGTTTAGTCAGTCTTCTAAAGAGCCAGAAATACTGATACCATTACCTAAATACCAGTTATTATTAATCATTGCAAGGTGCAGAGATTTGTCGGGCGTGATTTTCTTTAGATGGTACTTAGTACTTTAAGTATACAGGTTTTGTACATCTTAAATAATTATGCAGTTTGAAATTGAATTTTGAATTATTTTAATATAAGAAAGGAATGGAATGATTTTCTAAAATACAATACTTACTGGAGAATACCTTTTCTGAATTAGCACATTAGAAAACACTGTTAAATTTATGCTTATCCAATAGCAAATGTATTTTAAGGCAATTCCACAATCTTATAGGTACTATGAATTTCATTTATTTCACTGCTTATTGCTTTAAACATTTTGTGGCACAGAGAGCTGTGTTGATATAAGTGTAGCTCAAAACCTTTATTATATCCCAAGGTAAAATATCTGCCTTAATGCATATGTTGTAATGTATATGTCTTTGAGAGACATACATAGGTTTGGACTTTTCAGCAGTATTTGCACAGATCCTATTACATTACAGTGTACATATGGTCCTAATCATTATCTTTAATTTATGGTAATTTTACCTCATTGGTTGTCTGAAACCAGGCTACTGCAGACAAAGCTTTTCTGCGTGAGTAATTTTAAATCCTGAGACCTAAACCAAAAAATGTTATTATATAGAGCTTGTTGTTGGCTTTTTTGTTTGGTTGGTTGGGTTTTTTTACTACTATAAGTCACTCTATTTGGGACTGTCCTTGTAAACATTTTCAAAACTTCAGTGGGTCCCAAATAGTGTGACCAGGCTGTTAACTGTGACTGTTTATGGGGAACATGTAACTCCCTTCTTGAAAGGGCTTCACCAGCTGCTGGTTCATTTCTGGGTTTAGTTCATAGGGAATGACTGATAAAAGACCTGTACAGCTTATATCAAAACTAGGGATGGACCAACCAAATCCTCGAATCCTGGATAAGGATTTGAGATTCCTGAATCCGAATCCCTGTGCCAAAATAGGCAAATCGAATCTTTTGAATCCGCCAATTCTATAGATTGTTGGAGACCAAGATGCCTGAAAACCAGAGAGACTGGGACACCTGAAAACCTGGGAGACTGGGATGCCTGAAAATTTGGGAGACTATACATACAAGGGAAGATAGCAAGTAGGTGAGATTTTCCCTGGGAGTAACAATGGCCTTTACTAACAATTTCACAAATTACAGCTGAGCTTGTATTCTAAGATATTTAAATTGAACATTTCATATTTAAGTTCAGTACTTGACTGGAAGCTACAGGCTTGAGATTTCAAGGACAGCTGAAACATTCCTTTGCAGAGCTCCCTCGCAAACCTCTTTCAGACACATTTCTGCGGTTTGCAGTTTTACAAGGTGTCACAGTCCTCTCTGACAAAATGTGCTGGTGCATCATCAAACTACAAACCCCAGGATGCCAGAAAAGCCAGTTTTGACCTGGATTATCTCTCTACTGTAGTATGTGGCCCTTTTTACACAGGCAGGAAAATGTGGGATTAATCCACATTTTCCTGCCTGTGTAGAAAGGGCCTTCGTGTCATTTTCAGTCTGGGGAGATCCTGAGGCAAAACTAGGACAACTGTCTTGGCCAGATTTCTTCAGAGGGAGGTTTGCCTTTGCCTAGGCTTTTGCTAAGGCTGAGAGAGTGTGTCTTGCCCAAGATAATCCTTCTTTCCCTTGCTTTTTAAACTCTTTTTTAAAAAAGGATTTGAAAGATTCAAGATTCATGAGATTCATGGATTCCCAGAACCTTCCAGGGATTTGGTTTCGGATTCAGATTCGGATTCGGAAAATTCTGAATTCGTCCCATCTCTGGTCAAAACTATTTGAAACACTTACTTGTTGTGTGCCTTCAAATCATTTCCTACTTACAATGACCCTAAGGCAAACCTATCATGGGTTTTTTGGGGAGCTGAGAGTGTGTGGTGTGCTTAGAGTCACTCACTGAGTGTCCATGGTCAAGTGGTGAATTGAACTCTATGAGTCTTGAGTCTCTAGGGTCATAGTTCAAGGCTCAGACCGCTATACCACACTAGATCTATATCTCCCTATATCAGCTTGCTCAAGTTGCAAGATACTTGGACCATGAGCCTCAGTCCCACCACTCTCACAGGTACATTCTGTGAGCACATGGAAGAGACCCTTCTCTGTGGCTCATCCCAAGCCGTGGCTAGCTTGGCTAGCCCCCTCCCTGTTCTTCTGTTGACGGGTAGAGACATTTGTATTTGAATAAGCATTTGGTTGACTAATTTGCTAATTTGCTGTCTTTTAACAGGGTGTCTCTGCTGTACTTTCATTATTGATGTCACATTTTTAAGTGATTTTTCATGGTTTCAATGTACTGTTTAATACTGTAGTTGACTTAACTTTCTTTTAACTTCTTTTACCATGAGGTTTTTAAAGATTTATCTGGTTTTAATTCATGATGTAGGCCAACTTATGGTGATCCTTAGGCCCTTATCATGGGGTTTTCTGGGCCTGAAAGTTTATGATGTTCCCAAGGTCACCCAGTGGGTTTCCATGATCAAATGGGGAATTATGCTTTGGTCTCCAAGGTCATAGTCCAACGCTCAAACCACTACATCACGGTGGCTGTCAATACTGGATTACATCAATAAATAAATAAAGCCTCAAAATTGCCAGGTACTTGGAGGATTCATGAGGTTCAAATGAACAGTTTTCTTGAATGTATCGATCAATAATATTCCCTAAATTCCTGTGTAGCATTATTGTCTTATATTTATAGCATCATTTTACCATAAGGAAGGTCTGACTAGAATCATTAATACTACTGGAATAGGTTGTATCATTCATGGTCAACTACCTATCCACCTTACTCCAAGCACTAGTGGAATTGCTCCAGACTGTGAGGATTATAGCTGATATGCCTGTACATATTTTGGCTTTCTGGAAGGAAGGAAGGTACTTTGAGGAAGTATATCAATGCTTGTTTCTTTGGCTTTCGATACACTGATGTGGAGGTCAGAGAGCCATTAATTTTACAGTCTTCATCTTTGCTTTTGGGTTTTTCCCCCCTTCCGGCTCATGGGGCCCAAGTTTTGATTTATACTTCAGTGTGACATAATTTTCATTTTTTATTTCTTCTACACACTAGGCACAAGTAGATTGCTACAAGATTTATGTGCTACTTTATTCCCTGCCCTCCCCCTATTTTCAATTATTTCAGGATTTAAGTCTTTTTATTCCCAAAGTAACCACTGTGGGTGGAGCTTTATCTTAAAGGCATGATTCATCCCAAACTCTCTTGTCATTCTGTTTAACTCTTTATCACGTACTTCATAGTGATGGCATGATAGAAGAGATAAAACAACCTTCTTCAGCATGATGCCTCAAGCAGGGAGTTTTCTCTGCTCTAATTTTCTGTGCTGTTTAATCCATTCTTTTACGACTTTAAAATCATATGTCCATACCTAATCATCATATGTCCACGCCTCTCAGAAAAATGTTAAGGCTAAACCCATTTTTAATTCCAACCAGAATAACAACACTGAAATTAATAGAAGTCACATTAGATGTTGACTAACAAGTCCCATTCACTTCAGTGGCCCTACTCTGATTAGTTTAAATGAGTCTGAAATTGGGTTTAGCCCAAAATAAAACAGGGAAAGACAAAGAATATACCAATGGAAAAGTTTGCACATGAAATCTAACAAGATTAATATACCTCCTGTCTTGGAATGGTGGTGACTGGGGTAGATAACGGAACAGTAACTGGGGGTGAGACTTCATCTACAAGAATTCCCAATTAAAATGGCTAATAGAAAGTAATTCTGGGAGCTGAAGTCCAAAACTAGCATCCCTGGTTGAGAACTACTAGCATAGTGGTATATAAAAAAGGCAAACAATTTGGAAAAAGGCAATCAGGATCAGCTAATTACCATTTCATCCAGCACAAGACTTAGGGGGTAGGCATGAGATTAACAGCCCACAGATATATTCTGTCGTGTGTGCGTGATACTTCTCTACTTAGAACATCAGTGAAATACATTTATATCTATATCTCACCTTTGCTGAGTTTGAACATACAGGCTGAGGAGTTCTGGGAGTTGTGGTCCAAAAAAAAAAGCTTTTCCAAACTCTGGTCTCTGGCAAGGAAAGGGGAGTGATCATGGGAGACAATGATAAGCCTTGAAAATCACACTTTCCACATATTTGTTGGGAAAGGCATTGAACTAAATACAGAATTGGAGATCACAGTGTGAAGAAAACTTCCAAAACTTTCAAGGATATTATAACTGCATTTCTAGAAAGTTAGCAATTTCAGTTTCTCAAATGGATTCCCAAGCTTACTCAAAAGTCAGTTGCTGTTGTTTTTGTCATAGTTAAAAAAATCATAACATACTAAAGTTAAAAGACAAATTAAACAAGTAATAATCACTATATTTAATGGGACTTGTTTCTAGAAAATATGTTTAAGGTCTTATTTTTATTGGCTGACTTGCGGTGACTCCATGAATTACTGTGGATTAAAACCAAGATACCTGGTGTTGCTAACATAAGTAAGCAGAGTTTGGAAACCTACTTTAAAAAATATTTAGTGATCCACCCAAGATTTCAAAATGTAGTTAGCTACCATTATAATTAGAATTGTTAAAAGTATCTCTTTACCATCCTGTTCTTCAAAAGTTAATGAGAAAAACTTCCTAGTGAACTTATTTTAAAATAACAGGATGCTACAAGTGTCTGCTCTATATTAAAGATACGTTAAGTAGGGAGATTGTAACTGTGGCCATTTCCACACTAGATTGTTATAGTGCTATTATTCCATTTTCAACATCCTATGGAATCCTGTGGTTTGCAGGCCCCTCCCTAAACTGCAAACCCCAGGATTCCATAGGATGTTGAAAGTGGAATAATAGTACTATAACAGTCTAGTGAGGAAATGGCCTGTAACAGCAGTGAAAACATTTGTAGTTACACTACAAAAATTGTGAAGTCATTCCTTATTATGTTACGTTCTTAATGTGACTTAGTTATGCCTTAGCTGTTGCCTTCTTTATCTTCACATGCCATTCCTATAGTTCACCGTTTTTCCCCAGTTGCATTACTAAAATTATGCCAACATGCTGACATGCCCGCTTTCTACTACACCGTCCCTACAACCTTGCCTCCCCTCCCGGCTGCTATGTTGGCATTTTCCTGGTATCAAGGAGATTTATATTTGGCTCAGGCAGTATAAACTTCCTAATAGCATTTCAACCATTTCATCCCTTTCACACACACAGACACACACACACACAAAGACCCAAGCAAAACTAGAAATGAGAAACATCGCTAAAGCGTAACACTGTGTATGTAAATTCAGCTTGACTCTCCATATTGCTGTGCACTTAACAGCAGGCTGGAAAGCTAAAGAGGACAGCATTATTTATGCATCTGTCACAAGCGATTTGCCAATATAATAATGATGAGGCCCTTTGGACAGCTCATGTTAACTTCCATTTCCAGTCACATCTTCTTGTCGCATGAACAGAAAGAAGACAAATGCTCTGTGGAACTTCTGAGCGTTTGATTTTGCAGCAACTTTCAGTGAAGAAGACAAAAGGTATAGCCAGGAAGCTATAACAGCATGTGGCACCAATGAGGTTTTCAAACTCTGTATTAGATTTGTAACCAGCCAGCAGGGTCAAGGGGGTATTATCGGTAGGTCATGGGAAGCTCCTTGCTATTGAGTCTTCCTATCAGAAGGGATTTGGTCTTGTTACTGAAGTTCTGACAGTTCAGCGATGTTCGCCCTCATATTGTGCCTACTGTGAAAGGTCAGTCACAGCCATCCCTGGCTTCAGACAAAATATTTCCAGCAGGAGATCTCCTGACAATAAACTAAAGATTTTTTTTTATTTTATTTTATTTGTGGTCTTGCCAGAGGTGAGCATGGCTTGGTAGAGCATGCTCTTCTATTGGAATTCTTTAATCCTGCAGTCCAGAAAGTAGGGCCTCTCCTTTTCCATTTAATCTTTAGACAGGCGAAAACATGGGAGCTGATCATTCCATCCTCAGCCTTGCCACGGCTCTGAAAGAGGAGAGAGGGAAAGGTTATTACTAAATGCAGAGAATGTTTATTATCCTCTCCTCGGGTATTAAAATCTGATTATCCAAATTAACAAGTGCTGCAATTCCACACACGGTGTTTAAAATGCCATTGTCTTTAATGGGATTTAGGCAGTCAAATAGCACTCTGAGTGTTTCCCCTACGTGGCCTTGGGTAACCCTATGTAAATGTCATTTATATTTCCTGAACTTCTGTCAGAATATTTCGGCTCTTCCCCAGAGCGTTTGTATAATGAGGCAGTACTGTAATTTAAACTTAACACCGGGAGACTGGTATAATAGAATTATATTAATTGTGTTTTGTGTCTTTTTTGTGTTTTTGTTTTTTTTGCTTTTTGTTTTTTTACACTCTTGGCCCTAGCCAGTGACTTTGTTTTGTTGTGTACAATTTCTTTTATAGCAATCCCAGTTATTTTCTATCTCAGTTTATAAATAAATTGCCACTTTTAATCTTTCCTGTTGAGTAAAGGAATGCCATTGTTAATCTTCCCTGTTGGGTAAGAGGTATAAGTCAGGACTTAACAAGATTTCTTCTCTCTTTTTTGGACTTCATCTCAGACAGCATGCAAGCGAGAAGATTCAGGGTGTTGCCATCCAAAAAAGTAACATCTTCAGGCTTGAGTGCATGTTAATGTCATTTAGCCATCAGGACATGAGTACTAAGAGTACTCAGAGAAATGTTTATTATAGCTGTGTTGTGTTTGGCATCCCTGTTGTAAGCTACCTTTAGAGTTTCAAGTTCAGGCCTGAACTATAGCACTAGAGCTGCTTCTCACAAAGAATTCTAAGCATCTCAGTAAACCACAAATCCTAAGATGGAGCCATGGCATTTCAAGTGGAATCAAAGTGCTATAGCCATGCAGGGGAGATACACTCCATATTTCTCAAGCTGGAGATGATAGTCTGCACTCTTGGAAATCCCTGGACCAGAGAGGTGGAAAATGTAACCTCCAGGATGTACATGACTCCCAAGACTGAGGAATACCGGCCCACCCACCCCCAAAAAGAGTTTTCTTGAAAAAATGGCCAAACAATCTTCTGTGTCAGGGGTGGGCAACTGCACAGCATGTAGGGACCACTTTTTGCTCCCATGGCACCTCTTGCCATACCATCATGTTCAAGTGCATCATATCACTTCTATTTTGGCCTATTTTTGGCATCTTTCTTCCTCTGTCTCTTTTTTATTTTTTTCCAGGGGTTTGTGGATCCTGGTAAATGATCTAAACTGCCACAGTTCTGGGTAGTATGGAGCCATTTGGGCTTCTTTTCAGGTGGAAATTTGCCTGATAAAAAATGATTAAAAAAAAAAGAATTTGGGAGATGGAAGATAACTGGAGTAGCTTTGGGAGCCACAGAACTGGAGGTCAGCTGCATACAGCCTGTGGGCTACACTTTCCCCAGCCCTGCCCCAGAGGGAGGGAATTAATTTTACCACATCCTCCCAGGCAGAGATAGTGATTCATGTACTAGAAACTAAATCTAAAATGCTTCAGAGGGACATTATTTTCCCAGAAGGACCACATTGCTGAAATGTTTCTGGAAATCAGAATGCACATGTGCATGCCAGGTAGAGGTAAAGATGAGTAGGAAACACTGCAAAGCATCTCTTGCTTCTGAAAATCTAGATAACATGGGCTGACGATCTAAACAACAGCCTAACAAGCTGCCTGGGGTTCACTTGAGAGATAGATATATTAGCATCTCTCACTTTATGTGTACAAATAAAGAAATGGGCTCACAAATGCTTTGAGGTTGGCCTGTTGGCATACATTTGACCTTTTCAGCAGAGTGAATGTTGACAGTGGGACCTGAACTCTTCTTATGGCAAATACTATTTGGAAACTGTGTTTTTTGTAGCTGACAATTTACTTTTATCACTGTACACGCATATTTACCCAGCATTGCCTGGGATTTATTTTCTAATAGGTAATACTTGTTAGAAATACCTTAGGAATTACCTTACCTTATAAGTTAGATGAGGTTGAAATACAAAGATTTGAGATTCTGTGTCTCTAATTCCCCAAACGGCCTTGTCCAGTACCTGTAACTTTTCCCCATATTCCCCAATCTAACCTGTATTTAGAGTTGTTAACATACAGAGGTTCAGTTTCTGAGGTAATACACTGGCCTACTCCTTCTTGCTGCTAGGTCTCATCTCCATAGCAACCAGCCAGGCGCAAGAACCCTCTAGCTGAGAATTCTAATGGCCCCTCCCTAAACTGCCAACCCCAGGATTCCACAGAATCTTCACAGGCAGCCAATCATATGAGGTCTTCTCACCTGACACAGCTAATCGTGTGAGGTCTTTGCCTGCCTGACACAGACAAACTCACAAACTTTGACTTTTATATGTTAGAAGAAAAGTAAACACAGTTTCAATGTACTCCTTGGTAGCTGGAAATTTCCATAGCAGTGAGATTGTACTTCTGCTTTGGGATTTGGTCCAGACGTTGTATGAGCCAACCTACTCCCAAAATAAGGCCCTTTTCGCACTGAGGCTTCTAGCGCAAGCGGGGGAGGCCGGCAAGCGCAAGAAGGCTCCTCCGGGAGGCTGCCGCTTCCCCCTCCTTCCTTCCACAGGCGAAGGAACGAGCAGGGAAGCGGCACTGAAGGAGGCTTGCCGCACAAGCCGCCCTCCCCCGTGCAAAGTGGGAGACCTCGCGCCGGATTCCCCCCCCGCGCGCACGAAGTGGGCGGTGTTGCGCCGGATTCCACCCCCCGCGTGAGCGAAGCGGGCAGCGTCACGTCCCCCCCGTGCGCGCGCGCGAAGCGGGCGTTGCGTCCGTCGCGCTAGCTCCCCACCGCACTCCTTCCTTCGCAGGGGCGGAAGGAAGAAAGCGCGACCCAGCCGGCTCCCGGAGGCTCCGCACGAAAGGTAAGTGCGGGTGGGCGCCGGGAGCGTTGCGCGAGCGCGGGGTGATTTTCGCTTGGACGCGAAAATCAAAAAACCCACGCTCGCGCCACTTCAGCCCCGTGAGCCGGGCGGAAGTGGGAGTGCTCACGGGGCTGTCGCGCGAGCAAAGGCCCGTGCGAAAAGGGCCTAAGTTTAGCACCATGGATAGCTAGCTCCCTTAAAGTTTAGACTCAGCCTGGGAGCAGATTCACCGCCACTGAATGTATGCCTGATGTTCAGCTGCCATTGAATATATACCTTAATGACGAATCATAGATAAGGGAGCAGTGCTGTAAATCCAGATGTAGTCATACCTAGAGTAGACCTGTTGAAGCAATGGGATTTAATTAGGAGTAGCCTCAGAGAGGTCCAAACTGAATTAGAACCACAGTACATTACAATGTTTCATGCCTTTCTGTTAGTGTCCTTTTGCGATTATAATCCTGCTGGGTACAGCAACTAAAATGAAATTAAATCATTAACAATAGACTATCTATATATTTTGTTGTTTTAATATTATGTATGAGGGACAGATCAAGACCCCTTCCCTCATTTCTATGCTTCTAATCTAGATTATTCCTGTCTCCAAAAAACAGAAGACCTTGCCTGTTTTTTATGCTTT
Organism: Ctenosaura bakeri; assembly: GCA_948474755.1. Classification (NCBI taxonomy): domain Eukaryota; kingdom Metazoa; phylum Chordata; class Lepidosauria; order Squamata; family Iguanidae; genus Ctenosaura; species Ctenosaura bakeri. The sequence continues at coordinate 240,193 of CAOLHI010001246.1, forward strand.
TTAAAACCACAGTTGATCCTAATCACAGATTTCCTATGTTACATCGGCTTCTGCCCTGCATTTCATGATCCCCTGTATAAAGTACTGCCATATTTTAAACGTTATTATGAAATCACATTTTTACCTGTATATCCAGTTTGTTGTTTCTCTGAGTAATTTGTTCTTACTTGCAAAATATTCCTTCATGCATTTGTCCCACAAGTGCTTGTGCAAGGAAGGGAATAGCTCTACACAGCAAATTGCACTCAGTGACCTTCAAGTTCCTTCCGCGTTTATTAAGCCTGGATCAGCTTTGTACATCACTGTGCAGATTTGGTGAATAATTTAAGCCTCCTTCTCTCTCCCTTCCACATGCTTTCTGTAATAAAGAGCAAAACATAGGCCAACACAATGGTAACAAGGCTGTAGGTAATGTATGCTGTCCAAATCCTATAGAATAATTTATAGAATTCTTTCCTGTAAAATCTTTCTTCTATAAAAAAAATTAGTTTTGGAATGAGCAGGCAGAGGTGTGATACAGCTTAAATTGCCTCATACAAACAGCAGAATCCGTGTTGGATCCACCCACCATTACCTTTAATTGCAGAGTATAAGTAAAGCTACTTTCTTGGACTACAGCTTCCAGAGTCCATGAGCTAGCATGTTTATTTGTGCCCATTTTTTTTGCTAAGTTTCAAATTAAAGATACTACATTTTTCATCTCCCGAGTGTCCAGGCCCTCTGTAATATTCCCATTTTCCCCAACTCCTGCTGATGAAAAATGCCCAATAGAATAGATGGGAAAAGAATCAGAAATTCATGAAACACATCCAGTTCATGAAACACATCCACATCTACCTATCCATTAGGGTTGCCAGGTCTCAAGGCTGAAACCTTAAGGAACTGCTGTGTTTTTGGATCTCAGGGCAGAAAGACAACTCCCAGGGCAACTGGCATATGGGGAGGAGAATGTTTGATCTTTGTATGTCAAGTGGCTTTAAAGCCTGGACATCCACAACAACTCGTTCCCAAGTGTATCCCTGGAGTTGTCTGGCTCAGCTCAAAAGTGTTTGAATGTGTATTGTACTTGAGCAACATCAGTGCACCAAAAAGCCAGGAGAGAGAGGAAAAGAAGAGGGTAAGTGTGCGATGAATGTATGCATTTGGGCCTGTTATGCCAATTGAACCAAGGCAAAGGTTGCAACGCATACATCTCCTTGTTCTTCAAACATGGCAACAACAGCATATGGCCTGCAGTGGGTGGGGGGACTCCCAAGGGAACAAGTACTATGTTTTCCACAAGTCCCAGGAGCAGTTTAGGGCCTAGAAAAATACTCCAAGTGTCACCTGGGCTCTGTCAGTAAAACTGCATGGTATACAAGCTTGCTGTCCTGTCCCCTCTGGGTCTGGTTTGGCATATTACCTGGTTAGTGACCTTTTGCCCAAATTCTGGGCTTCATTGACCCAGAAAAAGCCTCAGCCTGCTTCCTGACACAAAGACCCAATCATTATGAATGAAGTGGAAGAAAGTCAAAGGGGGAACCAAAATGTATTGAGGGGCATCATGGGAGGCAAAGGATGACACCTGCCTCCCCATCACTGCACAGTGGTCCACCACTGCCCTATGACATCAGAAAGGCTGATCCCTGCAACTTCACATTTTTCCACCCCCTGGTTTCAAGTTTCAGCCCTGAAGTCACAGGCAATGGAACGGTGCAGACCTAACAACCCTATTTATCTTGTTTGATGTTGTTATCACTGGGTGCCTTCAAGTTGTTTACGATCTATGGGAATCCTCAAATGAACCTATCATGGGTTTTTCTTGGCAAGATTTGTTCAGAAGGAGTTTGCCATTACCTGCCTTTGGGGCTGAGAGAGTGTGACTTGCCCAAGATCAGCCAGTAGATTTGCATAGTCAAGAGGTGATTCATATCCCAGTGTCCAGAATAGTGGTCAAATGCTCAGCCCACTACATGACATTGGCTCTGCATTTATCTTGCTAGCTGTTCAATAACTGAACATGAAACTGAACATTTCCAGTACCAGAAACTACATCTTGGGTAACACTCAAGACATGATTACTAGATTTCATTCCTTTTTCTTTCTGTTTTGTGCCTTCAAGTCATTTCCAACTTATGGCAACCCTAAGGCAAACTTATCACATGGTTTTCTTGGCAAGATTTGTTCAGTTGTTTAATGAACCTTAATAATCCTTCTCTTCCTTTTTTGGGAAGAAAGGGAAAAACTACTGGCATATCTTTAGGTCAATATTCTAAATTCTATCTCCAGCAGATGAAGAAGAAGACAAAGAAGAAGGACTACTGAAGCTGTGATCTACCTTAAATTGATCAGGATAGCTGCAGGCACAGCTGACTCCTACAATTCAGTTTTATCCATGTCACCTGCAACCGCTAAGATACGCTTCACTCGTTAGGCATCCTGGGCTGAATTCGGCTCTCAGTCATGCTGCTTCAAACCTGGAATAATTCCACTGGTTGCAGGAATGTTACTCTGGATTTTCACTGGGGAAATGGCAAGCAGAATCCAGCTCTTTCTTTCTTTTTTCCTGTCCAATTGTTCCATCAGCCTGACGGCTGCACATTGCATATCATTTCTACTGCATAGGTAGTGCTGAAATACCCAAGGGGATTTCTAAGTCACTGAATTCTAATGTTATTTGTATTTACACTGAACCCTCTTTAAAAAGGGCCGGATATTTCTACAGCAAGATTTCATTTTTGCTCATTATTAGGGAGGATTACAGTCAAGGTAGCTAAGTCCACCAGCTATAAACCCTGATCCCTGACATTTGATAAGAAAATCTTACAGGATCATAGTTGTGTGTGTTTAAATAGAGAATCAACAGCCACGAGATAATGAGCTAAGAACTAAGATCTCGAATGGGATAACATATTCATTTTAGGGTTTTAAAAAACCATTCACTGCACATTTTTCTCACACTGGAACAGATAACAATATTAGGGACAACAGAAGGAACTATAATAACTCGGTGATAGTTCTGATGCTTTTTAATGCCCTCCTCCCCACCCAAAATTCACTGTTTTGTATCTCTGAAACATGGTGAGGAGACAGAACTGGCAAAGATACCTGCCTAGGGCAGGGCAGCTACTAAGGGTTAATGTGTTTAGTTAATCATTAATGAACTGAAATATCTAATTCAATTGTATTTACATTCCTATTTACGTTTCAGCTGAATGCCTGCACTAGAATAGTTACCAAAATGAAACTGAAAAATGTCATTAATTGTTTTATTCAGTCCTCCCCCACATCTCTGTCTTGTGCTTAGGAGAAAAAGAAATAGCTGCATGGATTTTGGATAACCCCTTTTCTCACCCACCTCACAAAACTCGTGTTTTGCTTTTCTTCCTCTCTTCTAATCTTATGTCCTTTCTTTGTTTTTCCTGATTTCCACATGGATCCCAACAACAGTGTCAGGGATAAAAACGGCAGGATTTAGTTTTCTAGGACAGATGAAGATTCTTTATGCAGTTTGTATAGTACAGATTACAAGAGGACCATGTGGATGCAAAGACAGACAGACCCATTCCAAGCTGCTCTTGGTACATTTTTTTAAAAAAAAATTTTAACCTTGGAATTAAATAAACTTTCATATTCTATTCATGAGCAAAAAGCACACAAATATCTATAAACATCTGCATATATTAAAGAACCAACTGAGAAGAGTAAAATCTAATAGCTGTTTAATGTAGTATTTCATTTAATTAAATAAAGCCTGTATTAATAACTTAATTCTGGAATTAAATTAATTAAACTAATTTACAAGTTAGAATTAAGTTAATGCTGAAAGTCCATACCAATTAAGTTAAAAATAAATTCAGTCAAGTTATCCTTTTTCGGTAGAAAATGCAAATGTATTGATGATTGATTATTAATTATTTTGTATCAATGCCCAGCACTTACTTAGTACTGAGCAATGATAGTAGGCTTGCTCAATATAATTTTTTTTTTCATATGAATGTAGAGGGCTGCCTTCTACAGAATTGGCTCACTGTCCTATTTTCCGTTGGCAAGGAACATCGATCCCATTTGCTTGTATATAAACAGATGACTGCTTATAATTGATAAAGCAAGATTTCTAATTGCACACTCCTGTTCAAGTGAATATGTATAACAACCTCCTTCAGACTTCCAGGCTTAACCTAGAAAGCTCACAGAAGGAGAGGCTGACTCCACCAGCACCTTTTCAACTCTGAGGTTAGCAGGCTGGACACCGTAATAGCGTTAAGATCTCACGACTTGTTAAGAACCATGTCACACCACACACCAACAAAGGTGGGCTTGCTGCCAGCTAGCTAATGCAGAGTTTGGAAATGTTATCCTTCTGGACTTCAATGCCCAGAAACCCCCAGGCAGCTTGATCAGTACTCTGACATACTCCAGGGCTTGATACATTCTAATACACTCCTCCCTGATCTCTCACAAATACTCTTGTATGCCACAGTTTTTCAAGTAACAAGTTTGCCACATTGTCACTTTTCATCTTTAGGATGATAATCTTTTAAAACATATGTGAAGTAACCCTGACAAGTACTGTTTGAAGTCCTCTGTCTACCTGTATGTCCTTGCAGCAAGTCAAGAAGAACCATACAGGCTCAGAGAATAGTGTAAGATAATTTTTACGAAGGCTGCCTGAGCCCTGCCAGCCAAACTCACTGATGATATTTGTTGGGCCCTGGTGGCAGCTATTGGCGAGGGAAAGGACAGTCAAGGACAGCTGAGCCCTAAAGCATCAGTGTGTTTCCAAGGGGGGCAGTGCACTGGTTGTTTGTAGACATACCTATGCAGTCCTATGCAAACGAGGTCTTCTCTCAATAGAAATAGGAAAGGACAAAGTCTTTGAACAAACCCAGTGACTGGGATAAAAAGAAAGAAGTTATTTTTGGACTACGGCTCCCAGAAACCCTTAGCCAACTTGAGCAAGCTCTGCAAAGGACAGAGATAAATATAAATGTGTTTCACCATGTGTGGTCATATGTCATTTAAACTAAAGAAAATGACCTATTAAATCTTTAACAATAATAAGATAATATCTTAAAATAGGCCATCTCTGTTATTCCACTTTCAACATCCTGTGGAAATTCTGGAGTTTGTAGTTTACTGAGGAGGCCAAAGAGCTCTCTGGCTGAGAATTCTAAAAGTCCCCTCCCTAAACTGAAAACCCCAGGATTCCATAGGATGTTGAAAGTGGAATAATAGCACTATAACAGTGTAGTGTGGAAACAGCCATAGTATCTGTATGAAGTGCTTATTGGAAACTTAGCATCAAATATTTATATAAATTTTCTTCACTGTTATCTTCACAACAATTTTGTGATGTAGGTTGAATTCAAGACCACTGTGATGGAGTTCTGTGGGTATGGCTATCCAGAGCACCAGAACAGCCCAGAAACAGGTTGCCAGGCAGCCAGAATAGCTCCTCAGGAGGGAAACCCAACCTGGTAGTGTGTGGGAGGGGCTGCGGCTGAGAAAAAAAGATATATAAAGGCAAACACTGATTGCCATTTTGCAGTCCTTCAGTGAGATTTTTAGTCAGAGAGAGATGTGGAGTAATGTTCCGCAGTCAGGGAGGGTGACTGTGTGAGAGCAGTTTGATTCTCAGGGGAAGCCTAGAGAGAGGCAGAAAAGCAATTAAACCATCATAGAATTTGGACAGATAGCCTGACCGAGGCCCTTTTCACATGGCATTTTCCATGCGAAAGGGCCCCTTGAGCATCGTGCAAATATGAGGAGTGGTCACTCACGACACACTCACATTTGCACAACACCCCAGGGCCTGGCAGGCTCCGCTCGTGCACTTTTTCATTTTCGGCTTTAAGTAAAAAATGGTGCACAGTCGCGCATTGCTCCCAGGCCCCATGTGCGCTTACCTGGCGTGCGGAGCCTCAGGAGCCGGGCCAGTTGTGCTTCCTGTCCCAGTGCAGCCTGGGAAGGTCCCAGGCTGTACTGCAAAAGGAAGAGGCAGGGCTCTCGCACGAGCAGGAAGCTCGTGCGGAGCTGAAGAAACCTGGACGCGAGGGCCTCTCACAAGAGGCTGCTCATGCAAGCACCGCACCCCAGCGCTGAGAAAAGGTAGGATGCAGAAAGGGCCTTAGATTGAGGGTTGAGTCTTTGGTGAGAGTACAGCCAAAGGATTATTTATGATACTTGTGCTTATATGAGAGTTTAAAGATATAAGGAAACTTTCTAAAAGTACTCTGAAGAACTGTATTAATTTTGACCTTCATATGAACTCCATTACTTTGTTCTGTACGTTATCTAAATAAATATTATAGTTCATTTCTATAAATACTGACTCAGCTGAGTGGTATATTGTATTTAAAATAACACAGAAGACAAGCTACCGTAGAACTATTAAGAGATTCTAAATAACCTTTGAAGGGCCTCACCTTCTTACCCAAGGGTTGATGTTATAAGAAGGAAGCCAGAACTGTGTGGAAAAGACCTTATCAAGTTGGGGAACTGCCGTACCAATATGGGAGAGAAAGAAGTAAGCCCTGTCACAATTGCCACTGAGTTTCATAACTAAACAGCAATTTGAACCTACTTTTCTCAGTCCTGGTCCAACGATATCGCACTGCGTCTGTTCTCAGGAAGTAAGAAGTTATCTGAAAAAGATAAATACACTGGAAGCAACTTTATGTAATAATAGTCATGGACTATTAATGTGTCTAACCCATGTTATTTTTTTAAAAATGATCTCTCCTGTTTTTCTGCTATTGAATCACATTGTTTTATAGCCTTCTGGCAAACAGCTGTGCTATTTTTATTCAGGGAGGGGATTTTTTTTTTCTAATTCAGCAACAACTTCAGCAAAAAGCTGATATACTTGACAACACAGTTTTTCAAGCAACACTCACTTCTCATGAATACTTCTCTGCAAGCAATTTAATGAGAAAGGGAATGCTCTACCTCTTTTGCCAGTCACAGTATTTTCATATTGCACAGCTTGAGAGAATTCCAGGTCATGTAGCCACCACTGTGACCTCTTGTGGCCATTTTATTTATAAATTGAGCAGAGCATTGTCCCATCAGATCAAATCCCATTCACTTGGATTAAACCTTGCTGATAATTTTGAGGTCAAAAACAGTACTATTATTAATACAGCTGACCAACACAGGATTACCTGTTTGAAACTTCAGTTTATCATAAGCTATTTCTGCACTAGAATGTTATAACGCTATTATTCCACTTTCAATTTCCTATGGAATCCTGGGGTTTGCAGTTCAAGGAGGGGCCACCTGGATGGAAACACCCACACTGTAACTGAAACTAAATATTATTTTATGACTAATTACTTTTTCCCAAAAAGTCTTCTTAGAATTTGATTGCAACTTTTCAAAACACTTGAATTTTAGAAGGGAAAAGGTAATTGTATGGACTAGTAATACAAAATATGTTTTATTTTTTGACTATTGGTTTTTTCTTGGTTTTATATTTTGCTGTCTTTAGTAATTGTTTTATATTATTGTGATTGGATTTTAGATTTTGAACAGACTTTACACTGCTCAGAGAACTCTGTTAGTGGGTGGTTTTAAAGTCAAATGAATAAATAGCCTTTATAACAACACTGACCTTATTATTTGGCTGTTATGTTGGTGCATAGAAGGAGAAATCTCGATTCATTGCCTCTATCTGCATATGGAAATCACAAGACTCTTGCAAAGTGGTTAACTACTAGTAACCCACACATGCAATTCTTCTTCAGGAGAGAAGCTATCCATTTTGTAAATCTGAAGTGCAACAGCTTGTAATATCATTTCCTAAAGGGCAGGTATGGCATCAAAGTGGCATTTTTAAAAAGGCAGGGAGATCCATATCAACAAGTCAATTCTGGCATTTTTCATCCCCATCAGGATCAGGGCTTCCCCCACCTAAAACTCATAGGTCTTAACTGCACCTCCAAATAAATTGCTTTCCATGAAGGATCATGCACAATAATATATTCATATCAAATTCACATCAATAAACAAGTTCTAGGAGTTTTCATGTCCACCTGCATAAGGTCATTTCTAAAGCTAATGGGCTAGAATTATCCATTTAATATTCCTGGAGACCATGAAAGCTTATGCTAGAAATTTTGTTTCAAAGGTGCTACAGGATTCTTGGATGCAGACTAACATGATAATATCTTTCAATACTACCCAATTATTTTGTATCTACAAGAGGATAGCTCTCAATATATCATAGATGAGAACATCCAGTTCATCCACTCCTCCTTATACTATCTCCTGTCTACTGTAAGGATTGCAGCTATGGTGGGAAGAATAGGAAAATGTGGCATATAGCAGATAAGATTGTCTCCACTGGAGAGGAGGAGGAGGAGGAGGAGCAGCAGCAGCAGCAGCAGCAGCAGCGGTAGTGGCAGTAGTAACAACAGTGTTAACTCTTCTAGTCCTTGCTCTGCTACTCTACTGTCCATTATCTTCCAGATGCAGGAGTGATGCTGAATCTCTTATCAGATGTTCAAGGTGAAGCTGAAACCTGGATATGCCTTTATATTATTTAGCCCAGGGCTTTGGCAAACACTCAGTCCATATATCCCACAAATAAATAATCAATACAAATTACTCATAAAATCCATTCAAATTAAAATTAAAATTTAAAATTAAATTAAATTAAAAATAAAATTAAAAATAGTACCTTCTTGTGCTAATGAATCCAGTTCAGTTAATGACAGGTTTTTATAAAACACGCACGCACGCACACGCACGCACACGCGCAAACTGTTTCGGAGCCATTTTGGCCAGCCATCCAGGTGATACAGAACTGCTTAGAAGAGTCCCAAGGGACTGGATTGATGGCAGTACTTTAGACAAGCTTCCTATTCCTAGATGTTCAAAAGTATTAAAAGTGTAGGTTGCACACTGAAGCATAATTAGCCAGCATGACATCAACTGTCTCAGGAAAGAGAACGTGCCGTAAACACTTCTCTTTGTTCTTTAATGGCAGGTCAGCTTTCCAGTGGTTCAGAACTACGGCATATACAAGAGGAGAATGAAGAGCTTTAAATGACAGCTTTTAATCTCCCCTGTTTCCACTCCTAACTCACAAGCTGTCACCTTGATAAACATCCCCACTGGATCCCTGACAAAGCTGACCAGTTAAGTATGTCTAATCTTCTGCTTCATTTGATTGAGGACGGGCACCTTCCAATGCTGTGCAGATTGCATGACAGGCAAATGATGACATCATTCTCCCAAATGATTTCTTATGTATGGTCCATGATGCCTGAGACAGATATCCTAGTGGCCCATGGCCTACAGGGCTCCCAGCTATGAATGTGTATCATGTCTCCTCGCCTCTTTTCATCCACTCAGGATACTGTTTCCTGAGGAAGCTCAAAGAACTTTCCAGCACTGCACCAGCTTTCTGCCACCTATGCCTCTGATGGTTTATGAAAGCACACTGGGGTAGTTAGAGCAGATTCATAAAATCGGTGGTGTTTATACAAGTGGTGACACCCTTCAACAATGTTCAAAGACGTGGCTTTGTCAGTCTCTTGCAGCATCAAAAGGGGAAAGGGAGGAGGAAGGAATGAGGTGCTGCTACGTTCCCTTTTTCTTCTTCCATCTCCTCCCTTCCTCTGTTTTAAACCATTCAACAATCACTTCAGTGGGTCTACCCTAATCTAATCTAGAAATGGTTTACAGACCACAGTTACAGAATCCTCGGGAAGTAGAGGAAATGACACAAGGAACAAATATGGCAACTTCACTCCCCCCAGGTCATTTCGAATGCAATTCCCATAAGCCCAGACAGCATGGCCAATGGCCAGGGACTGGGGAAACTGTATTCAAAAAGAGCTAGAGGCAACCAGACTGCTTACGATGCCCTGTGTCGTTCTTATGATCAAGAGGTCTAAATTGCCAAATGGCTTGGGAGCTACTCATGGGCCATTTCTGCACTAGCCAGCTGGCCCCTCCCTAAACTGCAAACCCCAGGGCTCCATAGGCTGTTGAAAGTGGAATAATAGTGCTATAACAGGCTAGTGTGGAAGTGGTCATGGTTTGCTGCCATAACCACATTGGACAAACATCTTGCTTTGCTAATCCTGTCTGTTAGTATCACTGTTCCGAAGATGGAGCCAAGGAAATCCCAGCCCAGTGTTCCTCCACCAAAAGTGACTCAGAAGAATTACTCTTCTAGTCAATAACTTCCAGAATCAGCACTGGTGGGAAATGTGTAGCCCTCTAGATATCAATGAATTTAATATTCCAGTCACTTTAGCCAGCAGTGGTAAGGAATGATGGGACTTGAAGTCCAAAAACCTTTGGAAGGCCACAAATTGCCCACACAAAATTGTCCAGCCCAAATTCAGTTCTTTGTGATTCTCTATCTTCTTCTGGAAACTGTAGTCTACAATCCTCTTCAAACACAGATACCTGTCCCTGTCCCTTGGCTTGACTCATGTCTCCCCCTTGAGTTGTCTCCACTGACCATCTTCTGTCAGGGCAATCCATCTATGATCTTCTTAATAGAAACCTGATAGGAATTCCATAAGGACATGTTACTTTTTCATAATGTTTTTCTATCGGCCTGAATTATCCACCCAGCCTGTGTTCTTTCTACAAAGTAAACACTTATCTGCACATTTGAATAGCATCCCAACATGATGAGTAAATTGGGACGGGGAGGGGAAGAAAACCATGTTGTGTGGCTTGACGCTGAAACAAGAGATGGACAAAGAGAAGGGCCCCTCCCTAAACTGCAAACCCCAGGATTCCATAGGATGTCGAAAGTGGAATAATAGCACTATAACAGTCTAGTGAGAAAATGGTCAATTTTTTCTCATCAGTCTTGTTATCAAATTAAACACATATGTTTCCTTCTGTTGTTAATCTCTTTTGCTGAGATGACGCTGAGGGGATTTTGTACCGTGGTGCAAAATGTAATCCCCCGCTAGAGAGAGAAGTGCCGTAATCCCAGAGGGACTCTAATGTTCAAAACAAAACATAACAATGGAGTTAATTAGCACTACACAATTCACAAAATCCCCTAGAGGGGATCCTTCATAGCTCTAAATCATCAGTTCTATGAGACATGGAAACGATTCTACAGCACAGACCCCTCTTACAAACTACTAATAGATATTAAAAAAACATTTTCTATCCTCTTCACTTAGCCTTCAGAAAGGCACCAGCAGGACCAGGGGATGCAAAAAGCCATCTACATGTCATGACTTTTAAAAGTCTCTCTAGCTCCCCACCAGGATTAATTAACTTCTGAGTACACTTGGCATCTCTTCCTCTTTGCCACTGGTATCAGAGCTAATCTACTGGCCCCAACACTATCTCAACAATAGTCACCAAAGGGATTCGGCAGATGTCTAGTGGTTTTAAATACAGAACTGGGAAATTCTGTTGTATCAGGTGAGTTGTCCATCCTCAGCTTCATGTTCATCTGGGATGGGGAACTTCAGACCCTGGGGCCAAATCCAGACCCCCTGCGGTAGAGGTCCACACCCAATGATAGTGGCTTATCAAATACATATAGGCTTTCTTTCCCATTTTAAGGGGTTCAAACAGCTCTGTTCCAGATACATTGTTATTGGCAGTAAGAGTTTGGTGCCGGCATATGCTAGTATTTTTGGTCATATCCTTTTGACTTTTGCCCTGCCCCTTCTTGGAATGTAGCCCCTGTGAAAGTGAGTTCAGCCCTTAGGCTGACAAAGATTCCACATCTTACATTTGTGGTAACTCTTGATGGTATCTGATAATTTAAAGAAGAAGAGGAAGAGGAAGAGGAAGAGGAGGAAGAAAAGCAGAGGAAGCAGCAGCAGCAGCACACCAGAGTTTGGTCTACAATTCCAAAAACTAGCTTTGAGATTTGAGGTAACTCTTCCCTGTTCTGGGGGTGCCACTTGTGGCCTACAGAGCACATGCAGCCTGAGGCAGCTCCTCTTTTCTTTTCTTTTTCTTTGACTTTTTCTTTGGGCCTTTCTGCCCTATACTGTTATAGTGCTATTATTCCACCTCCAACATCCTGTGGAATCCTGGGGCTTGCAGTTTAGGGAGAGGCATTTAGAATTCTCAGCCAGAGAGCACTTTGGCCTCAGTAAACTACAAACCCCAGAATTCCACAGGATGTTGACAGTGGAATAATAGTGCTATAACTATGTAGTGCAGAAAGGCCTTTTGTTACAATGCAAAAATGCCATTCCACTGATGCGCTGATGCACTATAATTCTAAGAATGAAAGGAAGGGAGGAAGGAAGGAGTTTTAAAAGGAGAAAAGAAGAATTTCTTTCTTCCAATATCCATTAAAATTAAAAAGAAGTGGAAATAAAATGTTGCTGCTGGTGCTATGAATTCAGAAAAAGAAAAAATCAGGAGAAGGGAAATGTCATTTGGATATTTAAAAAAAAATCCACAAACTACTGCCAACACATGTGCCCCATCTGGAGAAGCCCTTTTAGTCTGCTGCAGAAAAAATAAGAGAGTCTTCTGGCACTTAAAGAATACTATTCTTATGGCATCAGTTATCACAGGCCAGCATGTATGAATCTAATGAGTCTCCTCATGTCCACACTGTCCAAGCAGCTACTTGGAAGCTGGGTAGAAGGAAACAAGACAAATTCTCTCTCTCCTTTTATCTCTGGGCAAAACTGAATGTGACAAGAAATGCATGAGAGTGTTTCATGAGTGAGATTTCAAAAATGCAAGCAGTGTCCATTGAGGGCAGCTAATTGTGATCAAGATCCCAGCTGGTATTGCAGGACGGATTTAACCCTCTCCTTCCTTGCTCCACTCCTCTCTATTTAGAATTGTCATTGATAGGAAGATCTCTCACTGGTGGCAAAGAGGGATTTCTCCTCAATGCAAACAGTGGTCCAAACAAAAGGTCTCTGCTGAGAACCAACAGCAGGGAAGGAAAGTGATAATTTCCCTATCAATGCCTCCTATAATCCTTATCATGATAAATACCTTTCCTCATCTAATGCTATTTGCATTTTTAAAAATACAAAACCCAAAGGTTAAATGCAAAGTAAAATACATTTAACATCAGGTCTAGTCTCTCTCTTTCTTTCTCTCTCCCTCCAAGAAAGTGAGAGAGGAGAGGGAAGAGAAGATTTGCAAGTGAAGATGTAACAGCTAGTATTTCTCAGCTATTTCTGCTTACAACATTCTGATGAAGAGGTAAAAAACAAAAATCCAACACACTTTTAACAAATGCTTTTGTAGACACACCAGGATGGTTTCCTTTTTTTTTCTTTTTTCTTTTTTCTTTTTCCCTTTTCTTTTTAAGAAGAACAACAATTCCCTGTTCATTATAAGATGTTTTCAATAGCAACTGAGTCCATTTGGTGCTTCTTTACAATCCTGGGGTTTCAGATGTTGAGCTGGACAGAGAAGGATATAAACTGAGCTAACAGCCCCAGCAAATTACTTTGGTTTTCAGAAGTGACTGCTAGTGTAAAGAGTACCTAATGTAAATGCAAAAGAGCGTTGTATTGACATATACCAGCATTGCAACATGCAAAAGGAAGCAAAAAGTCTTAATGTTTTATTCTTCTATGATAATATAATATTTTGAATTCAACCACTGCCATTTATCATTCTATCAATATTGCATTAATTTGATATCATGCTTGTTCAACAGCCACACTTTGAGCACATCAAATAGATTAATGCCAGCATTTTTTCAAGTACAGCTTCCTTTTCTGTAAAACATCTTTAAATATATCAGATCAACCTGCCGAGAGAAAGAAAAATCACTTTTGCTGCATAATCTGGGCATGAAACATAACTAATGTCAATGGTATTCTTGTGAGTCAATGTTAAAGTGAATCCTAATTACAGAGGAGCTTGTGCAGAGGAGTATCTTCTAGACCATTTAATCTAGATTGGAGCCATTTCCACACTAGACTGTTATAGTGCTATTATTCCACTTTCAACATCCTGTTATAGTGCTATTATTCCACTTTCAACATCCTACTGTGAACTCCAAGATTCCACAGGATGTTAAAAGTGGAATAATAGCGCTATAACAGTCTAGTGCGGAAATGGTTTTTAGTGTCTTGAAATTATTACCATCAGCTAAATTTTCTCTCCAGTTTCAGAACTGATAACATCAATTGGAGTTAGTGTGGTCACGTGTCTCACAGTTTGGGAAGTCCTTTATTTAAAGGAGATATTCCTTTCTTTGAAGGCATTCTCAAATCAAGTCTCTTTGAAGGGCTATTCAGTCTAAAGTTGTTTAAAAGATAAAGAGCCTTAAGAAGGAAGAAGAGGACCCTTGAAGTTATACATCAGCAGTGCCTACAGAGTAGAATGAGTAGGCATTCAAGTCACCTGGTCACAGTCTTCCCTGCTACAGCAAGATGAATTGGTTTTGTACTGAACTTACAGTTACTGGTCAAGATTTTGCATCAGAAAATGTATTATAAAGTTCTGCTCGGGAGGAACTGCAATATGTGTCTCTTCTCCCCTTTGGCAGGACCCAAAGTCCTCCTATAGTATCTCCCCATTCCATGGCCATTTAATGACCAACGGAGAGCAGGAGGCATCAGAAAAACATCTGGCCTATAACCAGACACACAATGATGATGTCATCCTCCAGGAACTCTCGAGGACCTCTACGTGGTCTAGGAGGATGCCTTTGTCATTTCTTAACTTGTTATAGGTACCCAGCTAGGCATTTCTCCAGTGCACTCTGCTGCCCATCTGCTAGTAAATGGCCACAGAGCAGGAGCTCCCATGGAGGAAGGCCTGATGGGGTGGAGTGGTGGTTGGGTCATTGCTTAAGAGAGGTAGTGAGTTCTTCCCTGTACAATGACCAAAAAAGCTCAGTAAATTCAACAGAAAGTTACACCTGCATATGTCACTCACAGGGTGGCAGCCATTATTTGTAACTTTGCACCAATTGCGTATAAATTAACATACGCAAATTTTAACCCCTTCTCCATTTTCGGCAACATGTTACATCTTTTTTTATTATCCTAAGTGGCTACCCTAATTACAATTGTTGGTTGATAAACATGCAGTAAACTGTAACCCTGTTCTCTGGGGGTCCTGGGAGGGGTGCCCCAAATAACCAAAACACACTAATGGAAAGGTGGGGAAATTAGCTGGAGCACTCACTAAAGCTAATGAGAGGTAGGGTAACTTAGCAGGGATCTTGCAACCCAGCATCTACAGGGTCAGGTCAGTCAAGCAGTCAGACAGTTTTAAAATAGAAAAAATGATGTTTTTATTAAAAGACAAACAGTAAAGACACCATAACCACACAGCTAATGGAAGAATCAGAAATAAGGATTTTCAGGGGAAATGGGTGATATGACACCTTTTCTCGTAGTCCTGAAGAAGCTGAAGATGGTAGGGATGAAACTCAGCGTGGAGGCCGAGGGGAGCTCACCAGACAAAGTGGCAGCAAGGCAGGATGGAAGTCCGGAGCGATCTGAGGTGCTCTCGGAATCAGGGGATTTATATAGGGTGAATTGTGACTTCAGGCCATGCCATACTCGGTGAGAACAATGTGAGTTTGGAGTGGGACAAAGCTTTGGAAAAGGTCAGGTTTAACATGATCGGCTTAACGCAGAATCAACAATAGTGTAGCAGTATGCAAATACAAGGTGCTTAGCTTGGCTTTGTAAGACTGTCGGCTCAGAGCCGGGTGCCTTTGTTAGTGTCACGCTTAAGCAAAAAGGGTGTTTGCAGGGAGGTCCCTGAAGCAACGGAGTGGCTCTGTTCTGCCTGCCTAGGTGCAGAATGGAATGTCCAACAATTACCGGCTGCGCCTGTTTACGTGCTTATCCGGAGGCCTCGCAAACGTGTGGAGTGGGGTGGCAGAGGAAAGCCGAATGGTTTTGATATCAAAAACAGGTATCTAGTACTATCACCAGATAGGCCTGGGCCGAAGTAACAAAACCATTTCACCAATCTTTACCACTCTGTATACATAAAATGGAGAAATGGGCCTAATTAAGCCACATGAATTGATATTGAGTGCATATCCCAAGATACCTCTATGTTAGTATTCACAGTGTCAAGAGGAACAGTCCAGGTATGAATTTTTGTACCTCTGTTTCCTGGCTGTAATATTACAGACCCCCCTCCCCTGCATGCCTGCTCCTTGATCTTGCTTCCTGGAGACCAAGTCTGGTCTTTCCCATGGGAGGAAACAAAATTTGGATTGTTCCATTCCTATTTATTGTTCTTCCACAGTTTTTATTTAAAAACGGTCATGATCCAGTGGCTCCACTGTGTATCTCTCTGCATGGAAGAAGAAATACTCATGCATGAATAGCCTGTTGTTGAGCTGGTTAGCTTTATTGATACAAGACAGGAAAATAACTAGTAACACTGAAAGAGGCATAATACAGTAAGAAGCATTTTGTGTATGCAGTATATCACTATGCTAATTGTATATAACTCACTGAGTTGAAAGAAGCAAAATGTAGGAGGAATAGTGATGGTGGTATTGATGATGATGCAGGAACAAAAACAATAATAATACAATTATGAGAAAATTGATATTGTACTACATGATACTATTGAACATTATATGATACTGTGGCTGAGACCCTCCATCAAAGTATGTAGAGGGTAACACTCTACATATGCAGCCCTATACTCCCCCCACCGTGTCAGCTATTGACACCTGGGCCATTTCCGCACTAGACTGTTATAGTGCTGTTATTCCACTGTCAACATCCTATGGAATCCTGGGGCTTGCAGTTTAGGGAAGGGCCTCAAAGGCAAACCCCAGAATTCCATAGGGTGTTGAAAGTAGAATAACTGCGCTATAACAGTCTAGTGTGGAAATGGCCCTGGACACCCTGGCTCAGCTGTTTACTGACTGAGAAGGGGAAGCAACCAGGCAGCACATGGCTGAAGTTCTTCAGTGCAGTTCAATGGAGATCAAGGAGAGTGACCTTGTTTTTCTTCCACAGCCTGCAGAAGTGCAGCCAGGACAGGCACTATCTGGTTATCTCTGCCCTCCCTCCAACCAGGAAAGGGCTGTGACAAAGCCCCAGCACGTGACAGCTGCTGCATGTGTTTGTGTGTGTATGGATGTTGCACAAGGAACTAATGCAATGTCTTGGGCAATGTGGGGGGAAAAACTAGACATACATATGTGCAGATCCTACAAGTATGTATATCAGTAACAGGATTCCAGCCATCACATTATATTATAAATAAAATGGAATGGAATGCAGGGAAAAACAGATATACATGTTTGCAAACTCGTTACATGTTTGTACATTAGTAATAGGATTCTAGCCATCACATTATAGTATAAATATTATATTATCAAAATTATTTAATTATATTGTATAATATTAATATTATTAACATTAATATTTTAACAATAGCAGTAGCAGTGCTATGGTGTTATAACACTGTACAATAATGCATAATGATATGCTATATATGCTGTCACTGTGTTATATATTATAATAATACTGATGGAAGTATTTTATACATGCACGTACGCACACACATGCATATATATTACACACTCCTGTGTGTGTACAACTTCTTCTCTCAGTGCTATTATTATGACTAGTATTGTTTTTATTGTAAGCCACACGTGCCCTTACTTTTATTACTGTTTATGAGAAATATTCCGTTTGCACACACTGAAATGTATTAAGTCAAGAAAGGGAGCTTGCCCTCTGAAGGTAGGTGGCAGCTTAACCCCCATGCCCATCCAAACGAAGCCTCACACTGTCGGTTGCCAATTTCTGCTCCTTCCATTCACTCCCAACCAGGAAACATATTTTCCCCTCTTTGCTTTCGAGTAACCTTTGGCTTGTATTATCATCTGCCTTAATATACTGTCAGGCACAGTTAACCTTGGACTGCTGCAGCTCTGGGGCATTTGTAATCTAGGAATTTCACAGCTAAATCACTGGGAATCCTGGCACAGCCCCAAGGCCTACTGTTTGGAGTTGCATTTGTTTCAGTGGCAAGTGGAGATGGATGCAGAGGGATTCTGTTGATGAAGAAAAGAGTTTCCAGAAGAGGGCAGGGGCGGAAAAAAATAAGCAGGTCGCAAGGTAGGATTTTCATCTCTCTGGCAGGTCAGTAATTTACTGTTCGTGCAGCTGCTGCTGATACATGGCTGGCTGATTTCCAACCGACTGTGTGTGCTCATTGTTCAGCATGTGTTTGTCTTAGCAGCCAGCTCAACCAGCCCCACCTTACAATTAATAAATATGTGTCAACACTCTCTGTGCAACCCTAATCATTATCATTACCCCCAAATTAGAGGGTTGGTCCACACACAGCCACTGAGCTGGCAAAGGGCCTGATCCAGCTCAGCGAAAAGGAAGAAGCACTCAGTATCTTGTGCAACAGGACCGCTCAGGAAGTCTTGCATTGTGAAAGAATGAAGGGAGAAAATTAGGACTGAGGTAGGAGACTAAAAATAAAAGCCTGCTGTGTCAGCTTTTTGCTAAATGCAACTGGCTGGCATGGATGAACTCCAGGTTAGATTCCACAAAGCTATGGATTCCACAAAGCTGTAAGTGGGTTGACTTCAGGATAAGCTATTGCCAGAACAAAACAAAACAAAATCCATGCAAATCCAGCTTGGATAAGAATTGTATCCTGGATCTGAGGAAGACTTGTAGTTTCAGACTTTAGTAAGGGTGGCTAGACGGTGATCCCTAATCAATTTCTCAGGACTGATGAAATCTCTTCTCTTTCTTTGATCGAATACCTGCACCCCATGTACTAATGTTGTTGATCTCTGCTCTGGTTCTCTCTTCAAATATTCCTGAGGAAGCTGACCTAAAGTTTGCAAAACTCTGAAAGCAGATTCTTGATGGAATGTTTATCCCCAAATAAGTAGTACCTGATGCATAAGTCTGGGCAGAAGAGTAAGTTGATAAACTCCAGCCAATGTTCATGGATAACAAGTTATGGTCCAGTGACATCTGGGTGGCAACACATTACCTATTCCTAGCTGAGAAAATAATGCCTTTATGATACATACACTTAGCTCAGATCTTTTCACCAAAATAGGAAAAACTAGGTGTTCTCTTTAGCTCCATCTGTAGTCTCTTTCACGCTACATAGTTGTAGCATTCTGATACCACCCTAACTACCATGGCTGACTCCTGCAGAATCCTGGGATTTCCAGTTTGGTGAGACATGAGAGTTTTCTGGCTGAGAATTTGAAATACTACTCCCTAAATTGCAAATTCCAGGATTCCATAGGATGGAACCACAATATTTAAAGTGGTATCAAAGTGCTACAACTGTGTAGTGTGAAATAAAACAAACCAAAAATAAAACAAACACAATACTTCCTGTTATCCTCTGTTCTGCATAACCTCTTGTGATTTTTTTTTATTGGCCAGGGGAATCCATTTTGTTCATGTAATCAATGCCCTTGAGCATTAGTTGCTTATCCTTTTCCCCACTGATATAAACCATAATCCAATGAGGCCAGCAATTTTGATACATATAGTGATTGCTGTTTGCTCCCATGTGATGGTACAAATGGTGGTGAGTGGCTCCAGTATCAATGTGGTGATGAATCCATTCAAAATCTTAGTCCAGACTTTAAAGGATCTCCCTAAGGCACTGAACCCTATTCCCTCCAATAGGTTCAGCACCTTGGATAGCTCATTTAAAGTTCCAACTAAACCCCAGTGTGACTAATTGACCATTGACATTATAGCTGCCATTGATATCATACAAAGACAGCTTTCAAGTTTCTTGCAGCTTGAGGTTTAAGGAACCGGCTTCATCAAATGGACAATGCAATCAGAGAGGTAAGGGGTAAGCACATGAAGCGTTGATAGTTAACTCACCAAACAAAGCAATGTGTCAGAAGAACCAACGTTAAAGTTTGATGGCCTGAACTATTGCAAATCACTCCAAGGAAGCCAAGAGGTTTTCAATTCCAGATGATTTGCTAGCAGTGTGAGATTATCTCCCAAGCAACTGGTAACCTCAGGCACAATGCCAATAAATATAAATAGGCTGCTGAGATACCATACTAAAAAAATACACCCTGGCTCAGTCGAAGCTATCAGTGGAGATGCAGGGAGACACCTGTTGTCAGGATCACACAGTGCTATTTGGAGGTGTAGCTGTTCCACAAAGTAATGGCAACTAGAGCTGTTGCATCTACCCCATCCATTCCATTTGTACTTAACTGAGCAAAACACCTGCTAAGACCTCTGTTATCTTCCAACTATAATTCTTTTGTGTTTCAAGGCCTATTTACTCTACTATTCCCCTGCGTCTCACATGTCCCAATCTTTAGGTAATCACTGAAGAATGTCTACATTAAGTAAATACAGTTGTGATGCACCTGTGAACTGGATGTATGGTTTTGATAACTCACATAGCAACAGAATGCATTTTAGAATCGTTCCTGTGCACCTTGTTACCGCCACCTTTGTTGTGCATCCTTGAAATGTAAATCTGTTGTCTTGCATCCTTGTAAAAGCTATTTTGGGGGTTTCTAAGCTGTAATTGCTGACACATCTGCATCCCTGATGCTAAGGATTGAATTGCATTCCTTGACTGACATTTTATAGTTAATATGTGCTGAGGCATCAAGGGGCAAAAGCCCCCCTAATCTCAAATAATCTTACATTCCAAAGAAACTGTGTTTGATATCTGATTGTCTCCCTTTGGAGTTCTTGGAAAGAGAATGAAAATGGATTAATGGAAAAGAAAAATCTTGTTTAGACTTCAGTGCCAAGAAGAGCTATTTCATTGCATGGTCCAGTAGTCTGCATAAGATTTGCCATGTGCGCAATTCCCTTGTGGGCCATTCGGTCTCTGTAGGGAAGAAAACAGACTTCACTTTTTCATAAGGAAACCTGATTTCTGTGGTTCTGGAACAAACTAACACAAAATATAGCTCCAAATTTCTTGTACTGTTTTGACAGTTAGATAATAATTTAAAATCTTGCGCTCTAAGGTATTCTGCACACTGTAAACTAATGAAATATTGCTGGCACTTTTTTTTCCTTTTAAAATAACTATTTCTCTACACTTGTTTGCTTTGAGATCCAACCAAGTCAAGTTACTTCTGGATCTGAGACTCAAATTGGTTTAAAAAAAAGAAGTAGGGTGTTAAAAATATGAGTTCAAATTCCAGTTTCTCAGACTAGCCTACTAAACAGGGTCATTGGGAAGAAAGTGGAGCTAATACGTCACTTTAAAGCTGGGTTTTTAGGCAATTTTTGCTCTAAAACAACCAGAAAGTCCCCAGACACATGAAAACATATGCAAATATCCCATCTAACCCCTACAAACACATCAGAATTCCATATTACCCTCCAAAACATTCTCCTGCAGTTCCTCTCAAAATGGTGACAGGGTGTCACCTCTGATCACCATTTTGAGAGAAACTGCAGAAGAAATCAGAATTATTTGAGCTTCCAGTGTGGTGGGGGTGCAGCCCACAGGTTGGCCTAGGAGAGGAAATGGCCCCTGGCTCCTGGCCCCAACACATTTGCACTCCTTTGCCCTCTACCCTTTGAGAGAAGGCTAGGATTAAAATGTAATAAATAAAAATAAAGATAAATAAAAGAGCTTTAGCCTTAGATCTGGAAGACCTGTTAAAGGATGGATGAATAGATAGAGTAGCTTGATTTGCCCAGCTGAAAGATAGCTACACTGAACTCTGTTAGTCCACAGTGCAGATAAGGGAAATTCCAAAGTGAGTGTGGGATTTATAGTAAACATGCTATTCTTTCAAGCATCACTTACTTGGGTATTGCTTAAGGGTAGTAAAACAAAGCACAGCCCTTGGCTCCTGGAGACTCCTTTGATTTACATGCAGGATTATCAGTAGTTTTTAAAAACTGGTCTTGCATTTATTTAGCTTCCTTTTCCCTTCCAAATCATAAATAATCCAACTCTCAGCCAGTAGTGACAGTTGGTTGAGAAATCACTGATGACTCACAACAGATTTGGTAGTAAATTTGTGTGAATAGCAAGAAAAGGCCAAGTGTTTGGATACATTAGTTCAGCCTTCAACAATACAACTCTCTTGGGATGGATCGGCTTCCCCTGTAGTTGGTGGGAGGTGTTGTCCAAAACATCTGGCTGGTAACAAGTTTGGTGTGGTTTCTCTAATTGCCTCACAGGTGCCATACCTAGATCCTTAAGGAGTCCAATAGTATACAGCAGGTGTGGAAATCATATGGCCTTTCAAATGTTGGACTGCAAATCCCAGCAGACCTATCCAATACAGGCAATGTTGAGGAATGCTGGGATTTGCTGCCTAAAACATCTGGAGGGATTCAAGATAATCACTCCTGATACATATTTTCTATTCTTAAGGTCAAGATTGACTAATGTATTTTGAGCAAAAGGAAGAGTCAAGTCTTACAGGAAGACAGCCAAAGGAACTACTGTGTAAATATTAGTAATCTAACTTAGCTGCATTTTGAACCAAACTGAAAGCTATTGTATGTTAGCCTTCATCCCAAACCAGGGATAGAAACTGTGTAGACCTCAAGATGGTGTTAGACTGTAACTCCCAGCATTCCACACCATTAGCTGTGTTGGTTGAGAGCTGTAGTTCAAAACTATCTGGCAGGTCACACAATTCCCATTCCTGCTGTAGACATAAACAGCCGTCAATTATAAAAGGAAAAATCCTTGCTTGTATGCTTATTACGTCACTTTTCTAAACACATGCTGGTGTTTCAAAGATTCTGGGAGATTCCAAAAAGTTCATTTATCCAACTTCTAATAAAAACTTCATGAAGATACTAGTCCAAAATCAGTACCACCCACAAGATCAAAAGCAAGTGTAGCAAAAGTATTAAAAAAACAAAGAACCTTAGGAGCCAAAGTTTTCTGGAGTAAAGCAATTTTATACCCTTTAAGAAAAGCAAGGAAAAACAATCCGAGACTTATCTTTGTGACTCCATCTCTCACAACTCTCAAACATCCCTGACTCTTGTGAGTATCTAAACTGAAATGTTGTGTGTGTGTGTGTGTGTGCCAAGTCACCCATTGACTTATGGCAACCCCATGAATTTCATACATTTTCTTAGGCAAGGAATATTCAGAGGTGAATTTGCCAGTTCCTTCTTGTGAAATATACCCTGTAGCACCTAGTATTCTTTGGTGATCTCCCATCCAAATCCTAACCAAGGCTGAGCCTGTTCTGCATCCAAGATCAGCTGAAATCTGTTGCCTTTAGGGCATTTTATATGAGGCTAAAATCCATCAGATATTCACTTGGGCAAAAAGAACTTTCCTTCCCCTCTTCTCCCACAGCCTCTTCTGCACAACCCATATCTGTTCCACAGAGTCTCTCCTGACCATATCTGAAGCTCTATGGGAGGAGAACTTCAGGGTGGAATTTTGTGAACTGCTTTGAATGATTGTTCAGAAAAACCAAGGAGGAGGGGGAGGAGAAACAGCTTGATTTTAATAAAAGCTAATATTTAGAAAACTACCAACAAACTGCAAAAATGAAGGAGCAAGTGGTAAGGCTATCTAGAAGTGGCGAGGATTAGTCTTTATAGGAGGAGTGGGTGAACCATGGCCCCCAATGCCCCCATTTACCACTGTAAAAACTGGCAGCAGCATTAAAAACACACTGATGAATTTTGGAAGTGTTGTATAGCAGCACAATTGCCTCCCAAAGGTATTTTCCACTTTAGCCTCCAAGGCAGGAGACACTTTGCCCTTCTAGTTTGCTGGTTTCTATGATGTGAGAAGGCAGTGCGGCACCTTTCCATGCAGAAGGGTACTGTCCCACTATAACACACAGACAACTTTCCCAGTGGCTGCCACATTCCAGCTATAGCTGCCTCCACATTTCTGCCAAATTGCTGCCAATTATTCAGGAATGCTGCCCCTTTTGGGTGGAGAATTCATGGCACCCCCCCCCATTAAATGGCCTCTCGCTGCTTAACAAGGATTGTCTATTTCTTAAAGATCCAGTCATTCAGCCAGTACTGGGATCCTTCGGCTGACAGTAATTGCTTATAACTCACTCACTATGAATTCAAACACATTTCAGCTGTCTTATGCACTGAGTGGTGCAAGTTTCTTTAGTGTATCTCCTTGCTGCTTCATGTGCATATCAACCATGCTGACATAGTGATACAAATACTTTACAAATGGAACTGGATTCACTGATGCGCCATTTAACATTCCATTGTTACAGAATCCATGACAGTAAAAGATTATGGTTTTTAAACAAACAAGTCATTTTCTAAATCAACACCTCATCAGTCTGAGTTTAGCTGGTGATGGAGTGTAGCTGGTAGTAATATGTTTGCTTATGTGATCAGTATGTGATTTTCTTTTCATCACCTTTATGATTAGTTTCCTTGCTTTCAAGCATGTGAGGTTTGTGAACGAGGCAAGCTGTATTGTGTAAGACACTCGGGCCTCACTTTTTCACGAGCTGAATGACTGATTGGTTTGGTCAATCATGGACCCTGCTGACATTGCACAGCTAGGAAGTCAGTAATCATAACATCTAGTTACTTACAATTAGTTCCTTTCCCCAATAACTAAGACACAACAACATTGTATTACAATTGTAATTTAATTAGGGTTAATATTGCTTCTTTTACAGTATAACTATAACTTTTATAGTTACAGTTTGTGGCCTCATGAAATAGTGGAGGAGAAATATTACATGGGCCAGCCACTGGACTGTACAGTGCCTCATGGTCACCTCTGGGTGTTGAGGTCACAACAGGGTGGCTAGAAGCGTGCATTGAGATTTTAAAGTAGCTACTTTTTTGAGAAACATGGAAGTAAAGTAAAAAGTAAAAAAAAAAAATTAACCATAATAATAACTCACAGATAGGAGCACTAGGAACTACAAGAGGTTCCCCCATATCTTTTGACTCACTTTCCATGGTTTCTCTTACTCATGGTCCAAAACAAATTTTTTCCCCCCGCTCATCTGCAAGACAAGTAACATAGTATGTACTGAGAGAGAGATAAGGCTAGCTTTGGAGCTCCATCACATAAATACTGAGGCAAGGGAGGGAGTAGCAGTGGAGACAGAACAGTAGGAAGGGGAAAGTGCAGTGAAGGCAATAGGGTTGCTCTCTCCTGTCCTTCTTCCCTGCAAGCCGTCTCTGACCACTGAGCAGCTCTGGGAAACACCCCATAGCAATCACCTCTACTCAGGTGGCAACGATGACAATGACAGCTCTGGCTCCCCAAGGGTAAAATGAGTGTCTGGAGAAGGAGGCAGCCATCTCCTGCAAGCAGTGGCTCATGGCTGCCATCACGTCTTGGGTGGACAAATGTACTGGAGTAGCCAGAGCACCAAGGAGGAGAGGTGATGGCAGCAGTTGTGCTACCAGGTCTCTGGCCATGGCTGCCACCTCTTCCTCTTCCTTTGCTTTGCTGCTTCATCTGCAGCAGTGGAATCTGCTGGGACAAAGAGCTGAGGCTACAAGCCAAGTCTCCCTCCAATGGCAAGCAGCTCTTCTCCCCATTCCTGCAGCACTGGGAGCCACACTTCTAGGTCCTCCAGATGAGCAAGGTGGGGGGATATTTTGACTGTACTTTTGTGGTCCGAAAATGTAGTCAAAATATAGTGTTTGCTATTATCTGCATTTTTCATTAACCACAGTAAGTCTGGAAATGTATTCCCTGCAGATAGAGGGGACTTACTGTATGGTCTAAATGCAATTGGTAGCCCCAGCTGGATAGACCCATTGAATCAGATACAGAATGGTAAGTCAACACTTCTGTAAATCCCATTGATTCAAGGGATCTCCTCTACTGGCAAGTGGATTAAGACCTATATCTACAAGTAATTACTCTTTAAAAATATATTTCCAGACTCTGCTTCTCATTAAACCACACCCTTGAAATTTGGCATATAATCCAAAGTACTCTAATTACCTAAATATGTTGCAATAGGACAGAGCTCTAACTCTGCATCAAAAATAGAGAGAAGTGGCACTCCCCAAATGCTTAAAGCACTAAGCAAACCAATGGAAAATGAAGTTATGGTTTTTAAAGGTTTATCAGGATATGTTTCTACATTTTCCCAAGCAACAGAGGCAGGAAAGGTAGTTCCAAACCAGTTGGATGTATCCACATTCCAGACTAACCTGATTATTTGAAAAGCCTAAAAATGGTACATTTTTTAATTCCTAAGAATTCAGTTTGCCCCATCATAGAATCCAGCATTCTAGGACAGATCAAGCCAACTTCCACTTAGTATGGAATGAGCTATATGTCTTCTCTTGTTTCTTCAAGCATGACTTTAGGGAGAGACATCTTTTTAGTACCAGAAGCATAATCAAACTATGTTTATGGAAAGGCAGCCTTTATTTATCTGACTAATCCGGTCTAAAACTCAATTCCAAATACTTCACACATTTGAATATGACTAAGGGCTTTTCCACACTACATTGTCATAGTGCTATTATTCCACTTTCAATATCCCGTGGAATTCTGGGATTTGTAGTTTACTGAGGCCAAAGAGCTTACTGGCTGAGAATTCTAAATGCCCCTCCCTAAACTGCAATTCCGAGGATTCCATAGGATGTTAGAAGTGGAATAATAGCATTATAACAGTGTTGTGTGGAAAGGCCCTAAGAAACAGAGTCTAGAGTGAGACTACAGTGTGCAGACAAAAAGGATGTTGATTGTTGGTGATTGGGGTCATCAGGACTAGCAGAGCTTATCCACATCCTGTTGGTATCCTCAAGTAGTCATCCTCAAGTAGTCAACAGTTGTTGCCATTTTAGAGTATCATAAATAAAAGGAATACATTATCCACTTACAAACAGAGGACCTTTTTCTGTGGTGGCACCCTGACTTTGGAATACCCTTATGAAAGAGATACAGTTGGCATGAACCTGTGGTTCTTTTCACACACAGGCAGGTTTCATCTTCTGCTTGGCTCAAGAAGAGAATCCAGTGGTACTCCCCAAATGGTTAAAGCACTAAGCAAACCGTCTTTTCTGAACAACACCTAACTTTCTTGGGCTGTTGTTCTGTGGAGATACCTCTGTTGAATATTATGAACTAGCAATACTCTTTTATCAAGTCCAAGATATCAGACTTATCAGTGGTTCATCCTCTTGAGTGCCCAAGTATTGTTGGACTGCAACTCTCCAAATCCCTGACCATTGGCTGTGTGGGGTAGGGCTGCTGGCAGTTGACATCCAAAGTTAATTTTCTTGGCTATAACTCCAAGAGATCTACAGTACCTGGAAATTCTGGAAGTTCTACTCAAAAAAAACTTTCCCTCAAGTTTTATTCTTTTTTTAGAAATCTGAATCTCACCCCTAGATAACATGGGGAACAGAAAAACAATGGGGAAAGTCACAGAGGATTATAACTCCTACAGTTCACCATCAGCAATGTGGAATTGTAGCACAAGCCATGGTTTTTCCATGACCTGGACAGAACATCAGCTGGAAGCAGTGCAAAAATGTGGACCTGTCTACTGCTTCCAATATGGCAGGTGCTCCTTGAACTGTGCCACCCTAGATAACTTCTTAGTCTGCTTTGATGGTAGAGATAGCTTTGGAGGAACATGTCCTGACAGCAGGCACAATACATTAGCAATCAGAAGGCACTGTGAAGAGATCCCATCATTTTTTTTCTTAGCAGATTCTCCATGATAAGAAAAGCAAAGTAAGTCCATTGGTGGAAGACAACATCAACTGAAATCCCTAGTAAATGGGGCAGATCAATGACATAATAGAAGTCTTGTCTGGAAGCACTCTGAGCCTATGCTGCAACACTAGATTAAACAGGTGTTGGGACTATGGCCAGTTCAGATTCACATTGGCACTTCCCCTCTCCCCCTCCTCCTCCTCCCCTCCCCTCCTCCTCCCCCTCTTCTTCCTCTTCTTCTTCTTTGAATCATAGAAACATAGAGTTAGAAGTGACTACAATGGTCTTCAAGTCCAACCCCCTCCTCCTCCCCCCTTCTTCTTCTGTTGCAGGTCCAGCTGAGACCAGACATCATCACCAATGGTGCAGTAGTAACATTTGAGTCTAGGCTTCCACCAGAATATTTGCTATAGTAGAGTCCATTGTCAATCTAAAACAATTCTTAGCCATTTCTATCTTTACCAGCTATTGGCACGTGAGTCAATACACAAGCAAACCTCACTGAATCAATGGGGCTACTTTAGTCAGAACCAACAACAGAGTTCAGGCTGGTGAATGTAACAGGTTGGGCTGTGCAAATGTCACTTCATGACCCACAACGTTGTTCTCCCTCTTCACTTTCCACAGTGTTTAACAACAGCACCATACACTGTCACTTGTACCACCAGCAAATTGCCTTCCTTTTACTAGATAGCATTGGCCGAATCACCCCTTGCCCCCACTTCTTGCTGCTAAAATGTTTGCACAGCCATCCTGTGAGAGAATGCTGAAGCCTTGTAAGAAAATGAGCCCTGGCTAATCTGCTCATTGGCATTTCAGCATTAGAATGTCAAGCACTTTAGATCCTGTTGACATGATGCCCCAGGCATTCCTTACATCTTTCTCCTTCCCTCTGCCTCCTCCCCTTCACTGTCACATTGGCAATATTCAGGATGATAGCCCAGAAAAGCATGTGGGGTGAGGCACTGCTTGTGGGTTTCTTTGCTACCAGTTTCAACCACCTCTAGTCAATATGTTTATAGGGAGATTCCTTTCTAATCATTGCCCCCGATAAGAAGAATGCCTGCCTGGTGGGATATTTTCCTTCAGCCTCTAAATTTCTAGCATTACAGGAACTTAAAATGTCAGTTGAGCATTTAGAAATACAGTTTAAGTATCCAAAGAAAAGGGGCAGGTACATTTAAAAAGGGAAGAAGAACACAACAAATATAAGAGTTTCTGGTGTGAACGATTTTCAGAAATTTGGCATTTCAAAAAAAGTGCCATCGGGGAGCAGAATTCTTATTTGGAAGGCAATGCCCTCATTTTGTCCCCTCCCTGCATAGTTACATCCCTGGTTCTGACATTTTGTACTTCTCTTATTCCCCTTCTCTTGCTGAGAATGTGCTTTGCCACAGCTCAGCTTCAAGGAGAAGAAGTGACAGCAATTTTTTTTCCATCAGATGTACAAAAAACACACAGTCACTGAGATCTTATATGGCACACTATAATGTCCACAAGAAAATGGCGCTACAGTCAGCCCTCCACATTTGTGGGTTTGACTTTCACAGATTTGATTATTTGCAAGTTTTACCAACCCCTGCCACCCACCACCTCAGGTGCTTCCTTTCCAGTGAACCTTCCCTCTGAGTGGCTCCAATCAAGCCATACAGCCCTTTAAAAACCTGCCTCTGCTCTTCCTTTTCCTCCACTAAACTGCAGCCTGGCCTACTAAGGATGGATTGCATCCTGATTTCGTAGCATCACAAACCCTCTCCTAATGCCCCCCACACCCAAGGTAAGAGATGGGCAAGAGAAGGAAAGTATAGGGCCACCATGCCAACCTACCCCCTTTCCTTCTCCTTTCCCTGACCTGCTTTGGAACCTGGGGGCCCATTCTCCTTACCATGCCTCAGATCCCTTATCACAGACACAAACACATTTTGGTATCTGCAATTTTTCTACTTTTGTGAGGGCCTTGTGCCCCTAACCCTAGCGAACATGCAGGGCTATCCATTCCATGCACCCCAGACTTAGGCCCTTTCCATATGGCATTTTCCATGCGAAAGGGTGCCTGGAGCATCGCGCGATTGTCAAGAGAGATCTGCACGATGCACTCACAATCATGCAACGTTCCAGGGGCTGGCAGATGCTGATCACACACCTTTTCATTTTCGGCTAGAAGTGATTGCGCACTGCTCCTGGGCAACACGTGAACTTACCTGGCGTGCAGAGTCTCTGAGGCTGTGCCGGTCACACTTCCTGCCTCAGCACAGCCTGGGAAACTCCCAGGCTGCACTGCAGAAGGAAGAGGTGAGGCTCTCACACGAGCAGGTAGCTCATATGGAGCTGAAGCAGCAGGGACGCGAGAGCCTCTCGCCGGAGGCTGCTCACGCGATCCCTGCACCTCAACGCCGGAAAAAGGTAAGGTGCAGAAAGGACCTTGGTTGAGCTACTGCATTCCCCATCATGGACCTTCTGTCATTGTTGGAGTGGTGGAGGAGTCAGAGAAGCATCTGGCTGTGTCCCTGTACCCAAATGCAGAATGGTTACATCATCCGCTGAGATCCACCAAGATCCTCCAGAGGTGTCAGCAGATGATGGAATCATTTTGCACACGGCTGTGAAGACATAGCCAGATGCTTCTCCATTTCCCTTCCCCTATTCTCCAGAAACCATGGAATGGCTGGGTGTTGTGGGGGGGGGTTCTTTTGCTGCAGAGAGAAGAAGGGAATGCCTATGTGAAACAACCAACAAAAGACATATGCCTACATATACCATTAACCAGTCACAATGTGCAATTTGTTTTCCTTCTTTGGAAACCCACCTGCTTTATGGATTTGCTTTTTATTTAAATACAAAGGAGAAACTAAGAGCAACTGCTGGGGACTTAGTTCTGGCAGTATTTCTCCCACATGCTGAAAAATCAGAGCGGTCCCCTGATTAGAGGGAAACAGGCATAGGACATGAGTTCACACATACACAAATCCCTCCTTCCAAGTTTGTTTATTGGCTGTTCAAATGGGTGTAGTGCTCATCCAGCCGATATGGTATTGTGGTTGGCATGCTGGACTAGGACTGGAAAGACCCAGATTCAAATCCTCACTTGGCCATGAAGTGCCTTAGGTGACCATCAGTGAATTACAAACTTTCAGTTTAAACAACTTTACAGGTTTGTTGTGAAGCCAAAATGGGAGGCCCATGTATGGTGTTTTGAATTGCTTCAGGGCATGGTTAGTACACATACCCCACCCCTCTGGGACCACGTGTTTTGCCTCCAACTATTATCAAATTAAAACTTACATTGGTGTCTGTGAACTCCATGATAAAAATGCAAATCATGAGAGTTTAATGCAAATCTTGGAGAAGAGGTGCATCCATTTTTATGAATCTTTGTGATTTTTCACATGGAATGCCAACAATACTACCATTCAACCCTGTGCAGCATGTAGACAATGTACTGTGCTATTACATCCCCAGTTCCATTAAAAAAAAAAAAATAGGATAACAATGATAACAACAATGTCTGTAAATCTGTACACGCCAACCGGCCACCTCTTAACTAGAAAATGGTTGTCTGTTTTAATAAAAAGAAAGAGAGATGCCCGAAGCAGCAACCAGTTCCTTTCCTGGTGAGGCTCCTCATGATTGTTCTGGCTCTGGAGCAGACACCCATGCTTGTTCTCCCCCTTTCCCCTCACCTGCTAGAGTCCAGATGGTTATTTTGGGCTCTCTTGACTATGAGAACCTGGATGTCAGCCCACAGTGCACTATTGATTAAACCACATCACATGGAGGCCAGAGGCATTCTGGGAAATGAATTATTGCAAGTGAGTGGAGTGCACTTAGTTTTGCAATGTGCTCAGCCATCCTCTAGGAAAGACCAAGCAATGCAAGCCTTGAATGGGACATGGAAGTCTTGTGAGCCCCTTGATGGGTCTCCATGAGTGCCAAGTAGAGGAACGTTGATCTAAAACACAGGTAGGTAATGTGGTGCCCCACACAAATTCCCAAGGCTATTTTTGCAGCCCTCAAACTCTCCAGATTCCCCAGGCCAGTAATTTTTCTGACCAAAGAGGAGAATGAATTACCTTTTTTGTACACCCCCAGGAGCTGTAATTCACCCTTCAAAGAGGCTGCATGATTTCCACAATCACCACTACTCTTTAACATAAAAAAAGCCTGTTTTTCACATTAAGAAGAGAATGTCAGGCCACTTCCAAGGTTGTGCTGTGTTGGCTGTTGCATCTTTGCAAGTCCATGAAGTCTCTGAAAGATCCTAGGGCAGAAAATGTAGAAGTAAGGGTTGAGTGCAGTAATGCCTTAGTCTGCAGCCAAAGCTAGCTTTGCTCTGTGTGTGTGCACATGTTTCTGTAGCTATGGAAATAACACCTCTCCCCCTCTCTGTGTCTCCTTCTGTCTCTCACCGGCTCCCACTCAACATCCTTCCTTGTGTTTTCAGAGATTTGGCCATGGTTGTTCCCGTATTAATGAAGAAGCATTGATTTGTGTTTCCCTTCAAATAACAGCTGTAGAAGGAGAGATAGTTCATCTCTCTCCCTCTCTAACACTTTCATGCTGGGAAATAGAATTATGACTCTACAGGCCAGACAATTTGCAGAGGTTAAAACTCAATTGAAGAGGCAACCTCTAAACCCTAGGCATTTTCTCTGAATTCTCCTTACTCAGGATGTGGAATTCCAAACATCCTGACCTGATTCACTGTAAATTTAGTATCTCTGCAACTGCTGCTTCTCTTATGGGAATGCCTTTCATATTGAAATTTATGTATGTGTTTCATTTATTTATTTAGCATAATTTCTAGACTGTTTATCATAAAGCAATGTTTATCATGCAGCAGTAGAAGAGCAATAGACCCAAAATGATAAAACAGAATACAACATCTAAAAAGTATAAAATCAGAAAAGAAGACCTAGTGAAAAGCTTCCATAAACAAATGGCTGTTCAGTAGGTGTCTAAAACACATAACAGATTCTGCCTCCCATGTAGGAAGAAGGCAAGTGGAATGTTTTCAAGTATGCAGATGCTACCATAAGCAAACTTTGGTTCTGAATCAATGCCACATGATGGTCAACTGTTCATGATCCCTAAAGAAACATCTCCTCATATGACATCATGTCCTTTGTGGGTCTATAAAAAAGGAGGTTATCATTAGGTAGCAGAGCCAAAGTGGTACAGTGGTTTGAACATTGGACTAGGACTCTGGGAAACAAGGGTTCAGCATCATCACTGGACCATGAAAACTCACTGGGTGACCTTGGGCAAGTTACTCTCCCTCAACCTCACTGTAAAGCAATGGCAACCCCTCTCAGAACAAATCTTGCCAAGAAAATCCCATGATAACGTCACTTTAGGCTCACCATAAGTCAGAAATAACTTGAAGGCACACAACAACAACGAGTAACCTGGTCTGTGATTATTCAGGGATTTATATGTGGACAATAACAGTCCAGGAGCTAACAGATAGCCAGTGGAGTTTGTGCAGTGCCAACATGATACACACCCAATGAAGCATCACACTGGACCACATTTGTTTGAATAATCTACCTTTGTCCTCGCATGGTCAGCAAAAAGTCATGACGAGACTAAACCACACGGCAGAGCTCCAGGGACTCCACCTGCAAACTGCTTTGGTGAGTGTGGTGTTGACTAATTCTCTCTTTCATTTCTTTTTAAAAGTGACAGAGCATTTTTTAACTTTTCACCAGCTGGCACTAGGGTAAATATACTCTGCTGGAAACTGGAGCTGATCTTAGTTTTCTGGCTAGTCTGAATGTGGGCCTCACTCACACACTGACCTGCTTAGCAAACACAGTCAGCTGTATCTAAGGCCAGGGTGGGAATCATGCAGCTTTCTGTGAATTTCTGAATTACATCGCCCAGTCAGTATGTCGGTAGTGAGAAATGCTGCGGGTTGTAGTTCAAGCATATCTGGAGGACTCTGTTATCTACTTAGCTATCATTCTAAGGAGTTTAAAGGAAGTTCTGAAACAAGGATCCTATCCTTTGCCATCCATAGAAATCATAGGCCTGGATTTTTGCGTATCCAGCATAAGAGTATTTCTTAATCACATGAGTACTGATAGTCTGTCTCTCAAACATATGTCACTGGCCTCACAGGCTTAGAAAAGTAAATTCCCATTTGTCTCAAACTGTAACCTACATCATGGGTTGTTGTAATGATAAACTTGGGGTTTATTTAGTTGTTACTTTTATATCCCAACTTTACTCCAAGGACCTCAAGACTCTTCTCTTCCCCGTCTAATACTCACAACAACATTATGAGATATGTCAGCCTGAGAGACAGTGACTGGCCCAAGTGAGTTTCATGAGACCATGGAGAGAAATCTGGATCTCCCAAGTTTCAGGCCAACATTCATAACTGACTACCACCTTGGCTCTCACTGGGATGACAAACATATGACACATTGAGCTTTTTGGAAAGCAGCAAGAGTTACTATTGATCAAATTAGACAAAACATTTCTCATAAATTTTGATCTCCCAAGCGGTGAAGGATGTCTGTTTGTCATAGCATGTGAATTTCCTCACATATGTATCTTGCATTTAGCATGCTTTGCTTTGTGACTGGTCATTGGAAGGTAAACATATGCTTGCCTTGCAAGTCAGATTCCTGAAGTAGCGCTCCTCAGGGAAATCCTAATGCGAGAGGGGAAATGGGTTTATTCCAAGGAAAATGTCTTCCCCCTTTGTGTCAGGTTAGATCCAAAAATAGATAACACTCTGATGGTTTTTCTATGTGTGAATGAGAAACGCTTTTCTAACAGCATGGTCTCTTAGACCTACAACTTGTTGGTACAGTAATTACAGCAGGAAACTGGGAACGCTTTTAATACTGTGAAAATGACAGGTGAGTTTTCAAATACAAATGTTGCAAGAGACTTGTATCCGGAATAGTTGGGCAGTGCTAATAATGACGTTTAAGGAATAAAGACAGTCTAAAGTAATTAAATGCACTGGAAGCTTTCAGGGTTTTTGAGAACCTGTTCTGCTTTCTAAAGAGGTACTGCTAGACTGATTTGGATTATTCCTTTCCTTTTTTCCCTGCTCGTTCTTTTAAAGCTATTTCAAAATTACTCCTCTGAGTATTGCTAGCAGCTTGGCAATCTTTTGTGCATGGCATTAAATAGAGGAAGAATAAAGAAAGGACTAAAATGAAACAAGGGGTCTCACTTTTATACGTCTTTCTCCATATTCCCTGTTGTTTGCAATATTCTACAAAAGAACTTGAAAATATTTTATTTTCCTCTGTGCTGGCTTTTTTTAAAAAAATGCTCTGCAGTGTACAAATATGTTTTGTCTTCATGTGGTATGGGAAATGTTTTCTTCCATAAACATGTTTACAGCTGATGCACATTTACCATGGCTTCAGAGAATCAGTATTTGTTTTTCAGCAGGCCCAGTTAAACTAGTGGCCAGGCATATTTTTAATGACACAGGACAATACTTGGAATGAACGTATTTTCTGCAACTTTCTGATTCCGCTAGATCCTTTTTCAAGCCACGTTCAGGTATGACATTTGTTAGATAGAAGGAGAATGTCCCTACCACAGAGACAGGGACACTGAAATGTGTTCACAGTCAGAACTCATATTTGTTGTGTCTGTGTTCCCTTTGTAATTTTGCCTGCCCCTTCTCTTTGGATGGCTGACTGTATTTCTATATTTTCAACTGAAGTTTTAAGTTACAACAATATTAGAAATTCAGAGAATGAAGGAAAGTTTTGTTGATGGAGCTGAATTTTTATTTGGGAGGGACAACTACATCCTTACTGTTTTCACATACGTTCATTCAGAGATGTGATTTCTCTGTAGTGAGAATCAGTTAGCATAAGGAATTGGCCTCCAATATTTATCCTGTTTTCTTTTGCCATGAGACAGGAATCCTTTCTGTTCATGCTAATCACACAATGGCTCATACATCTTTTATGGACAAACATTCATTGCTCATTGACTAATGTGAATAAATTATATTTTGAGAATTTTAATGTAGCTTAATGGTAGAATGAATTAGATACAAAAGACTTGGCTTTCATAACCATGATTAGGCTAATCATATTTAGTGCTTTTTTTCTAAGAGTTCATAAGGTTCCCCAGTATTCTGACATTTCTGCTGGGGACTGGCTGAGAGATAGTAGCATGCCTAAGGCCACCAGTGTATTCCCAACTGAGTGCATGGTTGCCTTGGTATAACAGACCCATACAAAAGCTATTCATCTTTACTGCTAGGCCACAGCACCTTGCTTTTTAAGGAACTATCCTGTTGTTGAAAAATTAGGGATAGTTTTTCTTAACAGGCTGGCTTTTGTCTTGATGAACACACCAAGAGCCCAAAGTTTCCGCTAAATCCTCAGGGCAAGAAGAGTTCTAAAGCCAGGTTGAGCAACTTTAGTTGGTTTTAGGTCTCTTTCATTCCCAGGGTTGTACCTTGACCTCTACTGCTGCTGCACTGCCAAATTTCAACAGCAGCCTCAGCCATTAAAACGAGCAGGAAATCTTTGTTTTAATGGGGTTCTCACAGTTTGCTTCCAAATTTTGTGGCAAACCACAAAGCCTCTGTGAACGCAAGCCCTCTTTCCTCTTTCTCCTCCTCTTTCCTTGGCTTCCTTTAATAGCTTTTGGTGGTTTGCCAGTGAAAAATTCCGCAGTTGGAAAATATGGAAAGAAGACCAAAAATTCACCCCAAACTTAAACCTCAGAGAAAACTACTACAAGATGTTACACAGGTGGTACATGACTCCTGAGAAGCTGAAAAAGATAACAGAAAAGGGAAATGGCCTGTGTTGGAAATGTGAAGAAACTTCTAGTACCTATTATCACATGTGGTGGACTTGCCAATATGCAAGAAAGTTTTGGAGAAAAATTCATGATTCAATTCAAATGATAAGTAACTTAAAAATTTGAGATGAAGCCGGAATTATATCTGTTAAATATGCCCAAAAACAGAGGTGAAAATAAATGAAAAGATACTTTTATATCTTATAACAGCTGCCAGATTAACCTATGCACAGCATTGGAAACAGAAGATAGAATTGGACTTAGAGGAATAGAAATTAAGAATTATGGAGATGATAGAGACAGAAAAACCTTCCAATTCATTAAACAATATTTCCACTCAAAAATTTGAACAAGAATGGAAATGTGTGATGGATTGGTTAAAATGTAAGAAGAAATAAGATTTTAAATAAGTGTTGTAGAAATGAAAGTGGAAACAAGTTAGTGGTGATAAGATTGTATATTTATGTTCATGCAATACATGAAAAGGTAAAGTAACATTTCTAACATCTGTAATATTTGTAAATATTGAAATATATCATGAACATAACAAGCTAAGAAAAAGAGATGATGTATAAAGAGATGTTGGTAAAAATAGGGGAAAAATGGGTGTTAATTGGGGAAAGTGCAAAAAATGGAAATGAGGGGCAATGTAATAATAATATAGAATGTTGTTATTTATGTATGGAATAATGAAAGTTTAATATTATTGCTGATTTATCTTAATAAAAAATATATTTTAAAAAATTCAGCAGTTCAATTTGTTGCTGAATTTTGGCAGCATGGTTTCGGGGATAGCCTTGACGGCTGTGTGTGACATGAGCTGTTACTTCAAGTAGTTCTATATCTCTGCACGGTCCATACTTCATAAGGATTAACGTGTGAAGTAGCAGAGAAGTGTGCTATTCATGATAAGGGGAGATGTTCTAGAAACTGTGGCTCCCAAAGGAATCCTGGATTTATATAGATTCTTTCAGCCTTCTTTGCTGTAAGTAAAATAATGATATGTGAAGTAGGAATGGCATCTCCAAAATCCTAGTCCAGCGATCCAACTGCTACTCCACAGTTGCTCTCATACCATTACCGGTTAGTTATTGTAATGAGTTGGGCTCCAGTACTGGCCATGCTGGTTAGAGGATTCTGGGAGTTACAGTCCAGAAGAGTAATTTCTCCTCAAGCACTGCCTAATACCATACTGATCATAGATGAGCTCATGCTGCTATAAGCAATGGGGTCTTGGCCTGGATTTTTTTTCTCCCTCTCTCTTTCTCTGCCTTACCATGTAAAGATTCAAGGATTTGGACCCAGGCCTTCTCGTACCTGCAAAATACACGCTCTGCTGAGTTACTGCCTCTTCATTTGCAGGCGAGACAGCACGAAATCATGGACAAATGCAAAAACAAAGCTGACACACTGCCGACAAAATAGTTTCCAGCACCAATTCTTGGCACTCTTTCGGCCCTGTTAAACTA
Source organism: Ctenosaura bakeri (assembly GCA_948474755.1). Classification (NCBI taxonomy): domain Eukaryota; kingdom Metazoa; phylum Chordata; class Lepidosauria; order Squamata; family Iguanidae; genus Ctenosaura; species Ctenosaura bakeri. The sequence goes on from CAOLHI010001246.1 coordinate 278,025, forward strand.
TAACTGCTGCTTTTATTTCCCTACTATCTTGCTGCAGTCCTGGCAGTCACTACATACAGCCCTGGCTCAGGCAGCCACAGATATGATTCACTTTATTGGAGGAGCACAGCAACCCCTGGAGAGACATTTTATTGTGCCTAAATAGTCTTTGAGTTGTCATGAATTGCTATTTTAGAATCATACCTGTTATATTATGAGAGCTAACTTCCATGTGGTATGGTCAAGGATCCAGGACTTAGTAGGGACAATGAATAGAATCTGGCTGCAGACTATTTGGACCAGGAGTAGCAGCAGCAGAGGTCAGAAGAGAAAAATGGTAGTTGCCAGCTTTCTCCATTGCTGGAAAACACTACTCTGCTGACTGCTGAGCACCTTAGGAGCCAGCCAGAAATTTTACTCCTGCCAGATTATTGGTGCTTAGTAATAGCAATATTATGTTACCATAATTTTTTTGCAAGAGAGGATGAGGGAGGATCTCACAAACTGATTTCAGAAAGAAAAGAAATTGGTCAGTGAGGTTAATGGGAGAAATCCAATAAAACATCAGTTCTTAACCTCTTCCTTACCACAGACACTCTTTAAATATCTTTTGTTGCCATGAACCACCAAGACTTAACTCAAGACTTAGAACATGGTAGCAAGAAATATTACATGCTTTCTCTCAGCTGCTCAGAGTCATTCCTGCAAGTTCTCGTTGCATGCAGAAGTAACAAGTGCTGAGTACATTCTTTGCAATCAAGCACTTACTTTCACAACTTTTGAATGGTTTGAGATATTGTAATGAAACTCTGTACAAATGATGTCTGTCACTGACAAAAAAACACCTGCTCTTTGAGATCAATGTACTACTGACAGTCTGCCTTTCTGTCTTCCTTCTTTCCTTCCTTCCTTCTTCAACCGTGAAAGTTCATAACATTTCTTCAAGTCTTCACAGATCTCCTGAGAGGACACTTTATCCTCCTGGGGTCCACAGACTACAGGTTAAGAATCACTGCATTAAAAGCAGAAAATTGGTTAACTTTCTCATTGCTTGGAAAAGTTTATTTGGCTTGACAGCAACCCCCATCTTTTCAATGCAGGACTTAAGCCCTTTCCACGCCTTACCTTTTCCCACACCCAATGGGGGGCTCTGCTGGGAGAAGAGCATGATGGGAGCGCCATGGCTCTTCCTTCCACAGAGCAGCCATGTATTTTCCCAGCCTGTGCTGGGGCGGGAAGCACAGCCATTGGACTTCCAGGGCTTCCACAGGACAGGTAAGTGCAGGATGGTGACATGGGTCATTGAGGGGGAAAACTGACAGTGATTTAAGCCACAATCACACTGCCTGGGGACAGGAGAAAGATGAGACCACAATAACATCATGCAGACATTGTTGTGGTCCTGTCCTTCTCCCACCCCATTGTAGGATGGCAAGGTGCTGAGGAAAGGGCCTTAGAAAAGAGCTAGGGAACGTCTGATGGTTTCTTTTTAAGTCAGAGCTATCTATGTTGTAGATAGCAACATAGGGGATGGTTCAGTCTTGGATGTGCAATTAATGCCCATTTGCTTTACAAAAGACCCCTTCCTAGTGAAGATGAAAACTTGTAGAATTGGTTGCTGATATGGATCAACACAACTGCCTGCATTTCTTATTCCAATTGGTGCTTGGTTTTGATATCTATTATGATGAGGGCTTGCACTGCAAAATATGTCACTGTACCACTGAGGATGGCAGATAACATAGAATAACTTACTAAGACAACATAACCATAGAAGTTGAAAAAAACAGGCAGAGTGGGAGACCAGAAGTTGATGTTTATCAAGAAGATATTGCAAGTATAACATGAGCCATTCGGCACTCTGTACTGCAGAAAGTTTCACTAGTTCCTGGACTTTTGTATCCTATTTTGTGAGGACATGTTCAGTAATCCAACACTGAGAATGCCATCACATAGGAAAGCAAAGCAGCTTTAGATAGTACACTCAAGCTTTCATGGTCTGAGATGATAAAGCTGACTGGCAGCACTCTACAACCAAAGTTGCCAAGCCTTAGCTGACTTCAGAAGATCTGTGTTTTGGAGAAGGAACCAGTGCCAAAATTATAACATCACAGCAAAAAGCTTGCATACTTAAGCATTTTCCTTTCTATCTGTTTAGCTCACCACTTCTTATAATGCAATATGTTTACTCAGAAGTAAATTCTATTCCTGGAATTTACTTCTTGGCAAGGTTGTAAGCCAAAACTCATTTCCTAGGGCAGCTTTCCACAGTGCACTAACCTCCAGATGTGTTAGACTACAACCCCATCATCCCCAGATGACATGCTGTCTGGGGATGATCAGTGTTGCAGTCCAATACATGTGGAGGGTGACAAGTTGTGCAACATTGTATAGATGAAAGTAATTATGTAGGTGAAACTGATCCTGAAATTTACTATTCAAGAAAATAATTAATATCCACCTTTTAAGAAATTTGTTTGAATGGAAATCTGTTGTAATAAGCTGTGTCTAAAGTGGACTACCTCATTTCTTAAAATATCACTCAGAAAATGAGGGAAACTTAGAATTTTTCCAGTTAGCTGGTATGGGGCCAGGGAATGTCCTTCCAGGTTAGTGCCAGGTGACCCCCCCCACCGTATCTAGAGAACTGGACACGATCAGGCGCAGGCTCGCAGCGACTAACCGGTCTGGGGTGCAGCACACTCGGTGCCATACCGGATTCCACTATCGGGGAGGCAGGAGGTTTCCCCCCTCGGTCTTGGTGCCTGCCTGCACCTTGCATTTTCCCTTGCAGCGTGACCGCAGTTTGGCCACAACGCTGCGGGGAAACATTTTGGACCGAGGGCAACCCTATTCTGAGAGCTCCGAGTCAGGGCAATATCCAGCTGGAGGAGGACTGTTGGTCACTGCACTCACAGGCTGGCTATTTCCCAGCTGTAGCTGCTTTTCAAGGGCATTGAGGAGCTCACTGGTGGGTCTGCCATCGAATTGGCTCATGTCCAGTCCAAATCGGTGTAGCAAATTCAAGATTTTGGACCTGGCTGATGGGAACTCAGGGGCCGTGGGATCCTGTCCACCCGGGGCTTCCCTAGGGGGACCAGACCCAAAAGGCTGTCTGGGGGCAGCGGCCTGACTGTGGGAATCCCTTCCCTGCCACTGCCTGTCTTGCCGGGAAGCTGGGCGCGAGTTCCAATTCCTCTTGGGAACGGAAGTCGGCGCGGACTTCCTATGCTGGGAATGGGGCCCACAGTTCGAGTAAGTAACCTCGGCTACGTGTTCCCAATTCCCGGGGTCCTTCCTTTGGGTTTTGGAGGGAGGTTTGAGGGAGCCTGCCTCACGCAACAGGTCTGCGACCCTGCGAAGGCGATTTCCAAACTCATTCCATGTTATTGTGGCCGGGTCCACCAAGCCGAGGGCCATCTTTGTTTCATGGTTCAAGCCTCCGTACAGAAGAGCCTTGAACTTGTCCGAATCAAAGTTGTGACCGTGGGCGGTCAAAGGGACCTTCTCGGCAAGAATGGCCAACAGTTGCTTTCTTGCCATGTAAGCCTCAGGGTTCTCTCGAGGACCCTGTTGTTCCATGACGTAGAGCATGTTGGCACTCTGATCGGGCCAAAGTATCCTAATCACTTCCCGCATCCAGTCGTGCGCCTCGAGGGTAGCCAAATTCTGGGCCGCAACGGCGGATTCTAGAGCAGGGAGTTCAGTTGGGGACATGCACACTCGTGCCAATTGTGTGAGGTCCTGTCCATTGGCGGTTGGATGTGAATTAATCACAGCATTTAACCAAAGTATGCCAGTGGACCGATTCAGGGGGCCTAACTGCTCCGCTATGGCCTTTGCCTCTGTGGCTCTCCAGGGGATCCTAGTTTTGGTGACCTGAGTCTCCTCGACCTTGGGTCCCTTGGACCCGTCCTCTTCTAACTGAATGGTCTTTTTCTTCATGGCCCGGGTTTCTATGGGCTGCACTGGGGCCTTAGGAGCGTCCCAATCTAAGATCTCCGTCGGGGAAACTGGAGCATCCTCCTAGAGGAGCTCGGATTCCCTGACCGAATCGGTGGCAAAAGAAGGGAGCAATTCCGGACAGACTGCCAATATAATGACCTTACGTGTCTGGAGTTTGCTCTCTAGAGCGGCGATCCACTGATGGCAAGCCGCATTACTGACAGACAGCCTCTTGCTGTTCCTTGACCTGCCCTACCATATACTTGGTTGTTGCTCGGGCCTGATCCAGCTTGGCCTCTAAGGCATGAGCTTTCTCCTCCCAAGTTTGGGCAACCAGGGTGACTTACTTTCTGGGCTGAGGCTTGCGCAACGGACGCAAATGTGACCTTGTCCGCCTGCAGAGTCTCAACCTCGGCATGAAGCCAGGTGTTCTCTTGTTTTACTTGTGCTAGCTTGGCCCAGGTCTCTACTAGGACTACACTAGCGTCTCTGGCGGCAAGCCAAAGTCCCCATGCGGCCAGCGAATCCTTTGCTGGACCAAACAGGTTCCTAGATTTTCGTGCCAGGGCATATGCTTCTCGGAGAGATGCGAAAGGGTCTTCCGTCTGAAAGACGGAGTCTTTCCAGGGGCACTTTCCTTTCCCAAGCACCCACTTCTCTAGCTTTCCATGGACCTCTTCCTCTCACATGAGGTCCTTAACTGCTGCACTAGGGCCCTCCTTAGCCATTGCTAAGGCAAGCCAAAATCTGGGCTGCACTGAGGGAATGGTTGGTGGCACTCGACCTAAGGGGCTCTACAGGAGTTATCCGACTCACTGCAGAGGGGATGAGGGAGCTCAACTCCGAAGAGGAACTCTTAGCACAGTCCTGCTGAATGGCGGGAAGAAGGGGAAAGGTTCCACTGATCCTAACCGTCCCTGACTGGTTTTCTGGGTGAGGGGGCCCCTCCTGCACCTCGGGATAAACCACTTAAACCCACAAAGACCAAGTTGGGATTCCTACCCTCTGTTGGTCAAAACTCAGGATTCCTACCCGCAATTCAAATGGGATTCCTACCCACACTTTCCGTAGCAGGGATTCCTACCCCTACAGTTTCCAAACGGGAATCTTGCCCGCAAACAAGAGGAGTCGGGGGTCCTCCCAGGTCTCCTCAACAAACCAAACTCACAGGGAAAGGGGCACCAAATGAGCCATGCCTTTCCGAAAGTGCTAAAAGTGTGCCTTGCCACTGAAGTGTTGGGTGCGTGTAGACTGTTCCCTGTGCTAGGCCTACAACACAAAGAATCCAGCCCACGACAGACCCAAGAAGGGAGATGATTCCCAGGACAAAAGAAGGGGTACAGATTACCACCCAGATAGAATCTGAACTACACAAAGACACGAGACACATGCACAGTCCTGCCTGACTGCAATCTAAAGCCACTCTCTAACCGTTCCCTAGGTCAGTACTGCCCGATCTGAGGAGGTTCGCTGCGCCTTCTCAGTTTGGGGGTACCGGGGTTGCCCGTGTTGCTCCACCACTCTGTTACCCTGAAAATTGGGGGTCCCGCAAGGGGCGCCCGGCTTTGCCAATTGAAAATACCAAGATGGGGAAATTAGACTCAGAGCACTGTTTTTGTTCGTGAGAGGCAGGGCAACAAAGCGAGATCTTTCACCCTATATCTACAGTGTCGGGTTAGAGAGTGGCTAGACAAGGTGGTTCCAAATAACAAACAATTCTTTATTAAGAACAAAACACAGAAGACAAACACAAACTAATTAGCTTAGAAAAGAAAGAGAGTTGCAGGGAGAGGCAATACAACCTGTTTCGTAGTCCTGGGGAGAGGTTGGAGATTCGGAGAAGGAAACTCAGTGTGGGGTGCTGAGGGGAGTCCCTTAAACACACCAACGGCAGGGTAGGATGGCAGTCAAAGGAGATCCGAGGATCGGTTAAAAGTTAGGGTTTTTTATAGGGAAGATCGTGCCTTTTGGCTATGGCAGTCCCAAAAGAGGACAAAAGAAGTTTCGGTGCTGGACAAAAGGACTTGGTGAGGTCAGGTTTCTCGTGATGAGATTTGCATGTAGAAACAATACCTTGGGCAGAAATGTTAATGGCCCAACTCACAAGAGTAGTTTGCCTGAGAGCCACGTGGCTATTGAGGAGTCTGTGGCGGGAAGTTCCCTAAAGCTTCGGGTGAGTTTTGGGTTGCTGGCTACAAAGAGAAATGGAATGTAAACCATTAACGGCCACTTCTCTGTCCGTGCTTATCCAGAGAACTTTGCAAACACATGAGATGAGGTAATCGCAAGCCAGTCCAGCTAAGGCCAAATTAAATGATATCAAAAGGATATCTGGGGGTCCTCACTGAGGGTGCCATGGCTGAAATAACAACTCTGCACTGTTTTAATAAGCCAGTGCGGAAAGGGCCCTAGTGTTTCATAGAATCATAGAATCATAGAAATTCAGAGTTGGAAGAGACCACACAGGCCATCCAGTCCAACCCCCTGCCATGCAGGAACACCCTCAAATCAATCCCGACAGATGGCCATCAAGCCTCTGCTTAAAAACCTCCAAGGAAGGAGACTCCACTACACTCCGAGGCAGCAGGTTCCACTGCCGGACAGCCCTGACTGTCAGGAAGTTCTTCCTGAGGTTCAGGTGGAATCTCCTTTCTTGCAGCTTGAATCCATTGCTCCTTGTCCTGGTCTCTGGAGCAGCAGAAAACAAGGCCCCTCCTACCTCTACGTGGCATCCCTTCAAACATGGCTATCATGTCCCCTCTTAACCTCCTCTTCTGCAGACTAAACATACCCAGCTCTCTAAGTCTATCCTCATAGGGCATGGCTTCCAGGCCTCTCACCATTTTGGTCGCCCTCCTCTGGACTTGCTCCAGCTTGTCAATATCCTTCTTGAATTGGGGTGCCCAGAACTGGACACAGTATTCAAGATGGGGTCTAACCAAAGCAGAGTAGAGTGGTACCAGTACCTCCCTCGATCTAGACACCATACTCCTATTGATGCAGCCGAGAATTGCATTGGCTTTCTTGGCTGCCGCATCACACTGCTGACTCATGTTCAGCTTGTGGTCTATGAAGACTCCTAGATCCCTTTCACACGTACTGCTATCCAGCCACGTGTCCCCCATCCTATATTTCTGGATTCCATTATTTCTGCCTAAGTGTAGGACCTTACAGTTCTCTCTGTTGAATTTCATTTTGTTCGCCTTGGCCCAGCTCTCCAATCTATCCAGGTCATTTTGAATTTTGATCCTGTCCTCTGGCGTATTAGCAACCCCTCCCAATTGGGTGTCATCTGCAAATTTGATGAGCATGCCCTCTATTCCTTCATCCAAGTCATTGATAAAAATATTGAACAGCACTGGGCCTAGGACAGAACCCTGTGGCACCCCGCTAGTCACTTCTCTCCAGGATGAAAAGCAGCCATTCGTGATCACACTTTGGGTTCGGTCGGTCAACCAATTACAAATCCAACTAACAGTAGCCCTGTCCAGCCCACATTTTACTAGCTTCGTTGCAAGAATGTCATGGAGAACTTTGTCAAAGGCCTTACTGAAATCGAGATATGCTACATCCACAGCACTCCCTTCATCTATCAAGCTAGTAACTCTATCATAAAAAGAGATAAGATTAGTCTGGCATGACTTATTTTTGAGAAATCCATGTTGACTTCTTGTGATTACCGCGTTGCTTTCTAAATGATTAGAAACTGACTGTTTAATGATCTGCTCCAGGATCTTTCCGGGTACTGATGTCAGGCTGACTGGGCGATAATTATTTGGGTCCTCTTTTTTTCCCTTCTTGAAGATGGGGATAACATTTGCTCTCCTCCAATCTGCTGGAACTTCTCCTGTCCTCCAAGATTTCTCAAAAATTATAGCAAGCGGTTCCGAAATGACCTCTGCCAGCTCTTTTAGTATCCTAGGATGCAATTCATCTGGCCCTGGAGACTTGAATTCATCCAATGCGGCCAGGTATTCCTGTACCACCTCTCTACTTATTATGTGCCTCATTTCCTCTGCTTCCTCCCCTGCTCCCCAACCGCCAGGTTGAGTGCTTGTATCCTTCTGGGAAAATACGGAGGCAAAGAAGGTGTTAAGTAGCTCTTCCTTTTCTCTCCCCCCTGTGAGTAATTCACCATCTTCTCTGCGCAGCAACCCTACTGTCTCCTTCTTTTTCCTTTTGCTGTGGACATATTTAAAAAAAACTTTTTTATTGTTTTTAATGTCTCTGGTCAGCCTAAGTTCGTTCTGTGCTTTAGCCTTTCTGAAGGCCATTTTCACACTAAATAGTTCTAGTGCTATTATTCCACTTTCAACATCTTTTCAACATCACTTTCAACAGCCTTTGAGGCCCTTTCCTAAACTGCAAACCCCAGGATTCCATAGGATGTTGAAAGTGGAATAATAGCACTATAACAGTCTAGTGTGGAAATGGCCCCATTGAACCAATGAAAAAAGCACTTCTGGCATAAAAGATAAAGACAGCATGGAAGGTTGGGAAACATTTGGATTAGATGACTTCTCATGTAGAAAAAAAACAGCTTTTTACCAACAAGTGCAGATTTTTGTTTGTTTTTTAAAGGCAAATCAGAGCGATTTTCCGCACTACGCTCTTATAGCGCAATTATTCCACTTTCAACATCCTATGGAATCCTGGGGTTTGCAGTTTAGGGAGGGGCCGGCTAGGGGACTGCTAGTTCCTTACCCAAATGTAGAGTTCCCCTCTCTTACCAGTCACAAACAAGGCACAGAATGGATGGGTGTCTGGGGTGGGAAGAAACATCCACAAGCAGTTCTCATGACTGCTTTTTTCTATTTTTCCCTACAGAACAATATGAATCTACTCACAACTGCCAGTGGATTGGACCCTAGATCAGCCTACAAGGAAAGTCTGTGCTGACCAAAGGTTTATTCTGATTCAATAATATAGCTTACTGTGTATTTATTTGTATTTAGGTCTCCGTTTTGAGACTAAGTCAGGATAAATCAAAGAACTAAATAAATAAGGTGCTTCCATTCTATTTGAGGGATACCCCCTCCCCTGTGTTGCAATTCATCCCATTCTGTGGTTTCCCCTAGCCACCTATGTAACATGTCTACGGGACTGGAGGGATTTCTTTAGGAGGAACAAGGCATCCATGTCTGCAAATCCAGTTGCAAGCACCTAAGTTTGGATTCAGCCCAGTGAGTACACAGCCCTTAGATTTAAGGACAGTGGCAGTTTTAAGGATAGTTGCAGCCAGTAGCTCCTGTGTCAGTGGAGTGATGAATCTTCTCTGGGTTTTAGTCTGAACTGGTCCAGTCAAGGTACTGAACCTATTTGATGGCTAGGGCTCGGCATTTTGGAAAGCTCTTTTAAAGTTCAAACAAAAATCTGGAATGGATCCACCACCCCACTGACATGGAAGCCCCCAACCACCATTGTTTCTGAGAAAGGCTTTTTTGTTTAAATTCTATTCAGTGCGCATCACGCATTTTATGCACATCATACCATGGAAAGGCAACACCACCCGGCATAACAATTGTGCTTTGTCCTTTCAGCTCGCCCTGGCTGCACTGGCAGCTTCTGTGCATGGTGAACAGCTAAGGGCAAATTAACATGACCTCGGGGGAACTGCCACGTTAAGTCTATTAGCAGCAAAATCAGAAGAGGTATTGGCAGCACCAAAAAGGATAAATCAGGATTCCACCCAATACAGGATGTTTCCCAGTTCTGAGGCTGTATGGCTTAAGCCCCACCTCCCTCCAAGAGAGAGAGGATATCTCCATTTTGGGATTGGATTGAAGACACTGCTCTCTCCTTCTCTCAAACAGTTGATTGGTGGCATATTTGCTTTTTTAAAAAGAATTTTGTAACTTCTTCTCTGGGAAGGTTTTTCCTGTCCTCTTCTTTTTGGTACTCCCCTGTTGTGCAAAGACCATGCTTTTCTGGTGAGCTTTCAGCCTGTCACCTTGGTTGCTTTTCTTTGGCTGAATTATTTGTAGCTTTTTGTTTTGTTTTGTTTTGTTTTAAAAAAAACTTGATTGTGGTTGTTTATTAATGAATGTTATCATTATTTCATTGTTTTGTGAGCTTTAATTGCCAGAAGCAGGGCTGCCTTATCTATTAGGCACTTTACACACAGTGCCTAGGGCCTACAAAAACAGGATTAACAAAGAAAAATTAGGGCCTACAAGGTGGGGAGTTGAATACAAGAGTGCCTAGGGGCTATGAAAAACTTAATATGTCCCTGGCCATAAGATGCACTCACAATGTAATATGCAGAGGCAGATATCTGTGCTTGTAATAAATACTAAATTAATAGTAAACATGCATCTACTCATGCGACTTTGGCATTTGGACTCAAGAAGACTGTCACTTCTAGACAACCTGTTTGCACACATGATTCCTGTTGCAGCTTGGTATACACATACAGAAGTCAGCTCTTACACACAATTTGGCCTTAGCCAGATTAGGGCATTATTCTGGATTGGGGTTCATGAGTCTGGCCACCAAAAATAATTATTTTTGTCTTTACAGTGCAGTATATCTTCTTTGCAGGAGCAGATTCTAAATTTCCGCACTACACTCTTACAGCACAATTATTCCACTTTCAACATCCTATGGAATCCTGGGGTTTGCAGTTTCGGGAGGGGACGGCTGGCCACTCCCTAAACTGCAAACCCCAGGATTCCATAGGATGTTGAAAGTGGAATAATCATGCTATAAGAGCGTAGTGCGGAAATGGCCTAAGAGAGAAAGGTAACTCTGGTAGGGAAGAAAAAAGAATGTCTCAAAAGACTATCTCCACATATTGAGTTTTTTACGTATTGGTCCAAGGGACTCCACTAGAGAATCCTAAATCTCTCACTAGATGACAGATCCCAGGATTCAGTGGGATGCAGTCATAGTAATTAAAGTGGAATGAAAGTGTTACCACTGTACAGTGTAGATGCATCCTCTGTCCCTTGCTCATCTTTTCCCAGTGTAACGTAGTCTGAAAGCACAGATGTGGCTGGCTTCATTCCTAGTGCCTGAGAGCTTTCAGTGAGTGACAATGGCACAAACATGCAACCATTCCGTAATGGTGAAGCTATGATTCTCATAAGTGGTATTACTGACAAGAAAAATGTCTTTGGTCAAAAGGAATATGTACCAGAAATAGGAGATGAAGGGATACTTTTTGTCTGGCAAGACTTTTCCTGATGTACGCTTGATTAATTGGTTTGATTTTTGATTCAAGAGATTGCATGTAGATGGGATTTTTAATTATTATGGCAGCATTGGCAGAGAAGAGAGAAGGAGGCCAATGGGTTAAGCTGGAAAATGTACTTTACATTTGCAAAAAAGCTTTCAAGAGAGATCTGGAAAGTTTGCCAAGCTCTCTTCTTCTAACTAGGAAGCTAGTATGTGCTGGTTGATACAATTTCTTTTCATGTCTTCATATTCTGTTCTAAAGACAAATATATACCAAACATATGGAAAAGAGGGGGAAAGTTATTTAGTAATACAGTTCATTTTAATATATTGAAATTGAAATTAGTTCATAATTGACTGAGAATATCTTTCCTTCATTTTTCAATTGGTTTTAGGAATTAAGAAAACCAATATTGTCCTCTTTTTTCAAATGAAAGAATGATAAAATGATTACAGTAAAAAATAAATAACTTTCATGTCATTCCAAAAATGACTTGGTCACAGGAAGTTTTCCTTCACTTCTCTTCTTATTTACATGCTAGATATTTATTGTCTTAATTATTTCATTTTTTAAATTATATTTGTATACAGGTCTGACCATCTGGATGGTTTATTAGTGTTATAATAAATTAACTATACATAAATTAGGATCACCATAATTTATAATAAAACTTTATTATAAATAACCTATGAATAAATTAGGATTGCCATAAAATGCACTGGACACAGTCCTGACAAAGTTACACACTTTTTATTTACATTGATTGGAAATGGGAAATGAGGAAATTAAGTAGCTAACTCTCCTATAGAAGTGAATTGGACTTTATTTCATTGAGATATGGATGTTTAACTTCCATTGTCAGTAGGCTTAAGCCAGGAAATCCTGGTATGAGTTTCAGGTCTTTCATAAGTGTAATGTTTACTGTCATCAGTGCCATATGCCTTCTTATTTTAACAATAATAGAAATAAAATAGAAAAATATGAAGCAGTAAGTAGTTGGGCTTAGAGTCTGAAGAAATATGTGGCAGTGAACTAAAATCTTTCCGCTGGGAAAACCCTTGAATCTCTGTCACATCATGTGCTGCCACGCATTTCAGTAATATGTAATCTAGATATGCATCAGCAGGTGGTGCTGTCTCAGGGCTTTTCTGAATGTTGGAAAAAAGTCCCCTGCAGTCTGGCAATTTAGCCTTAGTTCACCAAATAATTGTTATTAGTATTTATATAGCATACATCAAACTTTGCAAGAGTTTCCTGTGCATTAGCTCAGTAAACGTTGCCACAGCTTTGCATGGTATTGATCAGTTGATTCTTTTAAAACATTTCTATATCACTGTTCAATTAAACATTCCTAAGGGGGCCGACAGTAGTCCACAGGCATAATAGAGCAGTTAACAGCACTAAAAAAAAAGAAACACTAAAAGTAGCATACGTATGTACGCACACATGCAATCTGGAGTGGAAGTAGCGAAAACATCAGAGTTTGACATCCTAGAATGGGATGTCCTAGAATATTCTTATCCACCAGCTGAAAGACATAAATGTAGGTGCTAGCTCAGCCTTCTCAGGGAGACAATTACAAGCAGGGTGCCACAACTCAAAAGTGCCTCTTCCCTTTTATACCCCCTCACTTCAGATGAGGTCCCTGAATTAAATCCCTTAAAGAAGATGTCAGCGTATGGGCAGGCTGAAGTAGGAGAAGACCTTCCTTCCATCATCCCAATCCAATTTTTCAAGCACTGATGTTACCAGTGTTTGGTCCCATTTAGTAAGTCTAGGTGCTGTTTCTCAAACTAACTGCAGCTTCAGGCAGTCGTTTGTATAATCTTAATCTTAAAATTTTTGTAGGCCCTAGGAACTCTTGTATCTGACTCCCTATCTCACCTCCCTATCAACGTACCACTAGGGATGTTTTCATAAGCCCTAAAATTCTGTTTTCAAAGGCCCTAAAATTTTCATAGGCCCTTGGCACTGTGCCTAAAGTGCCTAATAATTCAAGCGATCCTGGGCAGAACCAGAATGCTACAATTGAAAGCAGGTCATGGTAGCTTTCCCTTTAGGGAAGGAATTACTTCCTCAGAAGAAAAGATAACCCTGATCCTAGTTATGCTCTTGAAAATTAGATGTTACTCTGTTTTCCAGAAGATCTTGACTATTGTTGTATATACTTATGTATGAGTATAAAAGTTTTAGTCAAAAAATTGACTCCAAAAAACTGGGTCAACTTATCCATGTGGCAATGTAAGTACTGTACCTTAACTCTTTATCGAAAAAGGAGCCATCCCCTTCTCTGAGTGCTGAAAGATGAGAGCTTTAGTCCATTCTGGGAGAACCTAAAAGAGGCACTGACCCACTCTCCTCTCTCTGCTGCAGAGCCACTTCTGGTTTTTTTGAATGCCTGGGAGGGCAAATGGCAGTGGCAGTGGCCAGGGATGGTTGGCCTGAAGGCGGTGCTGGAGCTTTCCCCTCTCTGCAGAACAACCCTCAACTTATCCACAGGTCATATCAAAATCCATAATTTTGGTCCCAAAACCTGTCCTCAGCTTATACATGAGGTTGAATCGTACATGAGTATACAGAGGGCTCCCAATATCTACTAGGGTTTGGTTCCAGAACCCCTGTGGATACCAAAATGTGTGGATGCTCAAGTCCTATTAAGTACAATGGTGTAGTAAAATGGCATCCTTTATATAAAATAGCAAAATCAAAGTTTCCTTTTTGGAATTTTTCTAAAACATTTCCAAGCTGTGGTTGGTTGAATCTGTGGATGCAGGCCATTTCCCTACTTTACTGGTTCCCACCAACATCCCATGGTGATCCCAGTAGCAACTTTGCTGGGATAGAAGCACAACAGGAATGCTGCCCTCTGCACCCAGCCAGGTCCCTGCAGAAAGGAGTGCAAGTGACATGCACCTGCCTTCCTCAGTCTAGCCGATCTCTTTCCCATGCTGCACTGGGGACAGAAGCACATGATTGCATTTCCACCTCTTCAGCATTGCCAGGGGTGACAGGAATGTCATGCAGTCATGGGTGCTTAATGGATTTTTTTCTATTAAGCAAATATCCCGCTATTGCAACGCGTGGGGATATGATGGCTGCAGGACCACAATGATATTGTGTGAAAGCATGACTCACGGACTGCTGCCATTGCATCCCCATCACGGGACTGATGCCATGCACAAATGGCCACAGGATCTGCAGATATGGAGGCCCAACTGTATATGGTAGTTTAAATATTGGTTTATAGTGCTTTTCCCCATATTCCATACCCTCCAACTATCCTAGTTTGTCAAGGACAGTCTCTGTTAATCCTGTTGTCCTCTCACTTTTTCAGCTACTTTTGAAATGTTCCAGGTTCTCTCTCATCCTCTCATTTTCCTCCTTTGCCCTCAGCTTACTTCAATTGCTACAAGTTGGGTTCAAAGTGCAAAGTAATTTGCACTCAGTTAACTGAGCAAGAGGGGGAGCAGATGACAGAATCTTGCCCTTCCCAGGTGGCTCAAGCAAAAGCAAACTACTGCAGTTTTTCCTAGCTTGTGTGTTTTTTCTTATTAATAACTTTTTTCATCTTGACCATTCTCTGTTGCTTGGCCACAAATATACCAGGTTTCATTTGTGAAATACTGTCAGGTATGATTCTCAAAATCAGACAAGGGTCTAGCAGTGGCACAGGGCATCATGTGGGCTCTGCTTTAGCAAAACACCTTGACTTGATCCTGCTGACAGCTCACACTCATCACATTTTATCAGTCTGTAGTGATTCCCCCCTCCCCTCAGTTTACACACTGAACGAAACAGCCCATCCTCAGTGAAGGGCAATGTGGTTTACCACTTCCTGGAAAATGTATCTAACTTAAGCCAGGAGATCCGGGTGCACATCAGTGATGTATTAAAATGAAAAGTGAGGGAGGTATAGATTAGTTTTCCCCATCTCACACCCTCTAGACGCTTTCTCTTTTGGATTAGAACTCCCATCACCTCTGACCATCAGGAGGCTGAGAGTAATGAGAGTTGTGGTTCAAAACATCTGGAAGGACCAGGTGGGGAAAGCTGATCAGTGTTTTGCCCTCACTGATTCATGGCTAGACTTCCTGACTTAAATTAGATGTGTTTTCCAGGAAGTGGTGAACCACATTGCCATTCACTGGGGATGCGAGAGGTGTTTCAGCATGCAAAGGGGGAGGGGAAAAGATTATATATATATGGATAAACCCTTTTACCCACCATCTTATGGTTTCTCGGGTTGTCTTGAGTGAATTTTGACAAATTCAACCAGACCTCACCAACTGTCCCAATTTTGAAGGAATAGTCTCTATTAATTCTCTGTCATCCGACTTTTTCAGCTGTTTTTAAAATGTCCTAGATTCTCTGCCAGGCCTAAATACCCTAAAGATACCAGATCCCAACTGCTCTTGGAAGCTAAATAGTACCAGCCCTGGGTCATACTTGGATGGGAGGCCACCAAAGAAAACCAGGTTCTGTAGGCTGTATTTGAGAAGAAGAAACTAACAAAACCACCTCTGAATATTCCTTGCCTAATAAAACCCTATGAAATTCCTGGGGCTGCCATAGGTGGATGAGACAACTTGAAGGCATACACACACAGCTTCTCTATCCTCCTCCCGCTTTCCTCTTTGTCTTGGCTTACTTCAGTTGCAGCAAACTAAGTGTTAAAGTAATTTGCATTCAATTAACTCAGCGGGGCGGGAAGAGGAACAGAGGGAGCAGAATCTTGCCCTTCCCATTAAGCTCAGGCCAAAACAAACTGCTGTAACCCCTACCTTTTCTGATCTTCATCATCAATATTTCTGCCACCTTGAGCACACTCTGATGTTGCTTGGCCACACATACCCTGGTATTCCTCTGTGAAATGTTGGAGGGTTTGTGCAGCTAGAATCACCCCCAACAATGCAGCAGCCCTTTTCACAAATTCATTAATCGTGCCTGGCAACTGATTTTAAAGGAGGTATACATATCTGGATGGACCGGGGTAGCCACATGAAAAGTGTAATCTGTTAGAATTCACTCTTCTCATCAAGCAAGCAAGGGCTTTCCCTTTGGTTGAATCCACTTATACTGTCCCTTAGTTATTTCATGCAAATACACAACATTCATGGTCAAGTGTCACAAATGAATACCTACAACGTAATGGTTAGCCGCAAATTCCATTCTAAAACTATTGTTTGCATTTCTTATGCAAAGCAAGGTTTCTAAAAATGAAGGAAAAAAGTTATCTACATTGGACATTCCTTAGAGCCAGTAAAGGGTAACCTGCAGCAGATTTGGGTAACTAGGCCAAATGCAAGGCAAGTTTCCAGAGAAATGTATTCATGTAAGCTTTCTTTGGTTTTCTTCTTCTTCTTCTTCTTCTTCTTCTTCTGGAATTATGCATCTTGTGGATTTTCATGCTCAGCTTGGTTACAGAAGTAATGCTTCTGAACTGTATAACAAAGTATTTCATATGAGTATAGCTTTGGGGGAAATAAAAGATCCTCTTAGTAATCTTGCTTTGTAAGCTGACCTGTTGGCCCCACCAATGTCCTCCTACTTATCTTACCATCTCTTTAGATAAAACAAATAAAGCATGAGATGCTTGGATTTTTCAGCCTGTTTTCTACTCCTCTGACATTGGCCAAACAAAAAATTACCAGGCAGATAACAGGGGAAAGTTGTTCTAATAAATCCTTTTTTTTTTCCTGATACTGTTAAAAGACAAGGCCATCCAAAATATTTTGCTACCACAGACAGAAAAGGAAATGGCCTTCATCACCAAGTAAGGGTGAATGGTACTCAAAGCCAGGCAAGTTATTTTGGCACTTAAGGCAGAAAATCCCAGAAGCACCTCTCACTATCCCAGGCAGTAAAAACACAACCACTATAAATTAAACAACCAAAATTTTGCTGACATTTTATCATAGCCCAAATCTGCTACTTAATGGTAGAGCTGCTCCTATCTAAATCCTTTTTTTTTGTATTTTAACTCCCTTTCTTTTTTATATATTATATATATATATATATATATCCATGTGCCATTTATTTATTTATTTGTCATAAGTACATCTTCCCTTTCTGCTTGCTTTCCTGAAAAAAAAAAGCAAGGAAAAAATAGTTTCAATAATATGCAAACAAAGAACAAGGCAAAGTTGCCTCATGATCATAACAAACAATATAATGTAAACCTCATTTGAACATCAAGCTAGTAAAATTAAAAAGTATTTGCAATATGGCTCTAAAAGGCCTGCAAATAATATGGATGCAACATCAGAGCTATGAAAACTAGAGCAGGAACAATAAAAAACCTGATAGGCAGTGATAACTCTAGAACAGCTGGGATATAATGTTGATTACTGTTCTGTGTCTATAGGTCTTTCCTGCATGAGGCAGACTGATATCCAATGTTGGGTGGAAATGTATCTTAGGAGTTTGATAACACTTTAACTGTCATGGTTGTATCTTACAAAACCTTGGGGTTTGTAATTTGGTGAGGTATGAAGAATTCTCTGCCAGGGAGTTCTAGTCTGCTCCCTGAAGCACAGCAATACAACTCTTTCAAATGAAGAATTCAAAATGCTTCACCAAGCTACAAATCCAAGAATTCCAAAGGACAGAACCATGGTGTTTAAAGTCGTATCAGACACCTATAACTATATAGTGTAGACTCTTGACAATGTGTGGGTCATCTATGCCCTCTGGCCTAGAAGCAAAACATGGACCTTTAATCCTGGCTTATTTACTGGTATTTGTGGGCTGACAATGGCCCTTTCTGCACGTGGTTATTAAGGCGGGCCAATGCGTCTTGCCACGGAGGTCTTCTGCACCTTGGAGCAGACTAGGTTCGGTTTATTTACCTTCGTTCCGCACTTAATTCCGACTAAATGCGCCCCCATGTGGTGATAAAGCGCACTATTTGAAAACCGGAAGAAATCGGTTTTCCAGTTTTCCAGATTGATCCAGTTCGTACTTTCACAGTGGTGCAGACACGTACATTCGCACCAATGCAAATTAGTGGTCAGGGGAGGACTCATGGGAGGGACCAGGGGTTAATATGGACTTATGCACATACGCAGTGACATACTAAACCATTCAAAAAAAAAAGGGCCAATCACAGCCAACGGGGCAGGGTGAGGGGAGTAGCGGGAGTGGCCAAAGCAGAGGCAGTCTGGATTCATGAATTCGCACTCCTCCGAATCAGAATGGAACATATGCAGTAGCTGTGCGGAAGGAAATGAGGGAAAGTCCACCTTGTTTCGAGCCCAGAAAATCCGGTAAGAAACGGCACGAACCAATTCACCAGCCTCGTGCGGAAAGGGCCTATACTTATTTAATTATGCAGGAAAGTCCACTCTTTGTGTGCTTAGAAACACCCCTCTCATTCTTACTCATATATTTCAAGGCTTAATCCTGAACATGGAAACACATTCCTTGACTGAGTCCTGATAAAGACTTATTGTAAACTTAGCTTCAGCAGTGTGATAAATACACTGAACAAAGCCAAGTAATGGAGCAGGAGGACTTGATAGGAGTTGACAGGTTCATAATTTGATTCAAAGTTCTGAGATATTAATCCAGTCATATTTATATTTATTTAATAAATCATGGCTGGAATTCATGATCACAGTTATGAATGCAGTTGTGAATGCATGACTTACATTTTCATTACTAGTTCATATTTGTGATTCCTGTGTATTCAGTACAGTATAATCATGAAAGCCCCCCAGTTCAGACTTACTAGGCAGCAGCCACTGCAAGCAACAGGGGTCTGTTCTGTTAATTGGGATGCAGCAGACTATGTTTCTACTCCCACTTCCACCAGCGATCCCCTGTGCAAGGAGGAATCATGACAAGGATCCTTCTGACTTTTTAGTAGAGATCACTTGTGGGACAGGGGTGGAAATCACAGAATCATAGAGCTGGAGGAGACTAGAAGGGCCATTGAGTCCAATCCCCTGGCATGCGGAAATAGACTGTCAAAGCATTCCTGAGAGATTAACATCCAAGTTCTGTTTCAAAACCTCCAAAGGAGACCCCAAGCCAGAGTATTTCACTGTCAAACTGTTCTTACCACCAGGAAGTTCTTCCTAATGTTTAGATAGAATCTCTTTTCCTGAAGTTGGAAGCCATTGCTCTATGTCCTAGTCTCTGGAGTAGCAGAAAACAGGTTTGCTCCATCCTCGAAATGACATCCCTTCAAATATTTAAACATAGCTATCATGTCACCTCTTAACCTTCTCTTCTCCAGGCTAAACATACCCAGCTCCTTAAGCCACTCTTCACAGGGCATGGTTTCCAGGCTTTCTACCATTTTGGTTGATCTCTGCTGGATACATTCCAGTTTGTCAATATCCTTCCTGAACTGTGGTGCACACAGTAGTCCAGGTGGGGGTCTGTCCAAAGCAAAATAGAATGGTACTATCAATTCCCTTGATTTAGGCAATATACTCTTATTGTGCAACCCAAATCACACTGGCTTTTTTAGCTGCCACATCATACTCTTGGCTCATATTCAGCTTTTGGTCTACTAAGACTCCTAGATCATTTTCACATGTACTATGGTCAAGCCAGCAGTCACCCATCTTACATCAGTGCATTTCATTTCCCTGTTGAAATGTCAGTCTTCTGAGTCCCAAACAACAGGAGAACAGATCCCTGTCATTTTCAGCAGCTGCTGCTTCATAAGACTGGACAGGGAGGGTCAAGTCAAGAGATGCAACTTAACTAGGTACCTAAGGTAGTTAAATAGCTAAGAAGCTAATCTAGAAAACTGGGCCTAATTTTTACTTATGAGATATAAGATATAACTACAGACATACCCTAGCCCTCTATTGCAAGATTTTAAATCAATTGAAAAACTGCTGTTGTTCTGACTTACAGAGACCCTAAGGGGAAACCTATCATGCAGTTTCCTTGGCAAAATTTGTTCAGAGAGGTGTTGCCTTTGCCTCCCTCTGAACTGAGAGAGTGTGACTTGTCAGTGAGTACCCAGTGGATTTGCATGGCCTAGCAGGGGTTCAAACCCTGATCTCCAGAATCATAGACCAATGCTCAAACCACTATACCATGTTGGCTGCTTGGTGTGAAATGTACAGATGTCATCATTCTTGCTGACAGTTAATTTGAGTGATCAGGCACCTATTAGTCTAGAAGTGAATTACTGCCACAAGAAAAGGTAAGAGAATGCTTGCTCCATACTTGGAAGATTCCCTAAGTACACAGAGAGAAGTACACTAGTTTGCATAGCTACTCAGTATCAGAGACAGTAATACCTGCTCATCCCCTAATTTCCTACAAGTATCCTAGGCTGTAGCTTTAAGGTTGGATACCCTTCAATATTTCAAAGATGGAAACAGGAATACATTTGGCCAAACAACATCAGAGCATAAACAAGATGGCAAAAGTTATGAATGAGGAAGAACACACAAGCTAGGCGAGGCTGTAGCAGTTTGCATTTGCCTGAGCCTCAGGAAGGGCAAGATTGCCCCTCCTCTGCTCTCCCTCCTGCAAAGTTAATGGAGTGTGAACTACTTTTGCACATTCATTACAGTGTGTGGAAACTGGAATAAGCTGAAGACAAAGGGAGAAACTAGGGGAAGGAGACACACCCAGAAGCATTTTAAAAGCAACTGGAAAAGTGGGATGACAGATTAATTGGAACTGTCCTTTTCAAATCAGGACAGCTGGAATGTGTGGGATGTTGTTAGTAGTGGTAATATAGCCCATTTCCGCACTAGACTGTTATAGCACTATCATTCCACTTTCAACATCCTATAGAATCCTGGGGTTTGCAGTTTAGGGAGGGGCCAGCTGGCCATAATGAAGTATCTCTCATAGACTATGCACACTATGCAGAGATAGTTATTCTGTTCCCCATCCAGAAGATCTGTGTCACTCCTACATCCCATCCTCAGCCTGACTCTCCTGCTATATATCAATAAAATGTTCAGGTTCCAGGCTGGAAGCACTGCAGTGCAATATCACGTAACAATGGAATTCAAATGGAACAAGAGAGAAAAACAGCCAGAGTTTTCTTTCACCTTCCTTGAAATTACTTTCTCCCCAACAGAGCCTGAACAAGGTTACAAGGGTCTTGATCCGGCTGGCTGGAATCCTAAACAGGAATTCTCCTTAGGGGCTTGGGATAAAAATATAACACCTTGTTGGAGCTCTCATGTGTATCTTAGAGAACTTTGACTTAGTGTTGCCGAATTTTCAAAATAGTGATGAGGGACAGTTGAAAAAGCATAACATGAAGGCTTAGCCATCAGAAAGGAGAGTGTTCTACCTCAATACTAAATGAAAGTATTGAGTTAACCTAGCCATGTGTTTCTCTGTAAAATTAATATATTGTCCATATTCATAAATTACATGATGCAGACATTTCTATCTTTACAAAAGGCCCATTTCCCCAAATTTGTGGCATCTTTTCCTTTTGTATAGACTAAAAAAGATGCCAAAAAGTCTTGAAAAAGTATTTTGGGGCATGGGCCCTTCATAAAGACAGAAAAGTCTGCATCATTGGAATGTATGAGATTTTCAACCTCATATAGGGGATATCCTTTATAATAAGGGGCATCTGCCAATCTTTCCAGCCTGCAAATGAGCAACATCCCTTATAATTAGGGATACCTGACAACCTTGCTTTGACTTTTTTGCAACATTCTCCATTTTTAAAACATTTATAACAGGTATATGTAGATGTGTGTATGGTTGACTGTATGTGTTAGTATAGATTTCTTAACATAAGATCTCAGATACATGCTTCTCAGGTCAATTTGCTCCCTGAAAGATTATATGTTAAGAGCCAGTCTCCCTGGAAAGAAATACATTCTCCAATCTATTCTGAAATTCAAAGCTTAGCTTATAAAATGCTGTACAATTCCATGTGGATAATTACATTAACAAAAACATGGTTAAAGGCAAGTTTAAAAGAAGCTAATTATATATACCTGGAAATATCCTTGACAGGAAAGAAATATTAAACATATTTTGCAAAAGAAACTTTGAATAACTCTTCAAGAATGTCCGTCATTGTCACTTAGAGTTGTAGAGACAGATCTAGTCTTCTGGGTATCCAAAAGCCAAGTTAAGGCTCACCTCAATGACCCTCCAGGCTTTCACATTGCAGAAAGTAAGGTGAAACAAGGGCATAAATGGGTAAAACTGGAAAAAAGTTTAATTTAAAAATAGTCAACTCAGTCAAGTCAACTCAGAAACTGAGTTCCCAATAAATGGATATAGGATGACAGGCTAAAAGGCAAGAAGTACATGGGAAGGATAAATTAGAATGTAAGAGACCAGTGAAGTAAACAAGCATTCATCTTTGCCTCAGGACCTCTATATTTTATTAGTAGTGCTATTAGACAAGTGACAACCAAAGCACAATCTTGCCTCTTACTTCTTCAAAACAAACCATTTCATTTGGGCTGCCAGTTTCTTCTTCTTTGTTGTTGTTGTTTTTCCTAACAGGGATCCCATGCCATTCATGACTCCATGAAGTGGCAAGAATTAATAAGTATGATAAGTCTGTGTTGAATTCCATCTGCTAGTATATGTGAGGTAGACATTACCATACAGAAGCCCTACCTGACCAAAAGTTGTCAGCTAGAGTTTATCAACTGATCTTGGCAATTCACCAGGCAGCTGAAGGTTGGGGAAGCTATTTCTTTATACCGGGATAGCTTTAACAGTGACACACACACACACACACACACACACACCCTGCTATGTATGACAAAACCGGTCCTTAGTAGAGTTGGCAGCTTCTCAATCAGTAGAACTACTCCAATGGAGATACCTATTGACATAAATAGACTTCTCCATCTCAGACATTACACTTCTCTCCATTTCTTTACTTGTGATTTTAGATATGGAAATAACCCGAATCTTGAGATAAATGGTCTTGTATTGTAGATTTCGGGAGCCGGGATAACCAGAACTTACTATTACTTCATTTTTTGTAGAGTCTACAGTTTAGTGTGTAAAGTGCAGATATGCATGAGACTGTATAGAATTATTATTATATATCCCACTGTATAGACTATCTCTAATTAGTTCTGGTGCTTAAGATTTTTTTTTGATTATTGTAGTGAACTCAGCTGATGTTCACCAAAAATTACTCCACAAATCCTATACTTTTTTTTAAAGAAAAGTGGAAAGATAAAGTATTTGCAGTGGATGTTTAGATGAAAAAGAATAGGATTTTGAATATGCATATGGGTGTGTAACTAGGAAAATTTAGCCTGTTCCCAAAGAATTAATTTGTATTGTAGGAGTTTTAAAGAATCAAGAAGACATGTATTGGCAGATCAAATGGGGCATAATCTGGATCCTGAAAGTAAAATATGGTATCATAATTCAAGTGGATATTGTATGAGTTAATGTTGTATGTTGTATTATGATATTTTATAATGTGTTGTTTTATCTTTTGTTATTGTTATGTTTGTGTTTAATGTATTTTAATGTTTGGGGAAAAAATTACTCCACAAATCCATCAGAAAGAACTGGTTTGGAAGCCAGTGCTTTCTGTGGTAGTAAAAATGTGAGTTTTTCTTTTTAGAAAGTAGATTGTATTCAATAATAATAGAACAATCAAGCTGAAACTGGGAGCACTGTAAATTAGCAATATCTTAACAGACAGTACATGATCCCTTCCCCCATATTGTCGCCATAGTCCTGATCATATGAGAAAACCATTTGTATGCCCTGCTGCAGGAATGGAGAAAACTACTTCTATGATCTGTGCGATTTTAAAAAATGTCATAGGCCTGTAATTTCCTTGATTGGCAGTTTAAAAAATTCATTCATTTTTTTTACTTTATTAAGAAGTGCTATACTTTCCAACTCCAATTTGCCAAGGGCAGTCCTGACAATCTTTTGTCATTGCACTTTTTCAACTACTTTTACTCCCAATTTCTCTCTCCGTCTTTCACTTCCTCCTTTGTCCTCAGCTTGCTGAAAGCTGAGCATAAAGTGCAAAGCAGTGTACACTTATTTAACTCAGCAAGGACCAGAAGAGAGGAGAGGAGGGGTATAATCTTGGTTTTCACATAGGCTCTGGCAAAAGCAAACTGCTGCAGCCTCGCCTAGATTGCGTGTTCTCCTTCACTTATAACCTTTGCCATTTTGATCACACTGTATTGATGTTTGGCCACATGTGTCCCAGTCTTTGAAATGTTGGAGGGTATGCTTTGTTAGGATGTGGGGAGTGGTATTCAAATAGTTATTTATTTAGAACTCTGTTTGTATTAATATCATTTGTGCACCTACTTAGGAGTAGTCGCACTGAAGGGCTTAATGTACATTTCTAAATAAATAATTATTGTCAAAATCCCAAAAGACTGAATCACTAACTAGGGAGTCTTCTCCTTTTCTGTTAGTGTCTCCTTGGAAGTAAGCCAACTGGCATGGACAAAAAAGGCTTCTGATTAAATTAGTTTAGTCTTCTATCTCCCTTTTATCAGATTTGTTGGACTGTCCCATACTGGCCTCTCTGGATGCTTGCTGTTCAGCATGCAGTCCTTTGTTCACAGAAATGTTGGGGTCCCCGAACAATGGGCATCCACTAAGGGGGAGAAATGGCTTTTGGTTGGCCCAGCTAGGAGCCCTCTGTCAGGAGTGAAGTTCCACAGAATTCAATGGGACATACTTCAAGAAAATAAAGTGCTGCTTTCTCCCTCCCTCATAAAACCTAGATCTTTGGCTTTCCTTCAAGAAAGACGATCTTTTCATGTACGGGGATTTCCAGAACATCTTGGTCTTTGGTTCAGGTTGTGGTTTGCGTTTGGGAACTTACATCTTGCTTTCCCCTAATAGGAGTAGGCACAGTGTAAAGTGCACCCAGTCCAAATGATGGGACTTGTATTGAAATATCATTTGGCTTTTGTTATAAACAGTGGCAGGCCAGTTTATAGGAGAGAAGAAAGCCAGTGAGGGGAAAAAAAAAACTTTTCTGACTCATTAATTGGCTCCCAAATTACTAATACACTTGGAAACCAAACCATATTTTTCTTCAGTCTGCAGCCAAGTTTAGGAATCTTCATGCTAAATCCCAGAATGGGATCAGTGACATCACAGACTTCCCCATTGTAAGTTAGTGGTGTCACCCAAATGGAATAAAAGAATTCTGCAGGGTGGGACTGCACAGCCCAGAAACTAGTCACAATGACAAGAGGGTAGAAATAAAGTAGGAAAAAGAGAGAGTTACTTGACATCAGTGACATGTTACACGCCATTTCCACACTAGCACGATGATTCCACTTTCAACATCCTCTGGAATCCTGGGGTTTGCAGTTTCGGGAGGGGCCAAAACTGCAAACCCCAGGATTCCAGAGGATGTTGAAAGTGGAATCATCGCGCTATAACAGGCTAGTGCGGAAATGGTGACAAAGGTGTCACCCTTTCTTAAGTTTAATATCCCTTCCTCTACCAAGCTCTTTCTCCATATCCCTATTCAAGGCTGACTGGGTCCCACCTGTTGGATTGCGATGCTCTTAATGGTGGCTCAGTGGGGTTTCTTAGTGTGGCTGGAGGAGAGGTGGCAGAAAGTGGTCACTGGTTGCTCCAGGCTAGGGAAAAAAATCTTGGAAGGAACTGGCACAAAGTACACTGAGGGGGCACAAAAGAGGAGTCCATGCTTTTAGGAGTATAATGGTAAAGCGGCAGCTGTTTCCCTTTCTGTGCTTCTGAACAAGTCAAATCCCTTTGCCCCAGGAGAGGAGAAACAGGCCCTCCTCGCAGGCCCGTCGGTTTGGGAACCCGCACTGAGAAGCCTGCCCAGCCTCCGCCGCTGGGACGGGGGTGGGGGGGTTGCCCTCCGCCAGAGACGGTGAGTTAAAAGAGTGATACTTCCTTCCGTAGGGAATTATCGACATCTCCCTTCCTTTCAAGACATGGCCAGGGGAGGGGAGAACACAAAATTGAAAAGGACGCCCGGGGAAGTGACAGGTGGATCGAGGAAAAAGCCAACCCGTGTCGTTTTTCAGAGGCGTCTCCTGTCACGATATTTTTTACTGTTGCTACTACTATTATCCCTGGAAAAGTTTGTGTGATTCTCTTTTTGAGGCTCCCTCGAACAGGGCAGGGTGTGGGATAGTTAGACAGCTCGCTTCAGGCGTACCCGAGGTTCGCCTCAGGAGCATCTCCACCCCTCCCCCCGCCCGGCCGCCCGCCCGCGGTCCGTTTCCCCCTTTCAACGCCTCACCCCAAAATCCTAAAAGCCCCGTTTCCTCGCCCCGGGGGCGGGCATGAGGAGTCTCAAAATATGCCCTGGGAATCTCCCTTGTGAGGGGGCGGGTGTGTCTTCTTAGGTGCCGACTCCCCCTCCCTGTTGAGGAGAATACCTTTCCATGTATATGCGTGTGAGTGTGTTTGTCTTTTACATCTCTCTCTCTATATATATATATTTATGTATCCAGTAATATGTGTGTGACAGTGGCTGGCTGGCTGCCCTCCCCTGCTCGGGGAGGGGGGGCCGAGGCAGGCAGGCAGGCAGGGAAGCCATTGCCTGTTTAATAGTTGCTGTTGCAGCACTTCCGCTTCTCTCCCAGCGAGAGAGACACGAGTGGCCAGGCCCAGCCGCACCGAGGAGGAGCAGCCAGACACAAAGGGAGAGGTATGGGGAAGGGGCGCCCCATCTCCCCGGCAAAGCCTCGCTCCCCCCTCCCCCCGGCACGGCCCGGCCCGGGAGGGCGCTGAGGGGAAACCAGAAAGGGCGGCGGGAGCGGCGGCGGCGGCGGGCGGGGGGGGCTTTGTGGCAGCCCGGGGAGAGCGAGCGATGGGAGAGCGACCTGGGTTGGCCAAGGAGACGTGGGGGAGGGAAAGGGGGACCGGAGAGAAAGGAACGGGGGCGCCAGTCCTGCCGGGCGCTGTCAGATCTGGCCCTCCCGCCCCCCAGCCCGCTTCCCCGGCTAAACCGGTGTGTGTGTGTGGAGAGGGGGAGGGAGGCCAGGGGTGGCAGGAGGGGGGTCCCTCGAGGTGCCCCCCTCCCCCGAGTCCTGCCGGAGGGAGGAGGGAAGGGATGGGTCGCGGGGAAGGTATTTGAGGGAGGAGGGGGGTCGTGGAAACGGCGGGGCTCGCGGGGGAGTGGGAAGTAGGGGACGGCCAAGTAAAGCGTGGGGGCAGCGCGCCCCTTTGGGGGAACAGCAGCTGCTCTCACATGCGAGGGAGTCGCCCCGCCTGCCTTCCCGTCTCAGGGGGAAATTCCCTCCGACCCCTGCCCACAAATGGTTGCCGAAAGCTCCTGGCGCTTCTTCTTCTTCTTCTTCTCCCCTAAGGATCGCCTCCCCCTCCCTCCTCTCTGCCCCGTGCTTTTTGGGGCAACCTCTCGCTCCCCCCAGAATCAGTAATCGCCGATTATGCGCCTTCTGAAAAGTATTAATTCCTCCCCCCGCACTTCCCGTGGTCTTTTAGTTTTCCCTCTAATCTCTTTAGGCATTCCCCCCACCCAGCCTGTGCACACACTGTCGCCCCCCCTCCCGCGTTTCTGTTTGGCCCTTCCTGGTATCCCCCCCCCACACCTTCGGGTACAGGGTCTCTTTTTTTCCCTCCATAACCTTGCAGGCATGGATTCTTCCCCCTTTCCATTAATATTTCCTCCTGTCTAAGCCCTGATCTCCCCCCTCTCATCACTGCCCCCCCTCCGCCTCTATCCATTTGTCTTGGGTGTTCTTGGGGCTAAATATTTGGGCGCTGGGCTTGCCTGGTCTTTTGCATAAAAGATGGGAAGGGGAGATATTTAAGGAAATTGTTTGGTTTCCTTAATCCCCTGTCCCCTTTATTAATTCCTCTTGTCTGTTTGTACCCTCCCCCATTTCCAGAGATGGAGCTGGCGCTAAATGTTACTGAAAGGGGGGGACTTCTTTCTCTGTTTTGAATCTGTGCTCTGTTTCTCACTGCAAAGCCCTGGGAGAGAGAAGAAACTGTTTCCAAAGATCAAGACCCGAGACCCCCTCATGGCAGTTAGCTTCCTTGTCGGAGTGTTAATTCCCCGTTTCCCTTCCATCTTCCTTGTGGTGTTTCTTCTCCAGGTTTGGGGTACGTAGTGGGGGGTAGCTATGTCGGATGACGATTCGAGGGCTAGCACCAGCTCTTCCTCATCTTCATCCTCCAACCAACAGACCGAGAAAGAGACAAGCACACCTAAGAAGAAGGAGAGTAAAGTCAGCATGAGTAAAAACTCCAAGCTCCTCTCCACCAGTGCCAAGAGGTAAGATTAAGTGTAAGTGCACTCTCTGACTGTATAGTTAAGAAAGTTGTTGTGGCTTTTCTTTTCCCATAACCTTGTGCTTTTGCTTATTCTGTGGAAATCTGAGCTTTTTTCATACCGACATTGTCACTTACTACTAAGATGCATTGTTTTTGTTTCCAAGAATCTTTTTTCTTCCGTAGCTCACCAGCGTTTTCACCCACTTCCCAGATATCTTTTCAGTAATCTCTCTTCTTCTTAACTGTACCTGTAATCTTTGTCTCAGAACCTGTCAATATTGTTTATATTCCTTGCCAGGAAAGTTCAGAGGTGTAACTTGGAATCAAAATGTCTCTACTTAGTTCCTTCCCTGCTACTGATTTACTGCACAGCCTTAAGCAAAGCACTTAATTTCTTCACATACCAATGGCTGTGAATGATGACAATAGTCTGTGTGCAGGAGTGCTGGGAACATTAATTAAGATTTGGTGGCTGCTTTGAGGTCATCTGATTAGAGTCAAAATGGTAGTCTTCCCTGAGGGTGAAATGTTACTTTCTTTTGTTGTTTGGGTTTAGGAACTTCTCAAATTCACTAAAATTCAGAACTTTACTGTAGACTTTCATGCAAAACAACTTCATGATTTCAGATAAGAACCATTAATTTTAACGAATACTGAAAATATTTTTGTTGTACTAACCTCAGATTTGTGATCCTTCTTGTGTACCTCATGTGACTGAAATTTGAACCAAGAAGTCTGATGGGTCTATTGCTCTCCACCTTGTTCTTATTGATGTTTCTGTGACCTAGAAGTAGTGAAAAGAGGAGGAGCCTCTCAAGAAGATCTTATAGAGAGGAAGGCAGATCCTGGTATTGGTTGTTAATAACTGTTTTCCCTTTGGGAGGGAGACACAAACAGAAGAGATGCTCAGAACATAGCCTTCCTTTAACCCTCTTAAGTGATAAAAATCAATGGGAATGCTGTTACTGTTTTATTTGATGCTTTGCTTTGCCTCATTTTATTTGGTATAGAGAGATTTCGCTCTCTTGTCTTGCCTTCATTCTTGTGGTGGCATTCATATGATCAGTTAGAATGCCTTTTGGTTTTAAGCTTTTTGGAAAGCCAGTATGATCCACTGGATGATATGCTGAATATGAGTGAGGTATAGTCCAGTTGATTTCTGAGCCAAACTGTGTCTCTCAGCCTGTATTCTCGCACTGTAAAGTGGGCATAAGGACCGTCTTCACTTCAGGCTCATTAGGAAAAATACTGTGGTTAGAAAATGTTGACTTGGCTGTTTCTTAGCAGATTTATGCCCCCTGGCTTTATCATTCTCAAAAGATTTTGCGTAGCTTTTATGTGAAAAAGAACTACTGCTTTCTTACACCCTCTCTCTTGATTTCTTGTCATAGGATTCAAAAGGAGTTGGCTGACATCACCTTAGATCCACCTCCAAATTGCAGGTAGGTGTGATGCATCCTCTTTAAATATTAAATTGCATATTTTAAGAAATGTATGATCACCACCAATGTATAAACATATATGACAGTGCTTGTCCTGCTCATAACATGTTAGGTAGCAAGTTGTGTTTGTACTCTGTGTTTTATTTCCCATTGCCATTGGGTGCTGCTTGCAGGAGGGCAGGGAGATGCAAAATACATTAACACAACATCGTGCATGTTCTTTAATTAAATAGTGATATTCTGCAGAAATTGTGAGGTTGCAGTAGCCATATAGGTACTCGTATGTATGA
The DNA here is from genome assembly GCA_948474755.1 of Ctenosaura bakeri. Taxonomy (NCBI): domain Eukaryota; kingdom Metazoa; phylum Chordata; class Lepidosauria; order Squamata; family Iguanidae; genus Ctenosaura; species Ctenosaura bakeri. The sequence goes on from CAOLHI010001246.1 coordinate 308,057, forward strand.
TTTGGTTTTAAAGACTGGAGAGTGCCTGGTTATGTTTTAATGTAATTTTTTGCTTGTGAATAATGGTGCAAGGTATCTTTTGTGAATATCCTGAATGTCATAGAATAATTCCTCTTGGCATCTGAATCTCTGGAGACATATTTTAGATGTAAATTTTCTGTTTCCTATACTCACTTTATGGTACTTCAAAAATAATTACAGTATGAACGCATTACAAATCGTCATTCAGCCTGTGTGTGTTTCCCTCTGTCAGTGGTTAGTTATAAAGGAGCATAAAAATACATCTCCTTGTCACCTTTAGGTTTTGTCTTTCTTTTATAATTCCTGCTCTTCATCATGTCATTCTTACTGTTATCCAAATTCCAGAGAAAAAGGAAAAAGACCTGTTGGTATCTTTCCAGTTAAAGTCTTTGTATAGAGGAATAACGTATGTTGTAGGAGTGGGATTTGAGCTCATAGCTCAGCGTATGCACCTTAAGAGCATGCATGTAATCTGGTGAAAGCACACTCCAGGGGATGTCATTGCCTTTTATAAAATGAACGTTTGAGCCATTTGTTAAAAGATTTAAACACTTTCTGAAAGTACCTGCTGAGCTGCTTCTTAGGTTATCAGTTAGACTTTGCAGTCCCTTTGCATTTAGAAATGGGATAGTAGAACACCTTTGATTCTTTGTTGCCCCCTTAATTAAACAGGAAGGGAAATTTCAGCATTGTCTGTCTCCTTTTAGGCTGCTGTTTCCAGAGAGCAACTTATCCATGAATGGATATCAGTGAACAGAGATTTAAATGTTTTCTTTATCTATCTGTCCTGCTAAGACCAGTTTTAGAAACAGCTACTCTTGATGAATCTAGTGAAAATATTCACCTTTAAGTATATTTAGGGTGCATTATGTATCACTTCATGTTTCTTTTCCTTTTTGATTTATCCAGGAAACAATTGGTGACATTACTAAAATTTCATTTTAAAAAACAAGTTTTATATGGAGAAGCTTGGAGGAGTATATGAGGCCAAGGGAGGTCTAGGCTTAACGAAGGGCCGTCCTGTTTATTTAATAGGATCAGCTAAAGACCTTTTTCTTTCTATTGGCTAAAGTCCCCATTGCAGAGGATCAGAAACATTACCAGTGACTGATGCCTGGATGTAAAAAGGGAAGAGAATGACATGTATTAATGTTTTAAAGGTTTTAAAGGTTTTTTGGATGATCATGGTTTGATAAGAGGAACTTTAAAATTGCCATGCAAATGACTCTGTCGTGTTCCTGAAGCTTCATACTGCTTTAACTCTTAGCAGCTGTGAATTGCTGTGTGGGCTGCATATCCAGTGTTGCACTGTTCTTAATTGCATTTTCCCTTCTGGATCGAAGTTTGTGTCCAAATCATCCCAGTAATCTCTCAACAGTTCTCTCTCTCTAGTGGCTCGTATATGAACTTGGTGTCTTTCAAGGCTATGCTAGCAAATTACCTTGTCAGAATATAATGACTGTAAATGTGGTTTCTCATTTCACTAGTGCAGTCCACTGGGAATCATAAACTTGAAGACGCATACAAAGATGTTTGCTTTGCTTAAGGCTTTTGAGGAGGTAAAATTCAGTTTATGCTGTAAGTGCTTTAAACTTCCCAGTGATCAGAGGAATCTTGCACTTCAGATCATATAAGTGAACAGAGGTTTAGATATTTTCAGAGTCTTCTGTCTGTGATTACTGCTGGACATGAGAAAAGTATGCTAGCTCTGATTTGTGCTCATAATCATGCTGGAGCAGAGGGAAAAAAGGAGGCAAATCTACAGGTTTTACTGTTTCTGATACAAATAGTTTTAGAGTAACTGTATTTCAGCACTTTTATGTTGATGCATGCTAGAATATAAAAGGACATAAAACACTCATCTCTTCTTCTTATCTTTACCTCGTTAATGTGTTAATGATATCTTGTTGGAGCTGAGATTTCAAAGCTTGCTTTTTTTTAAATACAATTTTGGACCTGTATGAAAAAGAGCCATTTTTCAATGAAACATATAGTCTGTTCAGCATATGTGTTGTAACTGATATTAGCATCAGTTGTGAAAATATATTGCGAAAATTACCAAGTTATTCCATAGAGATCAAAGTATGCAACATTGATGGATGACACGACTCACAAGTGACAGAAACATATATGTCTGTGCATGCGCCTTCAACTCATCTGTGAACTTACAGCAGCCCCATGAATTTCATAAGGTTTTCTTAGGAAAGGAATACTATTTTTTCCCCTTAATCCTTGAGAGCCTCATGTTACTTTCATTTAGATTTCAGAAAATCTTTAGTAGCACATGTAGGCAATGTGGCATACACTTCATTTGGATTTTGTAAAGCCTGGTCTTCAATATAGTGAGTGGCAAGGATTCCAGTGTCCATTCCCTGTGGTTTTCAGGACAAGATGCTGGTGTTTCTCAGGATGCATCCTGAACAGCATGCTTTAAAGTGGCTTTTAAAAGCCTAAATGAAGGGTCATTTCATCCCGTCATCAGATGATATAGCAAAGGAGAAACTGTGTGTCTTTCTACCTGTGTTTTGTCTTGATTGTACTTGGGAAAGCTTGGGTTTTTGCTTTTGTTACTCAGGGAGGATGAACATGAAACTCCCAGTCATAAAATTCTTCCACAATGGCACAAAGAATACCTTTTGTCTTTCACATTAGTGAGTATGGCACCCCTGGGGAAAAGTAAATTTTAATTTGAAATATAATCTTCAGAAATAGTGCAATCAAATCCAAAGGATATGATTTATGTGCATCCTCTTGTTCTTGTAAATATACATTACATATATATCCTGCTCGTGAATTATGATGGTGTAAGTTGGACTTAGGACATCACAACTCACTTTTTAATTGTTGTGGAGCTTAGAGTTCTGTTCCAACCATGGAATAACCAAAGTAGTCTCCAAAATCTGCCTTGTAAGCAGTGCAGCCCCCACCACCCCCATTACAGCCATTTCTGCATTGTTGGAGAAAAGGGGAATGACTGGAGACATGTCTAGCTCTTTTCCTGCAGCTGGACTTGCTGCAAGTACACCTTCTGTAGGGATACCTCAGGACCCCTGGAGGTTTCTACAGATGTCTGCTGTAGTACATCTAGCTACAGGAAAATAGCTGGATGTGTGTCCACTCAGCCCGACCCTTGCTCTCTGACAACACAGAAGTGGTCATGTCAGAGACCTCTGTAGTTACAAGGTGATTTTGGGAGGGAAGTGTCAGGGGACACAGCTGTGGTCTATGGAACTGCATGATAGGTGCATGTCCCCTGTTGCAGCCATAATTTTAAAAATACATCTCTTCCATTGCTGGGTGTCAGTGTAACAGAATACCAGGTTGACTTTTTCTAGGTTGTAAATGCAGAGAATAAAGATGGTAATTGATAATATCTGCCTATAGGTGATGTGTTAACATAGCTATAGAGACACAGGGAGTGTTGTAAGCAATTATTGTGAACGTAGCTATTGACTCTAATCTGTTTAGCGCAGGATGTCAACCTTTATTTGCTAACAGTTTACGGTGTATTTGATATGGTAGTTGGGTGACTACTGTTAAAATTTGTTAATAATACAAGATAGCTGCTTCTGGCGGTTTACCATACCAGATTACTCTGATATCTCTTCCTTTCTACCATGTGATAGTCTTTCTTGCCCCCTAGACCTTCCCCTTTGCTCCAAACCTGATAACGATCTTGGTGGTTGTTGAAGCTTCCTCCTGCACTCACATGGCAGTACTTTTCAGGGGATCAGGTTTCGCTTCTCTTTTTTTATGGCCTTGACTTGAATCTTGGCTTGAAATGCTCCAGATGTTGACAGAAAGTGCTTTTCTTTGTTGACCTGGTGCACTTTGGGAATGTGAATTGAAGACTCAAAATTGCCCTGACTCTGCTGACTTGTGTACACAATGATTATAGTGCAACAGACTGAAGAGCAACAATAAATATATGTGAAAAAGAGAAGTAGACTTCTGAGCAGTAAGCCTGTCAAAGGGGTTATGGACCAAGCATTCATGAACCTCCAAAAAGAGAAGAATGAGAGAGAGAGAGAGAGAGAGAGAGAGAGAGAGGGAGAAAATTCTTTCCCAGAAAGAGGCTTTGTATAAAACCCTTACCAGTATTGGCAGAAACCTTGCCATTTTATTTTAGTTTTTTGTTTGAGATATTTGTGTTCTTTTAAATGTCATCCTTTTAGTTAATATTAAGGAGTTTCTGTTTGTTTTGTGCATTTTGATTTGCTAACTCAACACTTATGAACGAGTCTCCATGGAAGGGTGAGCAGCCTCTATTTCCCTTGTCGATTTATGAAATTGCTTTGGTTCTTGCAGTTATAATGAGAGAGTTCAATGCACATTTTAACTTTGTTTTAAATAGAAGATGAGACTTTAATATTCAGAGGATCACACTGGCTATGAAGAAATAGTGTTGCATACTAGAATTCCAATAAATATCTCTCTCTAAAATATTCAGTAGCAACACAACCGTACCAGATTAAATTGTTTTTTAAAAAAATGCCAATTTGTGAGTGTGCACAAAATTTTGAATAGATTCACAGATTTAAGTGGAAATACTCAGTTCAAATGATTGCATAGTCTAAGAAAAGCTGGCACTTTTGAACTACTCTAATATTTTGCCTCTCCAATTCAAATACAAAATGTTTTAAGGTTATTTTCAGGTTCTGCTATAGAGATCTTCAGAGGAAAAACGCTAATACTAGTGGTAAGGCTGCAATACTTGCCTAGGAATGAGCCCAATTGAATCTAATTCTTAGTAGACCTCCGATAGGCTTAAATTTTAAGGTTATCAGTCTGCCACTTTCCTGTATATTCAGTCCCCAAAAATGCCCGGGAGCCTTTTAACAGAAAAATAATACTTGAGAATTTAAGGAAAGCTTAATGTCATGTTAAGAAGTAATAAAAAATATGACGTAGGAAGTGAATGGCGTGTTAGCACATATATATTGCAGAGATGAAAATGAAGAATGTGATGCAGCTTTAAAAGTTGTACAGCCAAAAATTCTGGGTGTCTTCTTTGCAGCCCTGCTCCCCCCACCCAAGATCTGACAATAGAATTGAACTCTGCTTTTACATTTTAATTAATCCATGCCCTCAGGCTCTACTTCATAAAACACGTATGCTCATATAGTCTATCAGCAAAACTGTGTGCAAATGCATGTTTTAAGCGTTGATGTTTAAAAATATAGTAATGTTTTTTTATTTTGCTGGAAGTCTTAAATGAGTGTTTCTTAAATAACTATTGCTTGAGTAAAGCCTGCAAAGACTTTCTAATTCCACGTAATGCAGAAATACTCTGCAGCTGTTAAACCAAGATGAGAGTTTTGGTTTTTCTTTCCTTTGTTTGATCACTTGAAAGAGACATTTGTGAATGCCAAGTTTATTTTGCATATGTATGCTTTTCTGGGTTTGAGGGTTTTTTTGGAGGGAGGGCACTGGTGAGGTAATATCAACAGCATTTAATTAATGTGCATTAACTGAAAATCCTTACATAACTGGAAGAATAGATACATAAGCAATAATGTTCGATGGGGTTCATATGGCAATATTGTTAAATAGAATGAAATATCTAACAAGCTTTTTTATCAATTAAAAAAAACTATAATGATTAGAGGTTGGTTAGTATATATTTCTCTCAAGCAGATTCATCATGTTTTAGAGAACAGTTTTCAGATATCTTTTGATTAAAACGAATACACAAAATTATTTTTCATACTCTCTTGGCATCAATATTGAACATCCTTTGATGGGACAGTTTTGATTAAAATCCTCCTTATTATCTGGTGATAATATCCTAATCTGGTGCTTTCAGATTTAATTACAACATCAAGTTTGCACAAGTGTTGGATCGTATCAATTCTTAAAAGTTTGATATTGTTTCTTATGTCTGTACATGCTAAGCTGGAGAAAATCTCCCTGGATTTGTTGATGTGTGTCACACACTGTTACCTATACATCTCTGGCAGTTTTCCTTATTCTGCCTGATCTATGTCCAAACAAGGTGAGGAATCTCCGTCTCCCCTTAAAGAAAGAGTTATTCTACAAATCTCCATCATTCTCCATTTTGGAGATCAAGGGCCCTTTCACACTTGTGTTGTTACAGCACCATGATTCCATTCTAACTGCCATGGCTACATCCTGTGGAATCCTGAGCTTTGTAGAGTTTCATGAGCTACTGACACCCTCTGGCTTAGAATTCTAAATGTGTATGTGTGTGTATACACCTTCACCGCTCAACTTACATAACGTCATGGATTTCATAGCATTGTCTTAGGCAAGGAATAATCAGAGGTGATTTTACCAGTCCCTTCCTCTGAAATATAGCCTACAGCACCTGGTATACATTGGCAGTCTCCTATCTAAGTACCAACTAGGGCTGACAAGAATTCTAAATACACCTCTCTAAATTGCAAATTCCAGGCTTCCATCATAGTGCTATAACTGTGTAATATGAAAGAGCCCCGTAGAATTCAGTTGACAATTTGGTAATTTTTGTGTGTATACAGTTGGCGCTCCACATTTGCAAGTTTAACGTTCGTGCATTTGATGATTTGTGAGTTTCCCCAACCTCCCCACTTTAAGCACTTATTTTCTGGTGGGACCTTCTCTCTTGGTGACTCCAATCAGGTCATACAGCCCTTTAAAAATCTGCCTCTGGTCCTCCTCCTTTTCCTCCTCCTCTTTCTCCACCAGCCACTGCCTGGCCAGTTAAGGATGGAGGTGGGCAAGAAAGGAAGTAAAGGGCCATCATACCAACCCATTCCCCTTCTCTCTCCTGGTTTGGAACCTGGGTTCCAACTTTGCTCACCATGCCTTAACCCCCTTCTCATGGACAGACCTAGACATTTTGATTTTTGCATTTTTTCCACTCTTGGCAGGGGGGCTAACTGTATAGAAAGACATTTGGACTTACAAAGTATGGCAGGAGTAAGCAACATTTTCAGTTCAGACTATTTTTGAAAGAAAACAAACATGGAAATCTTTTAAGTAATTGAGATGTTTATGATGAAAGTAGTTAACAGGATCATCAGCTCAAATTGTTAGCCTTGTTCTATTTATTCCTAAGAGTTTAATTTCAAAATTAAGACAAATGCAAGGTAGGCAACATGCATGGACTATATTTGATCAACTTATTTCCTTGCCCATTAGTTTTCCAATTGTATCTAAGCCAGAAAGATGCATACTACAGTGGTTGGTGTTGCTGCCTGGTGCTTCCAAGGGTGAGAGGAGATTAATTCTTGCATGCTAAGTGCAGTAAGAAACATGCTGTCAACACCATGTCTAATTCTATCATGCATGACTCAAAGTACATATTTTGAAAAATGAGAATTTAGCTTATCTTTTAAAAAAAATTACCTCTTTGTTTTTCTGATTTTTAGTGGCATTGCCAAGACTTTATCCAACTTACCTGTATTTGCCAGCATATAAGACACACTGGTATATAAGACGTACCCCATTTATACATCAGCAAATACTGTTTGCTGGTGTATAAGACACAATGGTATATAAGATGCATCCTATTTTCAAACAGTATTTTTCAGGGAAAAACGTGAGTCTTATATGCCAGCAGATAGGGGGTATCTGCAGTCATGAGAGCTAAAAATATGAGATTCTATCAAGTACAGCAGATGTCCATGTTTTGTGGCTGAATATTTCAAGAGGTTGCATTTTTCCTTCTGAGGACAAGATCTATAACTCATGGGTAATATATATATAGTTATGCAGCAGAACATCTGGTGACATCTATTTTTTGTTTTTGTTTGGTTAATGGTAATAGCAGGACCAGAAAATACCTTTTTCCACGGATCCTAGAGATGCCTGTGCCAAGCTAGACGGCCCCACATATGTGTTTAACTACAGTTCCCATCACCCAGGTAGCATGAACATTTGATATACTGGTTGTTATGAAAGCTGCTTCCCAAAACATTTGAAGGGTGCCATCTTGGGGTAGACTGCTCTGAATAGTTGCTAACAGAATAGATACTGTTGTGTTAGAAGGAGTAATGGTTTGATTTCATATAAGCCAACTTCATGGATTCATAAGGTGAAAGCTGCCTAGGAGTACTATAAACTGCTGGTTCTAGGAGTTCATAGTTGTTTATAGCAGCAAACTGTTCATTTGATTCTTTTCTAATAATCAAGGTTCTCTTAGTTAAAAAGGCCAAAGCTAACTTGATTTTATAGTGATGTTTCTCTTTCATGTACTCTAGCTTGGTTTTCCCTAAAGAGCTGAGAGTTGTGCTGTCTTACTTGCTAAATATGAAAATTATATCTTGGGTGCTCTTTTGGCAAAGAACTGTGGTGTGAAATTTCCACATATCACTTATTTTCATTATTTAATTGTCTTTTTGATCCACTAACAACAGATTTTAATAACACTTAATTGTGTTGGGTATGTATATCGCCTGATATTATGTGTGCAGTGGAAACAATTATCTTGCCTTATATCAATGTAATTGTGGGTTAACAGTGCTTTCATTTACCTAGCTTGGCTCATCTAAAAGTTTGGGATGTTTACCAGCCTGTTTTGATAAATAGGATTGCATTGTAATAGAACGTGTCTAAAGAGTGTATAGAAGTAGCTGAAACTGTGGAAATGAGGCAAAAAGAAAAATCTATATTGCTAGTGGAAACGGTGTTTAGTGTAGCATGACTTTTATTTGTGCCTAGTGGCTTGTAAAACACAACAAATAGAAGACTGTATAGACATTTGTGTCCGTTCAGAAACAGATTGTATACAGAGCCCTTGTCACTAGCATTTCACCCTTATGATTGCTTTTTTAAAAAAAATTCACCATTTCCAGACTTTGTATAGAAGATCAGCCAGGCAGAAAGCTCTGGATTTTTGGACAGTCTAAAAGTGTAATAAATAAATAAAGAGTAGACAGTTCTTGGAACTATTCCATAAAAGGAACACTGCATTGCCTAGGATTGCAACCTTTCCTAAGAGGGCCAAACTACACCCTGCACAGGCTATCTATGATTGATCTTGTAGCTCTCTTTCTGTAAAGTGAAATTCTAGTTTTAGGGCACTGCTGATCTGTGCTGAGCAGCAATGGGAGAGGGTATTCGGTTCTTTCCCCTACTGTTTTTTGAAATAAAAGCCAAACTTGTCCTGAAAACTGCTGTTCGTCTTTTGAAAAAGAAAAAAATACATGTTTACATCTTTGAAAGAAGAGTTGTGTGTTCCAATCTGAACAAATATATAGTTTGAATGAAAGCTACATTGTTTCAGCATTTAACCTGCTCCCAAGATTGGATATCACAAGGAATGGCCTTCTCTTCCTTTTATTCCTTTCCTTACTCTGTGCTCCCAGTGTGCCCTATAAACTAGCACAGCCATTTCTGTTCTTCTGCTCAAAAAGGCAGTACCGGTGTGTTCTAGCTGCCTTTTTCCCTAAAACAGAGAAGGTATCTCAGATACCCTTTATAGAGAGTAAAAAGGTGATGTTACTCTTCTCTGGATTACAAAGAACATAATGCATACTCACAGCTTCCTCCCAAAGCTGGGAAAGAATGTCATGATACTTCCCACATTTCTGTTTGGCTAAACTGCAGAAGAGGAGCTCTTTCTCTTAAAGGTTTGATAGTGTTTGATAGACATGTGTGTCTCTTTCTGACTTACATATAAGAGTACATGATAATGATGAAGGGATGTATGTGTATTTTGACTGCTTACCAGATTGCTGGACCCTTGGGAAACAATTAGGTGGCAAATTGCACCCTTTTTTAATCCTGTCCTCAGCAGAGTTTTAATAGAGTAGTGATACTGTAGAATCTTAACTACATGTAGATTTGGATGGATGGTGTATGGAAGGTAGGTTGTTCAGGCTCAAGTTCCCACTGCAGAAGGTACGGAGATTTTTTGCAGTGAGAAGTTTGTGAGGACTCCTGAAGAGGTGCTCTTGGTAGTTCCACTCGGGTCTGAAATCCTCTCAGACACCACCAGGAGTGGGGCCGTTAATGTGTCACCTCCCATTCTATGGAATGCCCTTCCAAATGAAATTAGGCATATGCTATTTTGCTTTCAGTCTTTGCTGAAGAATTTTCATTTGAGACAAACTCATCTTTATTAATTTATTAGTTATTAATTTGATGAAGATAATGGGTATTTGATTGTTCCACTTGACTGTACACTATTCCAAAATCTTTGATGTGGAATAATTTATACATTTTTGAAATAAATAGGGGGCGGGGAAAGCAACATTCCAGGCTCTGAAATAACATACCAGTTATTTCCCAATATTTCTGGACCTCTTTGGTTTTGTTACTTTTATTACACCCACTTGTGAGTGCTTTGCAATTTGTGCCAAGGCTATAAGACTTACCACTTTACAAATATGGTTTCCCTTGCTTTTAATAAACAAGTGAAAAATAATGCTGTCTATGATTACTTAGAAAACTATACCAAATCTTGATAGGGTGAAAATGAAAATCTTTATTCTGAGGCCAAAAATGGCCTCTGAAGGTAGTTTTCTTGATATTAAAATAGCTTCCCTAGCAAGAGCTGCTGATTATTGCTAGAAGTGAAGGAAGTGTATTTGAAGTTCATAAAAATAAGCATGCATACAACTTTTTTTGACATTACGGGGTATCGGAAATCTGGCTTTTCTGAGGGTAAGTGTGCAAATGACTGTGGATTCTTACATGTCAAGATTACTCACATGTCTTTTTCTGTAGTGTGGTATCTCTCTTGTTTCCTAAATGGACAACTAGTTTAAAGAAAAACCACCATTCCTGAAGTAGCCTTGACAGACAGCTGTATAATATGTAGTAGTTGGGGATGGCAGCAATATGCTTCAATTATAATATTACCTAACTTCAGAAGATCACTTTTGAAGGATGAAATGGATGTGTCTTTACAAATAATTCTATAAATCTTATAGATCACTATAAGGGATTGTTTAATTCTGGTCAGTCTAATGAGTTCTCTGTGTCTGTGCATGCTTGGACATCAATTATTTTCTCTATCACCTGAGTGTAATTCAGATAGTACATTTATTTCAACTATGTATTCCCATTTCAGCTGTTTCTTTCTGGTCATGTCATATTTTGCTGTAAGTGCTGTTCATATCGTATTTGGGTTCATGTCACCTAGCACAGTCAAAGGACAGGAATAGAAAAATACATGATATTACTAAGTGGCTGCTTTCTAGTAGGAAGTAACCTTTTTCCTTGGTCAGTGAAATCAGAATGTTTTGAGCATGGTCAGTATTTCCATTTTATTTTAATTTCTAGCAATTTATGTATTCTGACCCAAGCTAGCTGGGTGTTGGGTTAAATAATCTATGAAGTCAATTGTATTTGTATCCACATTTCTGCGACTTTTTGCCAGAAGGCATGGCTTGGGATAGCAGTTAATAATGGCTTAGAAATTGGCTCAGTTTCTTACATACTCTCTTTTCATCTTGCTTTTTTCTGATGCAAGCATTCTGCCAGTTTTATTTCCAGATTTTAGATGCCTTGGTCATTCCTTTTATGGCATACATGTATTTCTTTCAGTTTAGTTTAAGAATCCCTAAGTACCCTTTAATACCCACAGGCCTATGGTTCTTTTACTTCAGACAGAAGACTGTCCCTCATGAAACAGTATATGTATGCTTGCTTCTTGTTAGACATTTGTGGTTCTTTTTTTTGTGCTTTCGGTTTGTGGTTACTAGCTCTACATCATGAGAGAGCTTCATATTTTCCCCTATTTTGTCAGTGTTAATTTCCCAGTTGAATGGCTTTTGTTCATAGTTACACTAGTACCCATCCCTAATCTATGCATTTTAGCTTCTTGAGCATTTGATATTCTGTTTGCATTATCTGTGTATGTTTTAAAAAGTTTTTAAAACCTAGATGTATTCAGCTAGAGCTTGGTGCAGCTTCCATAAAAGCAAAGGAACCAAGTAGAATCAGCATAGATTGAAAGAGGTACTTGTTAACACAACCAAGAGTCTGATGGCTGGAAGAAACAGAGTTTTGAGAGACCTACTTCTGCAAAGCACGGAATTCAAACTTGACACTGGAAAAAATGTCTCCAATCTACATTGTCTAATTTGTTTTTAAACTGATAAGCAAGACTCACTGATGGGGCAAAGCAGTTGGTAGAAAAGGCATGGTCTCTTCTCTTACAGTCCCACATTCCGTCCTTGATCCAACAATGCACGAGTTGCTTTGTGAACTGCTTTGCATGGTTCAATCGCTTTACTTTTTTCTAAGCCAGAGGGTTATCAGAAAGAGAAGGGAGATTTTTTTTTTCTTTGCATCTTGATTCACCAGGTTGCAGTTAGAACCTGATGATGCGGTTTCCCAAGGCTTCTCTCTCCTCTGCCCGCACACTTTAGGCAGGTGCATGATAAAAAGTTTTAGAATTCTTTCTAACTCCTTACATTTTCTTATAACTGGGTAGGCTAATAATTGGACTTCTAGGCACTTCCCTTCTATATAGAGCAGGGTGGGAGTTGTGTAGCCTTCCACATGTTGTTGGACTGCAGCTCCTAGCATTCTCACCATTGGCTGTGCTGCCTAGAGCTGCTAGCTTTAAAGTTGAACAGCTACACAGTTCCCATTCTGATTTAGAGCTGTGCTTATCCCTTGACTCTTGTCTCATAAAAACAAATAATTCTTCAGGTGTTGTAGCATCTTTCTATATTTAATTTAGTTATTTTTCTAGCAGGATTAGCAGATCTTACTGTTGTAAGAGGGTAATGTAGTCTGATATCTACTTTTCAGTCATTCCTAGTGTAATGAAATAGCCCCTTTACTTGGTTTTTGTTTCTTCAGCTTTCTATCCTTGATTTATCTTTAATTGATTAAACTAGATCTGTCAGTTAAAAAAATGTAACTGTTGTGCCTCTTATACCATGCAGTTTTTGAAAGCATTGAATAGGATATGAAGTCCTTATGCATAACTTCTAATGACTCTGTTGAAATGGATTGCACCTTAAGCATGCTCAGTTTAAAATTAGTAGCTCTTAGCAGGTATTTTTACTTATCATTATTTAGATAATGATTTATCATTTATAAAGCAGAGATGCAGAACCTTAAGTTCTTTGACTGTTTCTGTCTGGCCCCCATCCCTTTGAATTCCTGTGGGGAAAAACAGAGACTTATCTCTGCTTCCATGTCATTTCATTAGCTCCTTTGAACACATGGAAGATGGGTAAGAAATCCTTCCTTCGCTTTTCTACATGGAGTTCTGAAGATCGATGTGTGTGTGTGTGTGTGTGTGTGTGTGAGAGAGAGAGAGAGAGAGAGAGAGAGAGAGAGAATGAGAGAGGGAGCACATAGGTCTTAATAGTTTTTGTTTTCTTTTGAAACTGAAACTGGTACGTGTCAGTTAAATGCAATCAGTTGTCATTTTATACAAATCTTCCATTTGGGCCTGAAGTTCTAATGAGTGTGAGTCCCAAGGGTCCATTTACTTTTTTTCTTTTCCTGGTTCAAGACTCCTCTCTCCCTGCAACACTGTCCCCGCATGCACTGCTGAAGGCATTTTCTCCTTTTTGGCACACAGCCACCTTTTTTCCTGTCACAAGGCTGAAGTCAAACAGGGAGCAAGCAAAGCTTCTGGCTGCAAGCTTTTGAGCTGCTCACTTATGCCTGTGAGCCAATAAAGTCTTGTTTTGCAAATTGTGCTTTCTCATAGAGAATTCTGCCATTTATCTCCTGAGTAACATTGTGACTTTTCTGTTTAATCTCTGAAAGAGTATGTTGTATTTATGCCTAAGTCCATACATGCTCCGAACTCTTATGAGCTAATAAAATGTTTGCCCAATTAAACTTGATGCACCAGTCTGTCCCCCCTGCTTTTTGGTCTGAAGGCATAAATATACCTTATAAATACAAACAATAAGGACATTCCTGAAGTGCAAGTGGTATTTTAACTGAAATAGTTTGAATCCTTGTGAAAAATTTGATAGACCTCACCCTATAGTTATCTACTTTTTAACATATCAGTATGGAACATAAGCTCTCTGTTCATCCTTGAAAACTTCCTAGTTTAGCGTATCTAAGTGTGTTTAAAGAAAGCTCCTTTTTGAAGTTGTCAAAGGAAGTGTTTCTTTTTGTCCACTCCTCTTTTCTCACTTAATGAGCTGACTGTTGGCACACTTGTGACTTGTTATAACCTAAGGATATTTGTCTTTCTTAATTTATGGACAATGACAAAATCCTTTGAAATTCTAGCTGTGGTTTAAATAATCCTCATTTGGTCATGTCAGGTCTGTAATAAAAAGGTGAATGATAGAAAGGGTTGTCCATGTCAAGTACAACCGTTGGTAGAAAAGGTCTGTAAGTATTTAAATAGAAGCCAAAAAAATGTTTCAAGTGTCATGGTTGGTTGTGAGAAGGTCTAGAAATGTTCACATTTGTCTTCAGCATTTCTTCCAGAAAGCCTGGATGGCATAAAGTAGTGTGTGTTTGTGTGCTCACGTGTGTGCACATGCTGTTCCATTTTGCTTGTCAACTTGTGACAACCCCTTGAATTTCATGGGGTTCTCTTAGGCAAGGAATACTCAGAGGTGGTTTACCCCGCCATCCTCTAAGTATAGTATAAAAGCACCTGGTATTTCTTTGTGGAAATAGTAACGAAGGCTGACCCTATGTAGTTTCCAAAATCTAACAGGATCTGATTTTGGATATTTAGGCCACTTGTTCCCTTACTCTCAAATTGAGAATGTAATTCGCCCAATATCATCATCCTGGTAGCTTTCTGTCTGGGCCTGTATATGAGCTCCAGTCTTCCCAAACCAAAATACAGTTGTTTGCTGAATTTATCTATGGCAAATTATCTTGCGGATTTATAGTCCTTACTTTAAAATTGACATTTGCTAGGAGTGAAGCCCATAAGGTCTGTATGTTGACCAGACAGAGAAGACACTTTGGAACAGCCTTTTCTTGGTGGCAGCTTCATCCACTAAGCATAACATTAACATCCTTTGCACAGTGTCGAGCTGCTTCAGCTTGCCATTGTTTGACTGATGCTTCGTGTAGACCAGCTCTAAACAACAAAACTGCCGTGTCAGAGAGTTGGTGTTTTTGGCACTTAAAGCTGGAATGTGCTATAAAAGAGTTTGAACTCTGATGCATGAAGCATTCTGCTTGCCCATTGTTCCAAGACTATAGAAGGGTCTACCTCATACTGAGTCAGACCAATGACCCATCCAGCCCACTACTTTTTACGATGGTCTACTTATTTATTCAGCTTTAATGGTCCCTCAGGCAGAAGTCTTTTTCCAATCCTATGAGCTGAAATACTTAAGCTGGAAGTTAGGGGCTAAATCTTACACATTACACATCCAGAGCATATGCTCTACAGATAAGCTTCAGTCTCTCCATGTTATCTAGCTTTTGGTCTTTTTCTGCTGCAGGAGCTTTTTAGATATAACAATATACAAAACTGTTATTTCTTATAAAGTTTTACAGTCTGTCAGAGTATTTCTGTTTTTAAGCTTTTAACGTATATTTTGATATTGTTTATTTCTCTGTTTATGTGATTTATATCTCATCTTTCTCCTAGCACAGGACCTAAGGTGGCTTACAACAAATTAAAGATTTTATTTCATTTTATTTTGTTCTGTTTTGTTTTTACTCTGCCTTTCCCTCGGCATAGGAATCAAAGAACAGCTTTAAAAACTATTAGTACAAAAGTTTTAAAAAAGCCAATTAAACAAACAGTTCTGTTAAAAGCTTAGTTTAAAATGTAATGAAAAATATAAAAATAAGTGAAAAAGATAAAAACCTTTTCTGCCTCATGAATTAAGAACAAGAGGCCAGCCTAAATAAATAAATAAATAAATAAAGTCTGCCTGCTGGCAGAAAGAGACCAGAGAGAGGCCAGCTGAATCTCCTAAGGGAGGATATTTGTCAATTCTAAGTTTATTAGGTACTGTTAATGTCTTTTGCCACCATAGATAACTTAGTGTGCACACCTGCTTTGCCCCCACCCAACCTGGTTCTGTATAGACTTTCCACCATGATGTCACTGTTTCTTATTCTGACCTGCCACACCTCCCTGGGTTTATATGCTGATAAAATGGAGAAGAGGAGGACCATGTCAATTACTAGGAGCTCAATGAAGCCAAGACAGGAAATGCATGCATGAAGCAGTTGAAATAAAATTGAGATTGCTGGAAGACATATGTCCATCTCTAGCATTATATTCTGTTCTGTCTGCATTACTATCAGTGGATACAAGCACAATTGGACGTGACTTCACCCTGTGTGCTGTTTTATGTTATACTATCATATTGTCATTTATTATTTTCCACTTTCTCTTATTATCAACCTTGCATAATCTTGAGGAGGTGAGATACATATTTTTAATAATAAAAAAGAATATCTGTATGTCTGTGGCAGGTGTAACCGAGCAGGATGTCATGCTGTATGCGTCGAAATTCGAAGAGTGCTTTTATTTGTCATCCAAGCTACAATGACCGGTCTCAAGTCAAAACTCTAAAATGAGAGCTTCCTAGAACAGGGGGCTTGCCATAACTCAGTAGGAAATATTCATAGAAGCCTCTTTTAAAGACACTGCTGCTAAGCAGTGAGTTAGTGTGTGGAAGCCAGAAAAAGAAGACAGAGTTAAAGCACTACTTCTTAAATTCCTGGAGTTAAAAATAAAAAGGAAAACAAGAGGATTTTCTGAGGTACCGTGGGTACAATCCAGAGTTTTAAAAATGGGAGGCAGTAAAACCACATGGCCCTTTATTATGGCATTAGATACTGATCTGGGCAGCTAGTTTGTTAAATAAAGTAAAATCTCTAATTAGGGATGTCATAAACAGAATCCGTTTAAACTGCTAAGGCCAGGCTCCTGACAGGAGCTGATAATAGGAACATTTAACTCCTTTTTTGAAACAGTTTCTCGAGTTACTCATCCATTTCCAGTCAACTTTCAGTGTGCTGGTTATGTTCTGTAAAGGTCTGTACATGTTGGGTCCAGACTGTCTGAAAGATTGTACCTCTCTCTATGCTCCTGCCCAAGTTTCAACATCTTTGGGGGAGGACTTTCTCATAGTCCCACCAGCATCACAGGTGTACTTGGTGAGGACACAGGAGAGCGCCTTCTCAGTGACTGCTCCCAGGTTATGGAATTCTTACCCATGGGAGGCTCAGCTGGCCATCTTTCTTCTCTCTTTTCACCAACAAGCAAAGACTTTATTTTGATAGGCCTTCAACTTTTATTTGGCTCTGCAGAAGACTTTTTAAATGGGATTGTGCCACACTTTGAACTGTATGTTTTAAATATGTTTTAAATGGTTTAAATTATTTTTTAATAGTAATTGTACTTATACCGTATTATAAGTATACATAATTATGCATAATTGTATAATTATACGGTGTTATACCTTAAGCTGCATTGGATTGCAGATTGGGAAAAACACAGAATATTGAATGAATTAATAAATAAAAAATAAAATAACATAAAATAAAAATAACCTTATGTAGCAGCATTCCATATAGACAGTGAATTCCTGAATCTTGATTTATTTTATTATTAGCTAACTAATAAATTAGTTCAGAGTGACATACCTCACTCTTTTCTCTTCTTTATTACCACAACACCATTGTGAACTAGGTCTAGATGAGACAAAGTTACTTGCCCAGGGTCAGCCAATACACTTAATAGTTCAGTGGGAACAAGATTCGGGGTCTCCCAAGTTGCAGTGTTGTTTCCTAACCACTACCCCCATTTGGCTGTTATATGACCAAGAACATGTAGCATCTGTTAGCACTCTTGTTCTCCCAGTTTCATTAATCAGAAGTTGAAAGATTCTGTGTTAAAAGCCATCGGAAGTTTTGAGGTGACAAATATGTAACTGTTTTGAAATCTAGAATTGTATTTCTCATTTGGAACTTTTCTGAAGACACAGTAAATAGGGGATTCAAGTGGGAATGCAATATGCGGATTAGTAGTGCTGTGCTCTGATGTTCTTTTCCCCCCATGAATGGCCCATTCTGCTAAAAAGGCAAGGTAAACTAATTTTGATGGCTTCTGGGACAATGGTAATGATGTCAAGGGGTTTAAAATCTTTGGTCATAGCTGTTGTTAAAGCTCATTTTATGGACACTAGGATTTTTTATTACTCTTGCCTTCACAGAAACTTAATGAAACTCAGTCCCATTGACTTTGTGTAGTAAATGGCGATATGGTCAGATTCACTTCATTTCCTTACTGATGAGATTTATTCTCCTTATTTCAAATTGCTAGAAATAGTGAGCATGCTGTGCTGGCTCATGACTGGTTTTTTTTCTTCTTTTTTTGTAATCATGTTAGTCATGTCAGTAGAAAAGCTGTTTGGCTTTTGAGGTTTATGAAGTTATCTCTTGCCTTTAAGATGAACCAACAAAAAAATTCATCTTGATCTCAGAAATCCTGGAGTGCAACAGAGATCTCAGAGGATGGCATGGGCCTTCACTGTGCTATATCACTTTTTGTCAGCCTTGCCCAATCTGCTCCCTTGGGACTTCTTGAAAGATCTAGAAGAGAACTCATCTCCTTTCATCTCTGTCTTGTAACACTGTAGGATCCTGTTCCTACCTTTTCATGTATCTTAGTTTGCTAAGCATATCTGTGGAGCTGGAAGCTTAGTGAAGAGATACCTGAGACTTATCTAAGTATCATGAATAGAATCGAAGGGAGGAGGCCTTCATCTGCTAACTGAGCCCAGGATCCAGTTTGATACTTCCGCTAATAGAAGGGACTCTGTCAGCAGATCCAAGAGCGGACAGTTTCCCAACCGCACCGTGCCTACAAAATGTTCTCCTTCTTGAGCCTTCCATGCTACCAAAACTGCTCTGGTGGATTTCCTCAGCCTCCTAGAGAGTGAATGGAAGGGCTGCACTCAGGGTGGAGGTAGGAACTGCCTCTTTTGGTTTGCTTTCTATCAGCTCATGTGTCCAGTTGGATCCCAATCTGAGTACTTTTTCACTGGACCTAAGCATTAACTTGGGCTGAGAGGTTATAAAGGGGTCCAGAGCTGCGATGAAATATTAGTTCCCCACTGCTCAAGCTCTTTTGGGCAAAATACTGTCTGGAAAAGTGGCTTCTGATTGTCCTTTGAAGGAAGGAGATTCTGCAGTATCCTTATCTACACTACAGGCTGCCACATGGTTTTGCTTTGTCTCTCTGGAAAAGGACTTAGTGGGTCTGAAACCAAGTATTGGTGGCTTCTGACAGTGGCTGCAGTGCATTGCCTTTTCTTTGGAGGCCTTTCTTCTCTGTTTCATTAGCATAACTTCTTTATGAACATGGCCCAGGGGCTTTTTTGTGCATACCAGACTTTTTCCTTACTTCTGTGTGGGAGCCAGTTGTGCATGCACAGATCTTCCTACATCAGTGGAATCAATTGCAAGAGAGCCTACTTGTGTGGCAGCTCTTTGTGTGCCACAGAAGATACATGGAGTTTTGGATTTTCATCTGAAATATATCAAGGAGTCAGTTTTTATTTTCTACTCCACCTTAACTCTCTTTCTGCTGACAAGGTCATCCTTATTTTTTTTAATAAAAGTGAGTGTTGCTGGCTGAGTAATTTCATAACTATATTTGGCAAGTTTAAAAAAATTCTTTGGGAGACTCATTTGACAGAAGTTAATGTTTTGTTTTTGTCATTCTTGTTTTGAATGTTCTTATTTTTGCAGGACAGGGATAAGGGTTGACAATTGTCCAGAAGTAGCTATCTTTGGGGAATCCTGGACAGTTGCCAAAATCAGTTTGAACAGCCTTGCTCTTTTTCTTTCTTTTCCTTCTTCCTTTTTCTTCTTTTCACTGGTTGGCTATTTCGCTCCTCCTCATATCAAATTCATTTTTTTAAAAATCTGTATAACATAGCTGAGTGGGGAAATGGAGTCTGACAGTTGTGTAGGTGCAAGCACAGTTGGAAATTCCTCCTGGGCCACTCTTTCCTTGATTAGGTTCCTGCTGCTTCCAAGCTGTCTTTTCCTGGTCCAGCTGTTCTGTCTATGATTTGGCTATTGTGGGAGCTGGCTTCTTATATTTCTTTCCAGCTTAGTGTGGCTCAGTTATCCTTCTTTTGATCAGAGCACTGCTAGCACTCCCCATCAACAGGAAATTTGTTGTGGTGGTAGCAGCAGATAAAACAAAACCAACCCTGCAGCTGCCACTGGTTGATTCTGCCACCCTGTGCACTACGATGAGGAGGCAGAGGTGAACATGGACCTAGCCATGTCAAGAGCACACAGCAGGTGTGGACAGTACTCAACTCCTGTTGAATA
Organism: Ctenosaura bakeri; assembly: GCA_948474755.1. Lineage (NCBI taxonomy): Eukaryota > Metazoa > Chordata > Lepidosauria > Squamata > Iguanidae > Ctenosaura > Ctenosaura bakeri. The sequence continues at coordinate 328,295 of CAOLHI010001246.1, forward strand.
GTTCATTCCATCTGTGAAAGTGTGTGCCTCTGCTTTGTGGCTGAAGAGTATTTTGACCTGTGTGTTCCCTTGAGTCCTTTAAGCCTGTATGCTTCCTCCCTCTCTTGAGTGCTAGAGCCTTGTGGCTTTTGTTTCTTCGTCCCAGTTTGCCTTCTGCTTTTATGTTAAGAGTGCTTTCACCCTGGCTTCCTGGGACAAAGTTTTTCTTGGCAGTAGCCTTCTTGATTGGTAAGATGAGGTATATTTTGTTTGGTTGTCCTCTTCTAAAAGCACCGTTCTGCAGCAGTATGCTACTACATATAAGTGATCTAAAGTGCTCATCAATATGTATTGCTTCATCTGCATACTCTCTATTATTCTATGCTTGTAGTAGTCATCCTGTCTTATGTTTGCATGCAGCCTACGTTTACATGCAGGACAGGTATGTATGTTAAGATCTTTGAGGTAGTTAGTAGCTCCTTTTTGGACACTGAGGTAAGCAGTGGCGAGGTTTTTAGTGATGAAACTTAAGTTAGGCCTATGATTTCTGATAGCTACCAGTGTCATAACTCACCCTGTGGTATCTGAGGAATCTGATACAGATGTATCAGAGTAGGAAGGACCTACAGGATGCAGGAAACAGCCCTCCCCCAGTGCCTGAACAATCAAGAGCAGATATGGACCATGCAGACTCTCTGGACAAGCACTCACTTCAGTGACTTCAGGTGGACACGGAGGAGAGACATCTTTCATTCACAACAAGAGGGAACCAAACAGACACAAAAGCTGAGCTGACTCCTCAGGCATTGGCTTACAGACCAGATGACAAGCAATTAGCCACCTGGTTCTCAAGGTCAGGCAAGTATGAATCTGCCAGTAGCAGAGGAGAGTCTTCATTGTAGACAACTGATCAACAACCTGACCTGTATTTGGCCTTCTTGAATTCTTGACCTTTTGGGACATCTATAAAGTATACAACTTGTCTTTCCTCTTCCATGGCTTTGTTCCTTCTGACCACTTGTTTCCCATGAATGGCTTTGGAACCATTGAGATCTTGTGACTATCTCTCTCCTCATTTTGACTCTCTTGTGACTGCTTCACCCTACCGGAGCCTAACTTCCCTGGCATGTGGCACTTCTAAGCACAGCCAGCCACCCTCTGTCACATTTGGAGAGTCAGTTGGTTTCTTAGTACCACCACTATACAAAGTAATAGACTATGTCCTTCCATTCCAGACCAGTTTCGGTTTGGTATGGAAAATTTTTTTGTTGCCCTGGTAGACGGTTTACATTGGAGAATAGAAAGAAAGACACTGTGTAGGTTGTCTTAAAACTCTCAGAAGCTTTATTACCATCAGCTGTACTATTCTTTACAATTATTCATTTCTTTTGACAATTATAATTTGTACTTTTTTGCTGAAAAAGCTTACTATGTGCCAAAGATATTTCTACTGTTTCAGGGAATAATACATTTGTTTACCAAATTTATTGAATAACTGGCCCTAAAATAACAGGCATCTTTTAGAGCATCATTATAGATTCTAATGATAAACCTACACACTATTTTACTGCAAAGTTTTTAATAGATTATTTAAAATGGAGTGATTGCCTTGGTTTATTAAAAGATAAAAGATTAAATGGCAAGGAACTTCTCAGGCTCATACCTCATTGCTTAAGCATTTCTCTGTCTTAACACATATTTGGAATGCAGTACCATGCCCATCTACTCAGAAGTTGCTCTTAACTGTATTCAGTAAACTGTATTCAAGTAAGTGAGTTCCTAAATACACTTAATAGAGGCTAAGAATCATTAACTATAATGAGACTGATTAATCTGCATTGGAATATGTCATTCTTCATAGTGTCTGTAAATTTGTATAGAGCAATCTCCTTCTGTATTTTCATAGATCAGAATGCTTCAAAGACATCAAAAATGGGCTCTGCCTTGAACAAAGGAATGTGCTGCTCAGTTATTCTAGTTGCAATTGAGGAAGGCAAAGAAGAACATGGAGCTGGTATCTAGGTTGTTTCTTGTGATTTCCGAAGTCCACACTCTGACTGGTCTGAGCAAAAACATTGCAAGATGGCAGATAGAGGCAGAAGGCCTGTAGTTTGTGTTCCTGTTCAGATGATGTGTACTAGCATACTTCTTTATTCCTGAGAAGCCAAAATTCTAAAGCTTCTAGCTAATTATTGCATCTGAACATATCATCTGTGTCAAAATGCTAAAGGGGCTTCCTTTGTAATTTTGTTATTTGTTTAAAGCTTTGGACAAGATGATGATGACAACGACGACGACAATGACTAATTCCTTTCCTAGTCCTTTTTACACTGAAATTTATACCTGCTCTTCAGCTCACCTTTGATTATTCTTGAGACTGTCCTAACATTGGTCCCGGAATCTTTATGCTGGGATGATTCTTATGGCTTTATAAGCAAGATACATGTTCAGGAGGATGATTAACTATGTACAATAACTGCTTCTTTTGGTTCTAATGACAAAATGTCTTTGAATCTTAGAGGGCAGCACAGTTTGATGGGAATAAAAGTATGTGGGTTTATTTCATTTTTTTCCTCATTGCCTTGCAGATTTAACATTGGAAAAGGTTTTAGTTGACTTCAGATGACTTTGCATAGGTTTTAGCAGATTTTTTTAGGTGCATAGATGTATGACATAATCAACTATTTCCACTCAGTGTTATCAGGGCAATCTTGTTGTTCAGTTTCAAGGGATTCATCTTGTTTACTTAAAATTTGATGACACTCCTAAGAACATTAGATCTGCAATATATGGTCATCAAATCAGAAAAGGTTGTCCTTCATATTAAAGGCAGAGGTTGCTTCCTTTTTTGCCAGCAGACAAATATTGAAGATATTGCCTACACAAGCTATTTGAGTGTTCAGATAAGTTTATCTTCAGAAGTAACAGGTCAATATAACTTTGCCTAGTGGTAAAATCATCTTGCTTTCCATTCCGGTAAGGAAGAAATTAGTGTAATTCCCCAACTTGCTGACACTTCAGAAGTTATCAGTTTGTATTCCCCTTTGCTGGATACTGTGCAGTATGAAATTGTTCTCATGAGAAATACAGATGCTCAGTTATTGCTTCTTTCTTTCACTTGGTATTTTGAAGGGGTTTTACATGAGGTGAAGGGAAAGGTTATTTCTAGAAACATTTACATGTGCAACTGGGAGGTTGTCTTTCCAATTTGTGCTTGAGCACTGCATCCTAATCATTTTTTCACTTTTATGTTTGTTTTGCCAATAGTCAGAGGCTATTGTGTGTGCACAGAGTTTCTGCATACTGGTGTTGGCATTGCTGTTGTCTTCCTTCAGGTCATTTCTGACTTAAGGTGAACCAATCATGGGGTTTTCTTTGCAAGATTTGTTCAGAGGGGATTTCCCTTTGCCAGTGGGTTTCTGTGACTGAGCAGAAATTCGAACCCTGGTCTCCAGATCATAGTTCAGCACTCAGACATCTGCATCACACTGGCAGTTACTCAACCCAGAATTGCTAGGGAGGTGATAGTTCCCAGTGTTTGGGGGAAGTCAACAGCAGTTGTCCCTTGTCAATGTCAGTTTTGTCAATGTGTACCGTTCTGCCTGCCGGACAGCCAGTATACCAAATATAGATACACATAGTAATTTAATTTCTAATGTCTTTAACTTATAGACCTTGCTTCTACAAGTGAAAACAACTCAGTTTTTCTCCTATCAGCCAGTGCTGGCCTCGAAAATTAAAAACATTGGTCTAAAGCCACAGTCACACTAGCTACCAATTGTTGTCTTGAAAAAATTCTTCTCCCATTACCTCCTTATTGCAGTCCTTTGCACTGCCTTAGAACTGACTGGAGTTTCTCCAACCTTCTCAAGCAGATTTGCTGGGGCAGGAAGATGTACGGGATTCTGCAGTGTGGCAAGAGGAAAGAATCCCTACTGTTGGATCTGGTGACGGAAGCAGTTCCATCAGCGAAATAACCTACTGAATACCAGGCCAATATTTTTTCTCTGGGTTTTCCCTTGTACTTTCCCCTATAATTGTTTATTTTTCAATATGTTCCACTTACCCTTTCCTATACTATGGTAAGATTCTGTGATGGGGCCTGACTGAATACTGATGAGGGGAAACCCTCCTGGGCCAGTTATGGGCAATGTGGAGGAATGCAGGGGTGAAGGGAGGGGAAGGGAGTTCTGAAAGTTTCACCAGTGAAACACTGTATTTGGCGCTTAGGGTTTGAGAACAGAATTGTTCTTCTGTGCAAGCTGCTTATAAAATCCCCCTGGAGGTGGCTTGTAAAGTGATGAACAGAATCCTAAAGCCAGTTAAGAATTAATAGGAAGAGGTGGAAAGAAGCAAGGGGCATGACAGTTAAACTTAAGTGCATTCTTTTGGGAGAAATGGCTGCTCCTCTGAAAGAAAATGATGAGGAAAGCAGGCACTTTATGGTGTGGGTAACGGCTGCATCTTGCCATTTTATTATATGGCACTTAAAATTATTAAATTAATTGCCCAGAGCAAAAAAATATAAGGGGTGAAGCAGTAAATGTATTTTAAAAGGTTTGACTATTGCAGTTGACATTTATGTCAAAGTATCTCAAAGGAGCATTAAAACGTACAAATCCTACTTCTAGAGAGGATATCTCGGGTATCTCTATTCATTTTTGGAAAGTTTTAAGAGTAGCTGAAAGAAATGTAATATGAGCAGTGATTAGCTATCTTTTGAGTCTTAGACAAGATACCCATTGTATGAATGTTCTCTTATTGTGAATTTATGGAAACTACTCTGAATATATTATGTAGGTTGAAAGAAGGACTAGGCAGCCTGTGTGTTGCCTTTTTAGTTCTTTATAGTGCAGGGTCACACGTCTATCATATTAACTCCAGATATAAACGTAGAAGTGTTGGAACAGAGAATGAAGACAAAAGCATCTTTTTTTGCTTTTTAAGAGGACAAGAGTTTACAATAATCTATTTGTAAATATTCCATAATTTGAACAAAACCCAAATGAGTGGGTGGGTTTGTTGAGAGAAAAAACTTGCAAGGGTTGTATGTGTATGAAAATAGCTTCATAATTAGCAATAGGCTTGATTAAGATTTGGTAATGAGGGAGGAAGAGTTCCTCAATAATTAGCACTAGAAGTACCAGTTGAGTGTCTTCATAGTACCGTTGAATGTCTTAGCATACCAAATTCATGGGACAGGACTAGCACATTTATCTGCCATTGTCATATTCCACAAAGTTAGGCACTACCTTTCCATGGAGGTGGGATTTCATGGTCTTGTGAGGGAAGAAGCTGTGCTGATGATAGCAGAGCTGCTAGTAGGTCTCCCATGTCAGACACGCGTTTGCTGACGAGCCAGACTAAATGGCCCAAATTACTGGGCAGCAGCTAGAGGCATGCAGGAGAATCTCTCAGAAACAACTGCAGTGGCACCATAGCTAGCACTTATTAGTACTGTGCAGAAGGGGGCATGGTAAACCCCATTTGAATGCCTGTTATCATGAAAACCCTATGATTAGATAGTCCAAAATGAAAGAGGAGATAGTGCCAGAAGATGACACTCACAGATCAGAAGGCACTCAGCAAGCTACTGATGCATGGCAGAGGACAACTACAAGTAAAGCTGTGGGTAATGGTGCAACTGGACTCAAGCTGAAAAGAGGTTCTTGAGTTTTTGATGTGCTCAAATGTGAAAGGAAGGTCCAAAGCTGCACAACTCATAGGAATATGGAATGTGAGAAGCATGAATTAGGGGAAGCTAGACATAGTAAAACAAGAAATGGAATGTATAAGCATTGCAGTACTTGGAGTGGTAAGCTAAAGTGGACAGGAATGAGACATTCTGAGTCAGACACATTGTTTTACTCAAGAAATGAAAATCTAAGAAGAAATGAGGTTGCATTAATAGTGCAAAAGCAGTCAAAGGATGTAAAGCTAAGTCTGACCAAGTATGATACCAATAGGACTTCAGAGAAAACCCATCAATATAACTGTAAACCAAGTTTATACTCCAACTACAGAGGTAGAAGGAGAAGAAATTGAAAAATTATGTGCAGGAGTCCTGGAAGAAATTGACAATACACCAGGATTTCTTGCTAATCATAGGTGGTTGGAATGTAAAAGTAGGAAACAGCAGAATCAAAGATGGATAGACAAATTGGCCTAGGATCAAGAAATAAAACAGAAGAGTGATTAAATTTTGTGAGGTCAACAGTTTGTTCATTGCAGAAAAGTTCTTCAAGCAACTAAAGAGGAGACTATATAATGTATATTATGTGATGGCCAATACAGCAGTCAAATGGACTACATAAATGGAAGCAAAAGATGGAAAAGCTCCATTCTCTCTGCAAAAACAAAATCAGGAGCAGATTGTGGCACACATGAAAAATTAGGGTAAAGCTAAGGAACACTAAACCAACCATTGTGCAAAAATATAACCTGAAGAACAAGTTGTAGAATTCCATCCATTGACGGTAATGGCATGGAGCATTCACATTTTTTGTTTTACCTCTGGGTTTCTGGAACAGAACCCCTGTATATACAGAGGGAGCACTGTAGTCTATAAAGCACAGGCTGATTTTCTTCTGAAATTCTTTGGTGTACTCTGTTGTCCAATGTATGTTGGCAATATGATCCCTAGCGTCCCTTCCTGAACCCAGCATTTCTTACTCCATATATGGTAGAAGTTTTTCTTGTAGAAGTCATACTGTTGTAGGAATCATACTTTGGATATCTGTTGAGAGGACATGACTCACTACAAGAGTAAGGTAGGTAGAAAGCAGTAGAAATGCTTGGTAAGGTAGAAAGGAGTAGAAAAAGAGGAAGACTGCATTGTAGATGAATAGGCTCAGTCAAAGAAGCCATGGTTATGAGTCTGCAAGGAAGCCGTGGTTATGAGTCTGCAACACCTGAGCATGGCTATTGATGATAGGGTAACTTGGAGAACTCTCATTCATAGGCTCGTCATAAGTTGAAGTTGGCAGTTAACAACAACAAAGGGTTTCTAACATCCTTGAGTGAATGCCTCTATTTGGCTGATCTTTTGGCCCGTGAAGTGAATTGCTTCAGCTACATGTTGATTCCTTGCTCTTCTTTTCTCTTCCTGTCTTGCACACAGGAATTTCTATGTTGTTCAGTCCAGTTCTGTGTGCATTTACTCAGAAAATCTTATTGAATTCAGTGAGATGTTGTATTCTGTGACAGCTGCTATGCTGGTCTATTAAAACTCAAGGATGGGATCCACACAAAAAATGCCAAATAAATAGAACTATGTTAAATAAGCTGGTATACCTGAATTCAAGTCCCCAGGGCCAGATGAATTACATCTGAGGATATTAAAAGAACTGGCAGAAGTCATTTCAGAACCACTCACAATAATCTTCGAGAACTCTTGGAGAACAGAAGTCCCAGCAGACTAGAGGAGGGCAAGTGTTGTCCCCATCTTCAAGAAGAGAAAAAAAGAGGACCCAAATTATCAACCAGTCAGCCCAAAATCAATACCTGGAAAGATCCTAGAGCAGATCATTAAATAGTCGGTTTGTAATTACTTAGAAAACAATGCTGTAATCACTAAAAGTCAACATGGATTTCTCAGAAATAAGTCGTGCCAGACTAATAATAAGTAGAGAGGTGGTACAGGAATACCTGGCCACATTGGATGAATTCAAGTCTCCAGGGCCAGATGAATTGCATCCTAGGATATTAAAAGAACTGGCAGAGGTCATTTCGGAACCGCTTGCTATAATTTTTGAGAAATCTTGGAGGACAGGAGAAGTTCCAGTAGACTGGAAGAGAGTAAATGTTATCCCCATCTTCAAGAAGGGAAAAAAGAGGACCCAAATAATTATCGCCCAGTCAGCCTGACATCAGTACCCGGAAAGATCCTGGAGCAGATCATTAAGCAGTCAGTTTCTAATCACTTAGAAAACAACGCGGTAATCACGAGAAGTCAACATGGATTTCTCAAAAATAAGTCATGCCAGACTGATCTTATCTCTTTTTATGATAGAGTTACTAGCTTGATAGATGAAGGGAATGCTGTGGATGTAGCATACTTTGATTTCATTAAGACCTTCGACAAAGTTCCCCATGACATTCTTGCAAAGAAGCTAGTAAAATGTGGGCTGGACAGGGCTACTGTTAGTTGGATTTGTAATTGGTTGACCGACTGAACCCAAAGGGTGATCGCGAATGGCTGCTTTTCATCCTGGAGAGAAGTGACTAGTGGGGTGCCACAGGGTTCTGTCCTAGGCCCAGTGCTGTTCAATATTTTTATCAATGACTTGGATGAAGGAATAGAGGGCATGCTCATCAAATTTGCAGATGACACCAAATTGGGAGGGGTTGCTAATACGCCAGAGGACAGGATCAAAATTCAAAATGACCTGGATAGATTGGAGAGCTGGGCCAAGGCGAACAAAATGAAATTCAACAGAGAGAAATGTAAGGTCCTACGCTTAGGTAGAAAAAATGGAATACAGAAATATAGGATGGGGGACACGTGGCTGGATAGCAGTACGTGTGAAAGGGATCTAGGAGTCTTCATAGACCACAAGCTGAACATGAGTCAGCAGTGTGATGCGGCAGCCAAGAAAGCCAATGCAATTCTCGGCTGCATCAATAGGAGTATGGTGTCTAGATCGAGGGAGGTATTGGTACCACTCTACTCTGCTTTGGTTAGACCCCATCTTGAATACTGTGTCCAGTTCTGGGCACCCCAATTCAAGAAGGATATTGACAAGCTGGAGCAAGTCCAGAGGAGGGCGACCAAAATGGTGAGAGGCCTGGAAGCCATGCCCTATGAGGATAGACTTAGAGAGCTGGGTATGTTTAGTCTGCAGAAGAGGAGGTTAAGAGGGGACATGATAGCCATGTTTAAATATTTGAAGGGATGCCACGTAGAGGAAGGAGGGGCCTTGTTTTCTGCTGCTCCAGAGACCAGGACAAGGAGCAGTGGATTCAAGCTGCAGGAAAGGAGATTCCACCTGAACCTCAGGAAGAACTTCCTGACAGTCAGGGCTGTCCGGCAATGGAATCTGCTGCCTCGGAGTGTAGTGGAGTCTCCTTCCTTGGAGGTTTTTAAGCAGAGACTTGATGGCCATCTGTCGGGATTGATTTGAGGGTGTTCCTGCATGGCAGGGGGTTGGACTGGATGGCCTGTGTGGTCTCTTCCAACTCTACATTTCTATGATTCTATGATTCTATAATCTTATTTCTTTTTACAATAGAGTTACAAGTTTGATAGATGAAGGAAATGCTGTAGACATAGCATATCTTGATTTTAGTAAAGCCTTTGACAAAGTTCCCCATGGCATTCCTGCAAGGAAACTAGTAAAATGCAGGCTGGACAGGGCTACTGTTAGGTGGATTTGTAATTGGTTGACCGACCGAACCCAAAGGGTGCTCACCAATGCCTGCTTTTCATCCTGGAGAGAAGTGACTAGTGGGGTGCCACAGGGTTCTGTCCTGAGCCCAGTGCTATTCAACATCTTCATCAATGACTTGGATGAAGGAGTAGAGTGCATGCTGATCAAATTTGTAGATGACACCAAATTGGATGGGGTTGCTAATAGGCCAGAGAACAGGATCAAAATTCAAAATGACCTTGACAGATTGGAGAGCTGGGCCAAAGCTAACAACACGAATTTCAACAGAGAGAAGTGTAAGGTCCTACACTTAGACAGAAGAAATGGAATGCACAAATATAGGATAAGGGATGCATGGCTGGATAGCAGAACATGTGAAAGGGGTCTAGAAATCTTGGTAGATCACAAGCTGAACATGAGTCAACAGTGTGATGCGTCAGCCAAAAAAGCCAACGCAATTCTTGGTTGCATCAACAGGAGTATGGTGTCTAGATTGAGGGAGGTAATGGTACCATTCCATTCTGCATTGTTTAGACCTCATTTGAAATATTGTGTCCAGTTCTGGGCACCTCAGTTCAAGAAGGATATCGACAAGCTGGAGCATGTGTAGACCAAATGGTGAAGGGTCTGAAAGCCATGTCCTATGAGGAGCAGGTTAGGGAGCTGGGTATGTTTAATCTGCAGAAGAGAAGGTTAAGAGGGGGCATGATAGCCATGTTTAAATATTTGAAGGGATGTCATGTTGAGGAGGGAGTGGGCTTGTTTTCCTCTGCTCCAGAGGCTAGGACAAGGAGCAATGGATTCAAGCTGCAGGAAAAGAGATTCCACCTGAACCTCAGGAAGAACTTCTTGACAGTCAGAGCTGTCTGGCAGTAGAATATGCTGCCAGGGAGTGTGGTGGAGTCTCCTTCTTTGAAGGTTTTTAAGCAGAGGCTGGATGGCCATTTGTTGGGAATGCTTTGATGTGTGTTCCTGCATAGCAGGGGGTTGGACTCGATGGCCCCTGTGGTCTCTTCCAACTCTATGATTCTACTAATAAGCATAATTCTAGTAATTCAGAATATGGCTTATTGTGGCACCAGGTTTGAAGCAATTGTGAAATGCTCTTTTTCAGTTTAGTGGTAGTATTCTATTCTCTTGGCCTAGTTGTGAAATAACATTCTTACAAAATATTTCAGCAGTGTTTGCTACTGGAATGTTCAGACCCATTTGTCATATATTAGTTGTTGTTGTTTTAAGTCAGATTGGACCCCAAGTTAGCTAGAGTAGATCATTAAAATCCACTGGATACAAGTTTCCTGTTCTTGCATATATTGGCAGCTAATTACAACTGGAGACATGAAGTTGTCTCCAGTTGGGGAAGAAAATAGAAAAAAATGGGAATTGCTTCCATGTTTGTTTAAAAGCCATTTTTTCTTGGTATAATTGAAAAATGGATTATGGGGAATTTTCTCTTAGAGTGATGGATACAATGAAAGGACAAGGTGTTTTCTTTCCTCACGTTATTTCTAAAAAGTATGTAACAGATAGACTTTTAGGTAGGGCTATGTGCACTATCTCCCATCCTGGTCTTTGTTAACTCCGCTGAGATTTTTTTTTATTATGAGTATTTTGTGTCCACTTTGCGCTATGGAGAACTAACTAAAAAGACTAACTAATTTTATCTGCTTTGCTGGTTTTGAAGGTTTCTTCTGCTTATTTTTTTGTTAACATGTTTGTCTGCTACTGGCACAACCAAAGAGGCTCCTTGTACAGTGGCCCTTCCACTTTTGTGAGGGTTTGGGGTGCCCTCGCGAAAGTGGAAAAACCATGAATAACTTCCTCCCCACAATCCCTTCCCATTCCCTTCTGGGGCTCCCCCCTCTCGTTCCCTTGCCTTTTGCTTTGGCAGGCGAGCCTTCCTCCTACATACTGGACAACATTCAAGGGAGTGGGAGGGGGAGCACCAGAGGGGAGAAGGAAGGCACACACATGCTTCCCCCGAGATTCCTTTGCCTTTTGGCCGGGTGTTCTTGCCTTCCTTTTCTGCACCCAGGAAAAGGTAAGGGAATGGCAGGAGGAGAATGGGGAGGAGGGCATATGCATGCCTCATGAATAATCATATTCGCAGAGGTGAAATCTGCGAATGTGGAGGGAGGAATGCAGTTCAGATGTTCTTTACAGTTGAGTACCTTGTAGCTCCTTTTTAACAAAAAATAAGGTTTTTGAAAAGTAAATTAAGTTTATAATTATTTTCTTCATAAATTGTACTTGTAGTATATTGAATATGGTAAATTTATGCCAAACCAAATTATACATAAAATATATTACATTTCTAATATAACAAAGTGACTTTAAATCTGAACAGGGTGCTAATATTGCATTTTTTTCAGTTTTTCTGAAAAAATAATTGTGAAAAAAAAGAAAAAACCTGTTTTCTTCTGTATGGCTTCAGAGTTTCTGGAAATTTTATTTGTCTTTAAATACAGCAACCCAAAGACAGGCTTTCTGTCACAATATCATACTTGAATTGCTGTGTATTTGGGAACCATCATTCAAATAAAACCTTCTAATACTAGCTCAGGTTCACTTAATTTACCATCACCTATGTAAACATCTTCCACAGCTTTTTACGTATCATTCATCCAGACCTCCATTAGAAATCTGCCTGTGCAGACCTCTCAAATTATTACCACGTTTAAATCTTGACTTGTGATGGGATATGCATGTGTTAGAATTCAAAACTATGATTATTTGTTTTTGGATTTATGTAAAATATGTAAATTATAGTTTACATACTGCAGAAAAGGCAATGACTTGTCTGGCTTTATTTGAGGTGAGTATAATCTTTATTGATGTCAACACTTGGCTGATTAACGTCTAGTTACACAACTCACTAGGCAAGTTTGTCACAGCACTTCTCATTCTCATGACTAATTAGAATCTTGGCAAAAAAGCAGGCTTTTTGAAAGACACTGGGCTGGTGTTAGAAACTTAACCTAATGAAAAGAGATTGTGATTTTCTTTTGGCGGGGGAAAGACTGGAAAGAAGAGCAAAGTCCATGTAGATTATTTTTGCGATTTGTAAAGCCTAAAAAAGTTACTTTTGGACTATTGCTTCTAGAACCTCCAGCCAGCATCACTGGTAGCCATTTTTTTCTTGGTCTTCTGGAAATTATTGAGGGTTCTTGTTACTTTGTGGAATTCTGCAGCATCATACTTTCCAGCACTTCACAGATGAAAAATGAGACACATGTATTTAAGCACCGTCAATCAGAGTGTGGTCAGGATGACAAAAGTTATTAATGAGCAAGATCACACAAGCAAAGAGAGTATGCAGCAATTTATTTTTGCCTGAACCTATTGGAAAGCCAAGCTTGAACCCATTCCTCACCTCTCCACCCTGCTGAGTTAATTGAGTGCAAACTACTTTTTGCACTTTGTACTCAGTTTGCAGCAGTTGAAGTAAGCTGAAGAGAAAGGCGAAAGTGGGAGGAGGAGAGAGAAACTGGGCTGTTTTAAAGGCAGCTGGAAAAGCATGACAATAAAGGATGTGTTGGGATGGTCCCTGGGACAGTTGGAGAGTACTCATCAACCTTCTACAAGTTCGCCCTTGCACAATCTTGTAGCACCTTCGGTAGAAATGGGATGTGTGAATGTGATCAGAGTTTGGGGTCTGTGGTAATTCCAGACCTTTTGCTCTTGGGCCAGATCACATTTGTTGGATTCAGATTTGATAAAACCAGCTCAGTAGCAGCCTGACCAGGGTGGTGGTTTTAAGCCTAAACAGTGAGCTGTAAAAGAGTGCCCCTTCACCTCTTGGTTCTGAAATTCCTTTTTTAATTGCCCTTTTAGTGTGCCACTTTTATACAGAAAGAGAGATAAAGGTTTGCCTAACCATATTGGATGGCATACTGAGTGTGTGAAAATCCGAGACCACTGCAGCCTTTCTCATTTCAGCTAACTTTGATTAGAACTAAGGGCCCAGATCCTCACAAGAAAGTGCTGTTTCCTTTAGAGGGAGGAAAAACAGAGATACCAGAAACACCTGTCTTCTTTACTTTCAGCAGATATATGGGACAGAGGGATTTTATGAAAGGGAAAATAGTACAGAGATAGTGGATTTTTGAAACCATCATCTCCTCTCGTGATCAAAAACCATATTTTTCCTCAACTTCAATGCTTGTAACTAAGTAAAAAGATATTGGGGGTGTTATTCATAGCTATCCCAGCTTATTTTGAGTTTCAGCCTTAGCTGGGATGAAGATGGAATTTTAGTATCTTACGTATAAAAATACGAGCCAGTGTGGTGTAGTTGTTTGAACACTGGACTGTGACCTTGGAGACCAGGGTTTGATTTTCAGGTTGGCTGTGGAAAACCACTGGGTGACCTTGGGGATGTCCTATACTCTCAGCCTCAGAAAACCCCATGATATTGTTGCTTTAGAGTTCCCGTGGGTTGGAAATGACTTGAAGACACACGTATAAAAATGTTTACACATACACACACAGAGATATAGCTACTAAGGTTTTTATTTAGTTGCTTATCTTAACATATGAGCTAGGGAAGTACAGAAAATTTGAAAAGAAAAGACACTTTATTAAAGTTGCATGAGTTTTCTCATATTGCAGTAGGATTTTTTTCCAGAGTAGTTGGATGGTGGCAACCTGTTTCCTTAAGTTTTAAAAAACGGGTTAAATAATCAGGAATTTATTTTCAGTGGCGGGGGGGCAAGGGCAAAGGGTTACCCACTTCACCTCCCTTTTCCCCTGCCACTGACTGGTTCTGAGTCCACACACACCCTTTGCAATTTGCAACAACATAAAACAGATAAAGATCTACTGACACAACTCTGTTTTAATACGTACTTCTCCCTGCAGGATATCTGAGCTGTTTTGCATCTTGCCTTCTATTTAGACTAATTCTATAGTTAAAAGTGAAACCTTTCTAGACTGTGGAAGACATCTGTCCGTCTTAAAATGTTATAGTCCCACTCTCACAGACAGTCTCATAAAAAACATTTGGATGCTTTCACTTTCTGCCATTGAGAAGAAGATGTCTATCATCTCATAGCAAGGGTACATAACTGAAACATTGTTTAGGCATGTTGAGTAATCTAATTGTTAAAGTCAAAAACTGCAGATCATCATTGAGAGGTCACAGTGATGGTGTAGTACTCCTAGGTTGTGCAAGAGTAGAAGTAGAAGTTCCTCGTATATCTTTGTTCCTTGACATTTTACCCCATCATCTTCACAGTGTTCTCCTTCAGGAAAAACTTGCTTCTGTGAAGAGGGGGGTTGGATGAAGACTCCCTGCTAGTACACTTTTTTGAAAAATAAGTATTTTCTCTTTGTTTATTTCTCCCCTATGTCACTGAAAAATTAAGAGGCACTGAATTTTATTTAGCATGTTTGTTGATATCTAAAAGACGTCTGAATTAATCAGTTAGTTGGAGCACATCACATGTCTTATTTACCAGCGTTTGAATCATCACACATACCAGTGAGGAGTGTTGGGCTCAGAGAATGTGGAGAGCAGGATTCAAATCCCCCTTAGCCATGGAAACTCTCTGGTGACCTTGAGCAAGTCACATTCTCTCAGCCTTAGAGGAAGGCAAAGGCAAACCCCTTCTGAACAAATGTTGCCAAGAAAAACCCATGATCAGTTTGCCTTAGGGTTGCTATAAGTCAGAAGTGGATTGAAGACATGTAACTACTACATGAACTGACATCCTCCCCTGGGCTTCTGAACAACGTTAAATCTACCCAGCTCAAAGTAACCACTGAAGGCATATCAACATTATTTTGCCAGATGTCAGGAGCACCATTGTTAACAAATAGCCTTTTATGCTGGGGAAAAACACTGTGTAAAGTCAAAATTTATGTATTACATTCCTACAGTACACAGAGGATGACAGTTAATTACCACACTTGTTTTTTTGCTAGGAAAAGAATGCATAGCAGTGTGGCTAAAAAGTATTTTTCTGTGGCAGAATAGATTGTGCTCTGTTTGTAATATGACGTGTATTTCTTGCATTGCTATGTTTTGTATAAACTGCCAGTTAAGAATAACATTTCATGCATCTGGCAAAGTGGGCTTTGCCTCACAAAAGCATATGTCCCAGTACATATGTCAAATATTTAGGATACTACAAGACTCTTTGTTTCTATTCCCACAGTGAGAATAACAATAATATAAAAAAAAGATTGTTTGTTGCACAGGGTTGTCAATACAACCTGTATCTCATCTTTGAAACTGTTGTGTGTTTGTTTTTGACTTCCCGTGGCAGTAATGTAAATTGTATGTTCAGCTTTTTCTGGAGAATAGCTAAAATGAAAATGTTCTTAAGAAAAATGGAGAGGAAACAACAATGCAAGTGGAATGAATATTGTTAGAATGAAAGCAAAGTCAAGCTGAGACTTAAAAACAGTACGCATGATGAATAGAAGCATGTTAAATTCTGCCATTTTTGCAGGCATATTGGAAATGTATTATGCTTTGTTCTGAACGCACGAACTTCAAATAAACTTTATTGATATAAATGCAACTTGCTTCCAAATATGTATCATTAACATTGTGATGATGGTACCCTTCCTGCTTTTTGCTTAGGTGGGAGAAAGTGTAAATAACCAGTTCTGAGATAAAAGGTTAAACCAGAGCTTTCCAAATGGTGTGTTTCGACACGTTGGTGTGTCACTTGAAGTGTGTAGGTATGTTCTCTCCCCAGGCTGAGAAAGACCCCCCCACCAGAGCCTCTCCTGCTGCTGCCACTGCAGCAGAGGGCCAGGATCAGGTAGGGAGGCTATCTTTCCCACTGCTGCCACCCTTTACCGGGTTCTTTCTTCAGCGAGGGCAATGGCACCAAGCCAGGATTAGGTGGGGGGGTGCCTTTCCTGCTGCTGCTGCCCTCACTGGGGTCTTCCCTTGATGAGGGTGTCTTTCCTTGATGAAGGCAACAGCAGCGAGCCATGATCAAGAAGAGATCCCACTGCCACCTCCCTCACTGGGGTGTTTCCTCGGTGAGGGTGACAGCAGTGGGCCAGGATCAGGTTAGGGGGACTGCGTTTCCCACTGCTGCTGCCCTCACCGGGTTCTTTCCTCAGTGGGGGCAACAGCAACGAGCCAGAATCAAATGCGGGGGGTCTACCTTTCCTGCTGTTTAACCTCTGGTTTGCTAGTAAAACTGAACTACTGTGTTGAGAAATGATACATGTCCAAAAGGTATGTCATCAACATGAAAAGTTTGGAAAGCTCTGGGTTAAACTAATGAGTGGAGTTTGTTTTTAACTATGAGATTTATGAAGTCCCCCCCCCAAAAAAAGAAGCATCATATGTTATGGCCCCACACACTCCCCAAGATTGATATTAATTGGCAAATATTTAATTGGCAACTACATTAATTGGCA
This sequence comes from Ctenosaura bakeri, assembly GCA_948474755.1. NCBI lineage: Eukaryota > Metazoa > Chordata > Lepidosauria > Squamata > Iguanidae > Ctenosaura > Ctenosaura bakeri. The sequence continues at coordinate 345,028 of CAOLHI010001246.1, forward strand.
TTGATATAAAATGGAACCTGAGGTTACTGGAAGGTGAAGCTGGAAAGAGGAAAATTACTTACTGTAAGGGCAAGGCAGGTCAGCCACGCTCCCTCCTAGGCGAAACTGAAGTCATTGTCAGGCAGATTGCAAGGTAACTCTAGAGACAATAGGCTTATGTTAAAAAACTAAACATCTTGGAGCAGAAAAAGGAAGTTCCTACCAAATTATGATTGTTCTAACCATGATTCCTGGCACCTGGATGTTTCCCTGCTTTGTCTTTCCAGCCTCTCCACAATACATTACAACAACCGTTACCCCTCTCTCACCTAAACGCTAAGACCATTAACTCCGTCCAGACCTCATTGTTTGTGCTGCAACTCTCATTGTCCACTCAGCTGGGAGAGTGATTCACACCCATACCCGTAGGGCAGAGTTTGGGTATAAAACCCCTCAATTTTGAGCAGTCTCTTGCAGTCTTTCAACTTGCTGAATGCCATGCTGTTTGATTCCTGAATGAGAACTGTCCTTAGGTGCTTACCTAGGCCACATCACTGCTTTTCTTTACTTATTTCCAGACTAATCATTGTCGCCCAACCTCTAAGAGTGGTAGTTCCTAAGGGAACTGCTATTCTTTTTGTTATCAATGCACAAATAGTCTGACTTCACAGACTTACTCTCTCTGTGTTAGAGAAGGCCCTCTCTGCTCAGCATTTTGCTTCTCATGCTCTAAAACTACTGATTCGACTACAGCAGGTCTTACAAGATCTGGATAATAAGTGCGTGGATACACAGAAATAATTTCTCAAGCATTAACTACAATGTAATCACACTTTCTTCTTGTGGTAATAGGATTGCTTTCTGGATTAAGCCTCATAGATTTTGAGTCCCGGCCTCCCAGTGCTTAGTCTGTCAACATACAGTTTTGTTTTAAGTGGCATGTTGCTCATTAGATATCCAACATAAATACCCTAAACTGCCATTCTAAAATCTTTTCTGCAAAAGTAGCTCCACTGAGAAGTGAGGATGCTTCTCATAGCATTATGAAAAGGATGTGAGATTCCAAAGTCAGTATGAGTATTGATTTGGTCTTCTGATAAAATAAGTTTCCTAGAGTAACAGAGTGCCAGATATTAAACTGGATGAGTCTGAAGAGTGAATGAGTCTGAAAACTGCAGCAATTCTTTGAGTAATATATAACACATGAGTACCTCTCTGTATCAGCCAGTGTAGGCATACCTCAATTAACAAAGGCTCTGAAAGTGAAGTTCCTTTCTACAAATTCTTTATGCTTGCCCAGTCCTCTGTTTTTTTTCATCATCCTCTGTCTAGCTGTAAGTTCTTAAAGCAGTATTCTCATTAGGAACATGCAAAGGAAGATTCAAGAAACACAGACTACTGTAGCTGTGTGTTCCTTCCTACAACAGTGAACATGCATGAACAGGAAAACAGAGGAAAGGGAAGAGCAAATATGCTTGTCTCACCGGTTATTCCCATCATGTTTAAAAAGCACAGGTCTGTAGATTTGGTCACCAAAATGGACATCATAGGAAAAGCGAAGGCTGGTGAAAAAAAAGTCATTCCTGGAAGCATATTGAAAGAAGCTTTCATAAGAAAGAACTGCTCTTCTTTTTCATGGTTGAGGGACCTGTCCTCCTTCTTTCCCTATCATTTGTGCATGTGGTACCAAATTTTATGTTAAAGAAATAATTCCCAGGAACACACCATTAACTGAGGTATACCTGTAGAGCCTGAGAGTTTCCTGTGGTGACATCCAAAACTCTTCTGTTCCTAAACAAATAAGTGTTTTCTTCATATAATAGGGGGAAACACTTTGGGTGCTTTGCTTTCTAATTATTAGTGAGGAGGAAGGGAAGGGAGGAAAGTTTCATTAGATCAGTGCCAGGAACTTGTGGGAAATGGCCTTTTAAAATTTTCCTGAAGTTAAGAGGAACTAATAAATTCCCTTGTTTCATTTCTGTACTAGTTATTAATGGAAACTGAGATCATTCCAACTGATCTGCTGTACTTTATTATTACAAACACACTGCAAATCATATCGTCTCAGAACTGATAATTATTGGTTGGATGTTAGTTGTTTTTCTTTTTCATTTCTCTACTACACACAGTTTTATTAATTATTTTTGACATGACTCACCACAACACAGTTAACCTTTACAAAAATAATTCTAATACATTTTTAAAATTATTATTTATGATTTATTTGTATCCCGCCTCTCCATATGGATCGAGGCGGCGAACGACTTACAAATGGCATGTATTTTGATACATTTTTCTATACATGCCCCCAACAAGCTGGGTACTCATTTTACCGACCTGCGAAAGGATGGAAGGCTGAGTCAACCTTGGAGCCCAGCAGGATCGAACTCACAACCTTGTGGCTTGCAGTACTGGCATTTAACCACTGCGTCACCAGGGCTCCAAATACATGAAATGCATAGTACCTGAGCCATCTTCAGGAAACTTCTTTTTATATTTCTTTATTTCCACATTTTTGAATATGATTACTGTATTTCTATTAGAGGTACAAACTCCAGGTGACTAAGTGCCATTTGCACCTAACTGAGCCTGATAGCTTGTGCCAACATTGCTGAAAGTAACAACTTAGAGGTGAAAGCTGCAGTCAGAGCACTTGGCAGAAATAAGTCGCCAAGAATAGATGGCATACAAATAGAACTGTTTCAGTCTACAGAGACAGAACTTAATCTAGTTCTAACTAAAATCTGTAAACAAATATGGAAAACAAAACAATGGGCCACAGATTGGAAACACTCAATATACATTCCAGTCCTCAAGAAAGGGAACACCAGGGATTGCAGTAACTACAGGACTATTGTATTAATCTCACCTGCCAGCAAAGTCATGCTCGCAATTCTACAACAAAGACTTCTAACATATATGGAGTGAGAAATGCCAGGTGCCCAAGCTGTGTTCAGGTAAGGAAGAGGCATTAGGAATCATATTGCCAACGTACCTTGAATAATGGAGTACACAAAAGAATTTCAAAAGAAAATCATCCTGTGCTTCATAGACTATAGCAAAGCCTGCAATTGTGTAGATCCTGAGATACTGTAGACTGCTCTTAAAAAAATGGATGACAATATTTGATTGCCCTGATGCGTAACCTGTAAACAGGGTAACATACTACTGTTAGGACAGAATACAGAGAAATGGAATTATTTCCAATTGGCAAGGTGATCAGGCAAGGCGGCATTTTATCACCCTATAAACTTGTATGCTGAACAAAAAACAGGATTAGACTCAGAGGAAGGAGGTGTAAAAATTGCATGAAGGAATATCAACAATTTAAGATATGCAGATGACACCATTTTACTAGCAGAAAACAGCAAAGACTTGGAACAATTATACTGAAGAAAGTCAAGGCAGAAAGTACAGAGGCAGGTTTACAGCTGAACATTAAGAAAACAAAAATAATAACCACAGATGATAAATGAAACTTTAGAGCAGATGACGAAGACATTGAAATAGTTCAAGGTTTTCCATAACTCGGTTCAGTCATTAATCAGAATGGAGACTGCAGTCAAGAAATCAAAAGAAGACTAGGACTTGGAAGAGTGTCTGTGAAGGAACTAGACAACATTCTCAAGTGTAAAGATACAGCCTGAATACTAAAGTTAGGATTGTCCGTGCCATTGTATTTCCAGTTTCTATATCTGATTGTGAAGGCTGGACGGTGAAGGAAGCTAATAGGAAATCCTTTGAAATCTGATCCTGGAGAAGAGTTTTGCAGACACCCTGAACTGCTAAAACGACAAATGAACAGATCCTAAAGCAAATCAAGCCTTTGTTCTCCCTAGAAGCCAAGATGACTGAACGGAGGATGTCATACTTTGACCATATCCTGAGAAGTCTCACTAGAAAAGATATTAATGCTTGGTACGGTAGAAGGCAGTAGGGAGAGAGGAAGACTACATTACAGGTGAATGGACTCAGTCAAGGAAGATGTGTCCCTGAGTCTGCAAGACCAAAGCAGGGCAATTGAGGATAGGATGACTTGAAGTTCTCTCATCCGTAGTGTCGCCATAAGTTCAAGTCAGCTTGAAAGCAATTAACAACAATGATGGTGTTGTGGTTTGAGCTTTGGACTATGACCCTGGAGACCAGAGTTTGATTCCTCACTCGGCCATGAAAACCCACTGGGTGAACTTGGGTGTGTCACACACACTCAGCCCCAGAAAACCCTGTGATAGATTTGCCTTAGGGTTGCTATAAATCAGAAACAAGGTGACAGAACATGACAGCAATAGAAGGGAGAAGAGAGAGAAACTAAAAAGCAACAAAAGAATTATTGCTATTCTTCTATTTCACTTGTTTTCCTTTAATTTGGTTCCCAGAAAAAGTTTGCAGTTTTGCAGAATACTTTGCATCCCTGGTAGATCCCTGCCATACAGGTAGATTCCCTGCATGTTAACTGAGAAATGTCACCAGGTCTAAAGAGGACTACCCCCAAATAAGTGAGTACAGACTTGCAGATGAGTTTACAGTTCTTCTTCCACATCGGCAGGTTTAACTTTTGTGAATTTGATTATTCACAAGGTGCCTTCCCCCCATTCTCTCCTTCCATGCCTGTTGCCTGCATGTGCAGAGAGAAGGCAGAGCACATGGGTGATAGGTAGGAGAATGGAGGGGGAAAGTGTTTCCCCTTCCATTTTCCTGCCTGTTGCCCATGTGCACATTTGCCTGTCTGTTGTCTAGACACACAGAAAGAAGGCAGGGTGCCCAGGCAACAGGCAGGAGTATGGATGGGGGCAGTTTTTCCTCCTCCATTGGCCTGCCTGTTGACCATGCAGAGAGAAGGCAGGGAGTGTGGGCGACAGGCAGGAGAACAGAGGGGGGAGCCTCAGGAGGGAATGGGAGGGGGCCACTCACTTGAGTGGGGGGAGCAATTTGTAGTATTCTATATCCCAAACCCTCCCAAAAGTTGACTGTTCTCTGAATCTGCAGTCCAGTGCATACTTGGAAGTAAATGGCATTGAACTTGATGCATTATTACTTCTGGATAAATGTGCATAAGACATGGGGCTACAGATCATCTTGATCTCGTGTGCAGAAATAACAAAAATGTAAACCTTGTGCTCAATATGTCTCTGCAATCCCAAGAAGTGTTGCCACCTTTTTGGAATAGCATTTTATCTGATAAAATTTCATCTAGATATTCATGTACCCTTGACAGGACTTTACATATTGTTGTTGTTATATTGCCTTTTGCAACACAAAGGGTTCCCCCCCCTCTTTTCTCACTTCTGGTCCAGTAGTTCTGTGATTTTGTTTCAACACAAATTAAGTGTTTACAGTATAGGCCTATTATTGCATAAATTAGCAATTGTTAAAGCATGTAAGGTCAAATGTAGAATAATTTCCAGAGTGTGATACTGCTTTGAATTGTGGGAAATTATTCCATTGATGTTTCAAAGGCAGACTTTATATATTTATGCAAACCTCTTAGATTGGGGTGAGGGTTGTAAGTCTAGCCTTTTAAAATAAAATAAAAAACTATTTTTGTAATGCAAATAAGATGTGAAGCACGATTGCTATATATGAAAAGACAAGCTTCTTGAACTGAATAGGATGAGCTATTGCTGGGGAATTAGGAGCCCCATGGGGAACAGAACTGCTTGATTTTATTTTCTGTTTCAAAGCCAATACTAAATGGATTAATTTCTCCTGAACCATTTTGCCAGGACTTGCTTCTAAATTGAAGTGATTATTGCTGGTCTAAGTAGGGCTTCAGTACACTCTTGAGAATAACTTAGCCATTCCTCTGACCTCCTTCCCCAAAAGGGGTTGTATTTTGTAAGCCTTTAAGTATGATTTAGAAATGGAACTTTTGCAACAAATGTACTGTTGAATTGGCCCTTTCACAAAAGTCTTCACAGTTAATCTGTTTGAACCTAAAAATGATGTTGCTTATTACTAAAGCAAAAGGATTTAAGATTATAGTTATTTTTTTAATTCTGTGCTATATAATGTAATAATACTGATGTAGCAGTTTAACTACATTCCCAAAGTGTTTCATACAGATGAGATCAGTAACAATTATGATAGCCTTAAAAAGTAGGCCAATATCAGTGTTGAAATATTGCCAGATTTAAACCATGGTTCAAGTGCGTGGTTAAGGAATCATCTTGGTTTGTGTAAACCAGAATTAATGTCAGTGAATTCTAATATCTAAGGCTAAATCTGGTTGTTTGACCTACTGAATGAATGGGACTTGTATAAATCTGTGACTCTGTGCAGTTATTCTAAATTGGATGAGTGATTGGATTTAGACTCTAACCATGATTGATAGTGGGGGAATGTATAGTTTATGTGTGAGAAAGGGAAGGGTAAAGGAAATATAATCCCAAAACTTGTTTTCCCGTTCCTTATCTCTGCTCTGGCTCATAGTAGCTTGCCTAATGCTACACATTAAGTTCATTGCTAAGATTATTTTTGAATTGCCTGCTCTTGTTCCTACTTCATGCTCTAACAGACAAATTAATTTTCTCTTTAATATTCTGTTGTTGCTGTGCGATTAACAAGCTGCTCTGAAGTACCTGTTCAACATTTTAAAAATGAATGAATGAATGAATGAATGATTTAAAATATATACCAGGATTCTGTGGGTCAGTGTCTTTGTGGAACATATGATTTTGCATATGGGTTCTCTTTCTTGTCTCTTATGCACTGAGGTATGCAAAAGGAACGTCCTTGTCCAAGCAGAAGAGAAGAGCAACAACAAATGGCAGTGAGCAACTCCAGCCCACTTGCTGTCCTCATATGCCACTGACTGAGAAAGCAACCACCCTATGCCCACCTCTCAGCGCAGGTTGAATTGTTCCTTAGTGTCTGCGTTCCTGTGGCTGCCTTTTTCTTCAGTGCCTAGCCCTGCAGGGTCTTTGGAGCCAGCAATATGGGGACAGTGGCTTGGAAAGTTGCCTCTCAAAAAGCTACAGGAAATTTTCCAAGATACACTTCCCATACTGCCTTGGTTCTAAAGACCATGCAGAGCCAGGCACAGAGGAAAGAAATAACTCTAGGTGCAGCCAGCCTGTGTCAGAAGGTGAGTACCAGGCAATTTGGCATATTAATACGAGGGGAATAGTTCGCCCTGACAAAACTGTATAGGACCCAGTGGCATATCTAGGTTCAACAGTGCCTAGGGCAAGCATGGAAGTTGTGCTGTCGCAGGCTGTGGAAGACCACTGCAGGGGCAGTGGTGGTGGGCCAGCTTGGGTGGAATGGCTGCTGCTGCCACCACTGCTGTTGCACCAGCCAAAGAACAACCCCAGTGGAGGCGGAGGCAGTCCAGGCCTAGGTGGAAGGGCTGCTGCTGCTGCCACTGCCACCACACCAGGCCAAGAATGACCTGGTTGGAAGGGGGGTTTGGCTTTTTTGCGCCCCCCCGGCACATGCCCCAGTTGCCCTACCCTCGATGTGCCTCTAATAGGACCTTAGGCATCCAAAGCCTGGGAAACTATTTTCTGAAAGCAATATTGTGTTGCTTGTATAGTGTTTTAAAAGTAATATGCAGTTGTTCTTACTTGTTGCAATTTTTTGTTTGTTTTGGTTGAAAATGTTGTTACTAATCTATTACTTGTTACTTCTTTCTACTTTCAAAAATTAGAGTTTATAAGAGAATGGCATAAAACTAGAAAAAAAAGTTACTTAACATGATAATTCATTATAATATACAATATACAAAATTTACAATACAATTCATTATAATGTAAAACACAGGATTATAGCAGACTTGTACGTGTGTTTTATCCCTTCCAAGTAGTTTTCTTGTTCAAGAGAAACCAGCTAACATTAGAACAAATAATTCTTCATTCGACTGTATAAGGTCCAGTTTCATCCCCTTTACCCATAGTTTGTACTGACTTCATAGATACTCTCCAGAGAAATAACAGGTCTTGTGTGGTTACAACAGTAATTCTTTTGATGTGGAGTAGAAAATTGATCACTCTAATAATAGCACATAGGAGGGCTTGCTGTTTAGATCATAAATGATGCAACTATTTGGCATAGCAGACCAAATGTGTAGTGATATACACATGTGAGATTAGTGATTCAGTGTGTATGGTAGCCAGTAGTATCTTTGGTCCTTATTTGTTATGAAACTCACTCAGGCCCACACATTTTATTGATGTTTAATTTACTTTTATTATCTTTTTTACGTTTATTGAGCATTTAATGAGATTTCTCTGAATGCTAACACAGAATGTGGTTTTTTCCCCCTCTCATATTGACAGGAAGGTTTAATTTGTAAATATTTACTCTTTAGTGTGATTTTCATTTATCAGGGTTGGATTTTTTGGAAAGCAGCTGTAGTCTAAATAGTGCTTCAGAAAGAATGCATGCAGTGTTTTTCCTGCCTTATAGACAGAATAATTACAATAGTAGATTCAGTGCTTCTTGCATTTGCAACAGGACTGATACATGGCCCATATGGCTTACCTGCTGCTCTGCCATAAGTTTAAAATTACCTAGCTGGCTACTTGTCTATTCATTTTTCTGTTCAAGGACTTTTAGATGCCACTACCTAAGTGAGCCACTGTTTTACATCAGAAATGTAGCTGCATTCTGTACTGATTTTGCTTTGTGGAAGGGGGTATGTCTCAAGGCCAGGTTTGCCTCTTCATAAGCACAGAGCCAGTGTGCTACAGTAGTTTGAGCACTAAACTGCAACCCTGGAAACCAAGGTTCAGTTCCCTGATCAGCCATGGAAAACCAGTGGGTGACCTTGGGCATGTCACACAGTCCCAGCTCCAGAAAACCATGTGATAGAGTTGCCATAAGTTGGAAATGACTTGAAGGCACACAACAACTACTACTTCATTGACCTTGAGCAGGATAAAATCAAAATCAGTTACTCAGCCCTGTATACATCAAGATACAGTTTCTTTCTCCTGTCATAAAATCGCTTTCAAGAAATTCCATGCTGGGTGAGTGAATGACTGCCTCAAACTGATTTTTATGATAGGCTCTACCTCTGCTCAGTTTTAAAGCCTAAAAACAATCTTTTCTCTCAGTGTTTGTCCCCTCTCTCAGGCTGCTTCAAAGCATTTTATACCTTGCCAATTAATCAGTTTAGTTTAATCATGACACTGAAGAACAGCATGGAGCCATAAGTAAGCAAAGTGAGCAAAATGTTGTTTTGTTCCACATTCTACTTGCCACTTGATTGATTAGTTTCTCTTATTCTGACAGAGCACAGGATCTCTTCAAGATATGTGGTTCTGGTAGGATTTCTTTGGCTTTAAGTGCTAGGGGAGGTGGGGGAAGCATGCTGCTTTGATTTTCATTACTTAGCCTAAAAATAAGACTAAAGAAAAAGAACAAAATCCTCTTGGTGTGTAATTACTGTTTTCAAGCAATGTGTTTTAAAGTTAATAACCTCAAGACATCATGTTGACCAGACTTGGCTGGCCAGATTCCTTACTCATAATTCCATGAGGTTTGGGCTGTTGGCATGGCTTTGTCTTTAAAAAAAAAAAAAAAGGTCTGTAGAGTCAACGTATACATAAACCATGTAATAGTAGACTCTTTTTTAAAAAATAGACAATAATGGTTCTTAGCTTGCCGGCATGAAGATTGCTGTGGAGGAAAAGTTAAAAGAGAGCTTTCCAAACTTTTCATGTTAGTGACACACTTTTTAGACATGCATCATTTCACGACATAGTAATGCAGTTTTACTAGCAAACTGGAGGTTTAATTAACCCCTTATAAGAGATACAGGCTCATACATAAATTGTAATAACGAAATATCTCGTGAAAACGTTTCATTTATATTTTTTAAAAATATATGATTTATAAATAATAATATATATTTCCAAGGCTCGGGTGGGGGGGTCATTCTTGGCCCAGGGAGGTGACACACCTACACACTTCAGGTGACTAACATGTTGCAACACACCATTTGGAAAGCCCTGAGTCAGAAGAAGAATACTGAAAAGATTTTTCTTTCTTTCTTTCTTGGACTTATAGGTAGTTTTTCTTCCCAAAATGAGACTCAAGGCAGCTAATGGTAGTATTAGATAAAAGAATACAGTGTCCCTTTCACTTTTGCAAGGGTTTGGGGTACAGAACTCCCATGAAAGAAGAAAATCACTTGAATAACTCTCCTCCCACAATCCCCTTCCTATTTCCTTGCTTTTTGTGCACTGGGGCCACAGGCAAGGGAATGAGTGCGGGGAGCTCTGGAGGGGAGAAGGAAGGCTTGCACGACCCTTCCCCCTTTCCTTCCTTTTTGCCTCTGCATGAGTTCTCAGTGCTGGGACCAGAGGAAAGGGAATGTAGGGGGACTCTGGAGGGGAGAAGGAAGGTGTGTGAACCTTCCCCTCCCTTTCCTTCCCTTTTGCCTCGCAGGAATTCTCAGCACCGGGGCCAGAGGCAAGGCAGTGGGAAGGGGGAGCTCCGGAGGAGAGAAGGAAGGCATGTGTGTTCCTCCCCGACCCCATCATTTCCTTGCCTTTTGCCCAGGCACTTGCCTTCCTTCTCTGCACCTGAAAAAATGCAAAGGTATTAGAGGAGGAGAATGGAGGTGAGGCACATGCACACCTTGCAAATAATCAAATTTGCGATGATCAAGCCTACGAATGTGGAGGGAGGACTGTACAGTTTCAACAAAAAATAAGGTTCTCAGTTGAAACAAACTTTTAAAATGTCATAATTAAAAATACCATTTAAATGCCTATCACTAAGAGTACTGCACCCAGCTGATGACAGCCCCTGTACCCCAGCAGCCAGTCAAGTGCTAAAAACCACCCTGATTTATTTTTAAAACATTCACCTGCTGGTGGAAAAGATAACAGAGGTGGAGCAAACTTAGCCTTTCTTGATAAGGAGCTTCAGGACATGCGAATACTCACCAGGAATTCCATACAAAGAAACTTGATTATGCTGGTTAAGGCTGCTAGAATTAGCCTGTTGTGTCATGGAAGAGGGGACAATAAGGGCATGAAGGCACCTCACCATTGTACCTAGCTTGCCTGCCCGCCCCCATTTCCATTGTTGAGATCTTCAGAGGGTGGGAAGAGAGCATTCAGGTAGCCTTCCATCTCACCTAGACCCAAACCTGCAAAGAATCTCTGAGCAGCAGTTTGTTTTTCATTTTAGTTGTTGGCTTTTGTGTTTTGCTTTTTAATTGCCACTTGCTAGCTACGTTGTGGGCCGCTTTTTGGCTGGGAAGTGGGCTAAAAAAATACAAGGTAAAAAATATTAATAAATTAGTAAATGCTTTTCATGTAAAGCCAGAGCATCTGTCAGGGCTCCCTGCCTGCTAATAGTAATCATGGTCCACTGATAAAGAAAAATGTAATGAATCATTACTTTATTTATTTTTAAGCTATGGAGGCATGGTGTAGTTGTGTCCCTAAAGGTTAGGTGACTACTATGTGCTCAGAATCTGGTAACAAGTGCTGCTTTGTCAAAAATAATAATGTAAAAAATGCAGTCAGAAGACAGCCATTTTCCCCTTCTGTTTTTCCCCCTTTGTGCAGAATAATTCAGGATACATGCATAAAGCCATAACATAGTTAATTACATGCCCATTCCTACATTGATAGAATTAGATACAACAAAACACAGCATTACACCCCCACAATAATGTTGTGATATATGCATGTGTATGGTGCCTTTAGTAAAATTTGTCTGAAGTTATCATGGATTAAATTAATTAGAAATATTCCTCCTAAAAGTTACAAATTATACAAAGAGTATTTGATGGCTCCCATTAAGTAAAATTAATCTTAAGTTTTGTCAGTAGTTTTTGTCCCCTTTAATATTTTTGCAGGTTTCTTTTAAATTGCCATGTGTTTAATAGAGATGGAAAAGTATGGTACATTCAGTGTAACTTGAGAGCAACAACTGGAATTCCTAAAGGTATCATTTTGTTTCATCCAGCACATAATCTCACATGAAATGGAAGATTGCAAAGAAGTTTAATCAGAGTACTTATAATACCTCAGCTGTGATGTCCTTTCTAATCTGTACTCCAAAGTTGGCCTCAGTGGCATTGCTAAAATAGACTTTTCAACTAAATTTTTTGCTGTGTAGGTATTTGAACTTAGGTTTCCCAGTCTCTTTGTTGTCTGTCTCATGTTTAAATTGCTGTAGAGGTAGTAATTAGTTTTAATAGTTTCAGTGGTTTTGTAAATGTAGAAGCTTCCATTGACCACACTTATTTGGACATTAATATTATTTATCCTATGGACTTTAAATACTATTGAGCCTGTCTGCAGAGTGGGTTAAAAAAAAAGTTCACTAAAACTGATGTAGAAGAAAATGACTTGTATATGTAGACCTCCAAGTTCCTTTTTTTGCATTTTTATTGTCCTGGTTGACAAGTCTAGCTTGCACGATGCAGCAGTAAATGGATATTAACGAATTGCAGATACTTGTTCCACTGATAGTTTCATCCTGCAAGATACAACTTGAGATAATGATAGTGCTTTAGCAGCATGGCAATCCCCTTGGACAGATCTTCGGATTGGTGGCTAAAGGTACTCAAGAGAGCTCTTGCTTAGTAAGTTTGCACAGTTAACTCTGGTGTCTCTGTCAGGGCAGATCAGGCAAATAATGTTACAGTCCATTACATCTCCAGTAATTTCAGATTGCTGGGCAAATATACAGATCTGGGATGAGAAGCGATGAAAGAATTAATTAGTAGAGGACATCATGACTCTTTGGAGTACATGGAAAACTATACTACTTAGAATTTTGATGTTGAAAGATTAATTTGACTGTGTGAAGTTTTGATAGAGGGAAGTTTTTCACTGAAGTATCTTAACTATTGTACCAGTTTGCCCCCCCCCCATGAATATAAGGACTATAACTTATCCTATTTCCAGATTTCTTTACATTTCTCTATCAAGTAATCTTCGCCCTAGACACAGTCCAAAGCAGCTTGATGGTGACTGGGGGATTCTAGAAGCTGTAGGTCAAAAACAAACTGACAGACAAACCCCAAAATCTGAAGACACATGATGCAGTAACCACACTGAAGCTTGGCAGGTCTGCATCTTGTGCGTGCTGCCTTGAGTTCCATCTTGGTGGAAAGTTGAAATGGAAATGTAGTCTACAAATAATTTGCTTCTGTGAGTTGGCTTCTGATGTCCGCAGACTATTCTAGGGATGTCACAGCATTTGCCCTTTTAAGAGTATGACTGAAGGAAGTCCACATATGTAGCTTCTCTCATCATTTCTCCCTGAGGTGAGGAAGTATTCACCCACTAATGTTTTTATTTGCATCTTAATCAATAAATTAGTAACCATGGGCTTTGTTTCTAGTCCAGTGCATGCATAGTTCAAACAAAATTGTGAAAAACCTTTGTGGCAATTTAAAATAAATGATCTCTTTGGGCATGTGGTAATGTTGCTTTTTGTAGCACTGTAAGATACAAGTCTGATTTTTTTTTTTGGCAGGGAGGGGGCTTTTTTCTTGCTTTGAATTGAAATTTCTTATATGAAGTACATTTCTGTTCTGTGATCAAAAATAAAGAGGTGTTTTCATAATCTTGTGAAATCACACATAACTGTAATAACTTCCTGTCCCACAATTCATGCCTTAGAAAACATCATTTTACTTTTCACGGTGAACTATATAAATTGTTGTTGATGAACTGGTAAGATTTAAAACAAAATTGTAAACGTCTTGGCTTGCCATGTTTTCAGCACTGGTCAGCAACTATATGGTCAATAACAGGACAGTTTGATGCTGAACACTGTACAGAGAAGCTACTTACTGCTTCTCCCCAATTAGGTTTGTCAGGTGTCCCTTATTATAATCGATGTCCTTACTTGAGGACCACAAAGCTTGTCCCTTATAAGTCTTGCAGATGTCACTTTGGTATGTCCCCTATTTGAGGGTTGGAAAGCTTTTTCTTTACACAGATTTCTTTTACAAAGTGAAGAAAAAACAAACAAACCAAAAATGTATTTGGAGGGTACGAACCTTTTTTAAAGACAGAAATGTGTCATCATGTACTTCATGAATATGGATGGTATGTTAATTTTACAGAGAAATATCTGGTTAACTGCAGTCAATACTTTCATTTGATACTTTCATTTCAGTAGAACACAAACTTGTTAATAGCTGCTTTCTGTTAACACTGCATGTCATAAATTTCAGCTGTCCCTTATTGCTGTTTTGAAAACCTGGCAACCCTATCCCCAACTAGGTGTTTGTTTTTTTCTCCTATAGATTTATAGGCACCATGGGGGATTTTATGGGGAGTGTGTTTGGGGAACAGGACATGCCATGGCAGTACTCCCAGTTGCCATTCACCTAAGCCAAAGAGGGGAATCATATGCTCTCCATGTCATTTTTGCAGCCCCTGGAACCCTCTTCTCCAGCTACCAAAAAAAATTTTTTTTTTAATTTGTGGCTGTTGCTTTTTCACAGGAGACATGTGCTTATACTGGGGTGTGATTTTCTTCTGAAAGAAGGCATTTCCCCTCATGCACTTAGTTTTAGTTGAAAATCTGTCCTCCTCACCCCCCCAAAAAAACCTTTGAAGTGTTTTGAAATCAGAAGTGACTTTCCAGTCATTTCCTGTTTTGTGTGGCCCACAGGAATCTTTGAGGACAAAAATGGTTCCAAGATCTTCCAGTGCTTGTTTATGCATTGCCTCAACAATGAATCAGTTGCATCCAGTATAGGCTTCCTGATGAAAGTTTCAGCATGAACTGCCTGGTTCAGTCCTTCATAAACCCAGGATCCAGGTTGCATAGATCAAAAATAGCACATTGAATTGTGCCTGGAAGCTTACTGGGCGTCAGTGTAAAAGGACTGAGAAATAGCAGGAACCGTATGTCTGTGGGACTGCCAAAGGCATGAGCATCTTTCTTTGTTCGTATTTATTTAGAAGCAACAGGGGACAGACACAGGATTTTTGTTCAGCTTGCATAAATGATTCCTCCCTCTCCATTTCCATCTCCACTCTTCCAAAGCGTGCAACACAAATGAAACTGGAAAGTGAAGCAGTTGTCACTGTACCTTGGGATGGGGTGGTAATATTCCCTCTGGCTTCAACATCAACCCAGGTGGCAGACAGTTTTCTGAGAGCCACGTTTAATTGTGGGCTCTAGCCTTCCTCCCTTACCATTGTAGTTTTATGGTCTTTGTATGAACATCATTGCTTTTCCAAACTATTGGAATCTGACTGAGACAAATCATTGTAAATATCTTCATTTTTTGCCCCTTCTTATCCACAGTGCGGGCCCCAAAGGTGATAACATCTATGAATGGAGATCAACTATTTTAGGACCTCCTGGTTCAGTATATGAGGGTGGAGTTTTCTTCCTTGATATTACATTTACACCAGAATATCCATTCAAGCCTCCAAAGGTAAGAAATGCACTACACAAATCACATTCACTGCTAGCATGTGACTGTACATAATTAGTTAACCTTTTAAAAAGATGTCAATACAGATGCATTTCTCCAGTGTCTAATAGCTTTTGTCTGAATTAGAGCAATTCCAGCTTAGGACTGTGGAGCAGCTTAAAACTGGCCTTGTACAGTCAACCATTTTATTTATTTATTTATTTATTTGTTTATTTGTTTGTTTATTATAATACTGGCATCAAGCTCTTTATTGTGGGATCTCGAGATGGCATACAAATAAATCAGAGAACTATTTCAAATAATTGTAGTTTAAAACAGTACAATAGTTGGAGAGAATAAAATAGTTTGAAACAGGATAAATACACATTCAACAAATTTAAAAAGTTTAAAAACCATGTTTGTGGACATTTACAAGTAAATGAGGCTGCAAAGGCTTTAAGAAACAGTAATAAATAACATTTATTATGGGTATGGCTTACTGGACAGGATCTAGATAATTTTGTATTTTTTTAAAGGAACACAGTTGGGATGATGGATGTGGTCATTCCATGGGACAAATAATGGGGAGCATCAATTCTAATGCATATGAACATAGCTAGTGCATGCCGTGGGGGTGTGTGAAGCAATTTATTTGAATGCTGATATTTGGGGACATTTCTGTAGTTTAGACAGTTGGTTTATAAAACAGTTTACCAAAGGTAGCTTTATTTTCCTACCATAAAACTCACCTCTGGTATTTTTTATTTTAACAAAAAGTTTTATACCTATTAAGAGACAGAAAAAGATCTGATTACTTTTTGATAGCCTGCTTCTCTGTTCATTTGTTTATGTCCTGGTTTTCCAGTCAGTGTAATAGTACAAATAAAAACACAATAAAACAGCTTTGTCATAAAACCAACAGCAGTAAAAAAAGAAAAAAAAAGTGCAGCCAAGGATAGACAAGGAGTATGAGCAATTGATAATATTATTGCCTCTGAGTGCTGCTTGAAATCCTGGTATCTAAATCTGCAGTCTGAATTACATTAATTGAGGAGTTTGCAGATTATGCCTTGGAATAACCCCACAGTTACGGTGCCATGACTGAAAAGACCCAAAGCTGGGGAAGCCAGTCCTTCACTTTAATCCCATACCAATGTTTTGTATGCTTAACTCAGTGATTAGATTAACATGTATTAATAATTGATATCTGTTTGCTGCTGCTGATAGCTACTAGGCTGATGTTTATAAATATCTACCCATTATATCAGACCAAGGAAATTTTCACACAGGTGTCTTACTGAAAACTGTTGCTGTTTTGGGTGCCTTCAAGTCATTTCCGACTTATGGTGGCCCTAAGGCAATCCTACCATGGGGTTTTCTTAGAAAGATTTCTTCAAAGGAGATTGCCTTTGCCATCTCCTTCCTGTGAGGCTGAGAGAGTGCAACTTGCCCAAGGTGACCCAGTGGGTTTCCATGGCCAAGTGGAATTTGAGCCCTGGTCTGCACAGTTATAATGCAACACTCAAACTACTGCAGCACATTGGGTCTCCTAAAGCAGCATTAATGGGTTTGATATAGCCAATTTTCTATACAAAAACTTCTTTTTTCCTTCTTCACATGCCAGGCCTTCTTTACATGCCAGTCTTATATAAAGATTAAAAAAAAAAAAAGAATTGCTCACTGTGGCCAGATATTGATTCTCCTGTAATCTTATTCACCAGCATATCCCAGCATTCAGAGGACTGTTTTGCTACAATTCCAGTAATTTCACCAAGGCAAGATCTAGCTCTATAGTTTGAGTCAAGCAAGAGCTGTTTGACACATTACAATCAGCAGTTGTTATTTGTTGCTGTTGAATACTGTTGGTATGGTTGGTGTACCTTTTGCATATTTTCATTTGATATCTCACAAAATTGGCTTTGCAGTGTGTTCAAAACCTTTTGATTTAAATCTTCTGATTTTTCTTTTATTCTGTGTACAATAATCTTATAAAGAGTATTTAAATAATACCCTACTTTATTTGAATCTGAGTAGATTTGCAAGCTGCTCTATAAACTGTGAAATAGGTTCCTTGAAAACCATGCATCTTGTTAATTGCCATTGAAAATGCATTTACCTGATCATTGAAACACAGCAGTTGACAAAGAGTTTATTCATTTGAAAAAGATCTTCTTAAAACATAGCTTATCTGCATTTGGAAATATTTGGTGGTTTTGTCATGGCAGGAGGATACTTGATTATCACCATGGCTGAATATCTTGAATCTTTTCACTGAGTTGGGTATGAATTTGCTCCTTCATGAATGGAATGGCTCATGCCCTCTGCAAAGAGAATCAGAATCCATTAGAAATTTCCCGGTAGAGGAAGAGTGTAGGGTGGCAGTTTCCTATGGTTTTCCTTTTCCATAGCAGCACCTCTTCCGCAGTTCCAAAGGATGAGGGCTCTAATAAAGCATCCATCTCACCCCATTTTTTCAGAGCCAGTGGAGCTCTATTGATTGTAAGTTACCCAGCTCACTATGTTGTAAGCGGAGATTATTTAATGGCTTTTGCTGCAACTAACTTGAAGTATGCTGTGTTTCCTTCTGAAGCTGTTATTTGTTTAGATTTTGCTTTAGCTTTCTGAAACATTTCAGTAACATCACTCTTAAACAGCTGAGACAAGAGAGTTCTAAAAGAGTGGGTTTGACCACCATGCTTAGTGAAACTGTGGTTAATATTTACTAAGGGGGATACAGGCTCAGTAATTTTGCATGTGCGCGCAGCGCCACATAATATAGGCTAGCCATTGGGAGAAAGGACAGGGATCCTCTGCCTTTAACAGTTCGTTGTTGTTGCTGTTGTTGTTGTTGTTGTTGTGTGCCTTCAAGTCATCTACAACTTACGGTAAAGCTGAGGGGAACCCATCATGGAATTTTCTTGGCAAGATTTGTTCAAAGGTGGTTTCCTTTTGTCTTACACTGAGGCTGAGAGAGTATGACTTGCCCAAGGTCACCCAGTGGGTTTCCATGGTTAAGAAGGGATTCGAACCCTGCTCTCCAGAGTCCAATGCTGAAACCACTACACCATGCTTGTCAGGAACAGATTCACCCTCAAACGTAGCAATAAACTTTAGTAGAAGATTTATTGAAACATAGTGAATGATACTGTCTATCAGACGTTAAAGCTCGAGAATGGAATGCTTTCCCCCCGCCTTACACTTAAACAGCAAGTTTCTCCTGAGATAGTTGTAAAAGGACGAACGTCATCATGCCAAATGGTTCCTTTGAAATTCCAGCCGGAAGGAATGGTTGGCACCTGGGAAAGTTAACAGCCTACTATCACTATTTCCCCAGGCTACTGCTATCCTAAAACAACAAACATGGAGGACTCCTGACATCCTGCCCCACTTTTTTTTAAAAAAAAAATTCATATACATATAGATACGCAAAACAAGTAAAATATTACAGAACAACAGAAATACAAGAAACCCATGCAGTAATAACAAAGTCAATCGGGGCGTTGAGGAACATCAGTCGGCGAAGAATCCAGCGAAGGGGCTCTCTTCAGCAAACTGGAATGAAAGACAGGATGAATTGCCTTGAGGGAAGAAGGGAGATCCAGTTCAAAAGAAACATCGTTAATAGCTCTTTTCACAGGAAAAGGACCGAGAAATCGAGGGGAAAGTTTTTTAGAAGGAGAAGTAGACGAAATGTGCTTAGAGGAAAGAAAGACCAGATCCCCGGGTTTGTAAGAGGGGTTAGGCTGCCGTTTGCGGTCGGCAAAGCGTTTGTGAGAAGCTTTTGCAGACGCTATAGCATCTGAAACGGATTGCCAAATGCCCGAAAATTTAGAGACCCAAGCAGAAACAGAAGGAGGAGCAGAGGAAGGGAGGGTGAGGGGGGGAAAGGAGAAGGAAGAAAGCCGTAAACTATTTCAAACGGGGGTTTCCCAGTAGAAGCATGAACAGCATGGTTTACAGCAAACTCAGCAAACGGGAGAAGCGAAACCCAATCGTTCTGGTTTTCAGAAACAAAGCACCTAAGAAATTGTTCAAGAGATTTGTTAGCACGCTCAGATTGGCCATCTGTTTGGGGGTGATAAGCACTGCTGAGTTTCTGAGTGATTCCCAGGGTTTTCAAGAGGCAGGTCCAAAACTTGGAAGTGAAAATTGGATCCCTGTCCGAAATGATCACCGAAGGTAGTCCGTGAAGTTTCCATACATGATGAACGAATAGGTCAGCAAGTCGTTCAGCATTGGGTACTTTCTTTAGAGGAACAAAATGACATTGCTTGGAAAAGTGATCAGTAACAACCCAAATAACATGAAAGCCATGTGAAGAGGGGAGAGAGACGATAAAATCCCATGCGATAACCGACCAGGGGCTACAAGGAGCAGGCAGAGGTTGTAGGAGCCCTTGAGGCTTAGATGTGGGCGATTTAGAAACGTTGCAAGTAGCACACTGTTTAATGTAAGTTTGCACGGAGGAGTTTAGTCCAGGCCACCAAAAAAGGCGGCGAATCGCATGCAATGTCTTCAAAAACCCAAAATGTCCAGCAGGCTTGGAATCGTGATGACGATGAAGTACATGCTCACGGGCAGCAGGGGGGACGTAGACCTTGGTGCCATAGAAAGGGAGATTGTCAACCCACTCAATTTTGTCCTTATTTGCCGGGAGCCATGAGTCGGCATGCGCTGCATGAACGATAGCATCGCGGAGAGCGGAGTCACAGAGGGAGGAGGCAGAAAGCCTTGTTTTTGCTAATGTGCGAGTAGTTACTTGAGAAGCCAGGGAGGAGGCAGGAAATAAGGCTTTGGAGGGGGGGACGTAGCAGAAGGTCCCTCAAAACAGGGAAGGCGAGATAGAGGGTCCGCCAATTGGTTGGAACGGCCAGGTTTGAAAACAATTTTAAACCGGAACCTCTGGAAAAATTCAGCCCATCTCGCCTGCTTAGGGGAGAGTTTCTTAACCGACTGCAAGGCTTGCAAATTTCTATGATCAGTCCAGACTTCAAAGGGGAGTCGGGCCCCTTCAAGTAAATGTCGCCAAGTGGTCAGCGCAAAATGAATAGCCTTGGCTTCTTTCTCCCAAATAGGCCAATTAGCTTGTTGATGAGAAAATTTCTTTGAAATGAAAGCACAAGGCTTGAGTGCTCCCTCAGAGTCATGTTGCAAAAGAACAGCGGCCATGGCAAAGTCAGAAGCATCTGTTTGCACAATGAATTGCTTAGCACTGTCGGGGAAAAGTAGCAATGGCTCTGTAGTGAATTTAGATTTCAAATGTTCAAACGCCGACTGACATTCAGGGGACCAACGAAGTTTGTGCGACTTACATGTAGATTCGCCTTTAGGTTTCCGTAACAGGTTAGTAAGCGGAAGCGCTATGGCTGCAAAATCCTCGATAAAGTTCCGGTAAAAGTTTGCAAAGCCAAGAAATTGCTGCAGTTGCTTCAAAGTTTTGGGGACGGGCCATTGCAAAATAGAGTTAATTTTCGAAGGGTCCATTTTAAGTGAACAATCTTGAATCCTATAACCCAAGTAATCAAAGGTTTGGGTGTCAAATTGACATTTAGACAGATTAACTACGAGGTTATTATCTATCAGCCGTCGAAGCACTTCCCGAACCAATGATACATGAGATTCCATGGAGTCTGCATAAATTAAAATGTCATCCAAATAAATCAGAACCCCCTGATACAATAAGTCATGGAAAATGGTGTTCAAAAACATCTGAAACACAGATGGTCCAGATTGTAATCCAAAGGGGAGAACCGTCCATTTAAAATTCCCCAGTGGGGTTGCAAAGGTGGTGAGCCATTCAGAGTCTGGGTCCATCCGAATCCTATGAAATGCTTCTTTAAGATCAAGCTTAGTGAAATATTTTCCTTGAACAAGATGGTCTAAAACGGTCCGTATCAGGGGAATGGGATAACAATTGGAAGAGATAACCTGGTTAATAGCAGAGTAGTTAACTATCAGCCTCGGATCCGCTCCGGGATCTTTTCTCTTTCGGAAGAAGACAGGACTCGCCGTAGGGGCTGTAGAAGGCTTGATAAAGCCACGAGCCAAATTTTTATTAAGGAACTTTTTGAGGGCAAGGAGTTCTTGCTGGCTCATGGGGTAGATTTTTGGTTTAGGCAGCGAGGCTCCGTCAATCAATTCCAATTTACAGTCAAATTCAGTGTGGGGGGGCAATTTGTCAGCCTCCCTCTCATGAAAGGCCTTCTGTAAATCACGGTAGTGCGAAGGAATTTGTTGCAATTCTTCATGGCCAATAGAGAAGCTTGCCTCGGAAGAGGATAGAGTGCCAGCGGTCCAGTCTATTTGGGGATTATATTTACGGAGCCAGTCGATTCCCAAGACCAATTCGAACTGCACCGCCTTGGGAACTAGGAACCGCATGCTATAATTATTTTGGTCCATTTGAAATGAGATGGGCATGGTGATTTCGCTTATTGCTCCTCCAGTCATTGAGGTCCCATCCATTTGAGTTAACTTGATGGGGCGTTCCAAAGGCTCATATAGAGTTTTAAGGGTCTTGGCCAATTTGGGGTGTAACAAACTTCTGGAGCAGCCAGAGTCAATTAGTGCCCTATGTACATGCAAGGTCCCATCTCCGCCAGTAATCGTAACCGTGGTATAGAAATGGGGAATTTTAGGAGTACTTACAGCTGTTCCCGCTGCTTTCAAACCGCCACCGTCGGGTTCAGAATCCCCATCTGTGTCCGAGGAATACGAAGAAGAGGTTTCACCGTCGGGAGCGGAGTCTCCTGTCGCTGCTGCAGGGTCCTTATGAGTGCGTCTGAGCGGTTGTTTGATGGCCGTTGTCTGACGTGTAGATTCTTTATTCCTGGGGTCTGCTCGTGCTCCTTTAGTCCCCACCGTGGCTTGGTTACTGGTGCAGTTGTTGGCAAGGTGACCCGGTTTCCCACAGGTGAAACACATGCCCAAACGGAGGCGTTTGTTCGTTCCTCAACATTGAGGAAGGTGGGACGGCGAGGTTGTCGTTTTGTTAAGTCTTGTCGTTGTCGGTTCAACTGAACAGTGTGGGTTATACCCTCCACTTCAGTAGCTAGTCTGATCCAACCTAGCAGGGTTTGTGGGTTGGCCTGCATTAGGCACCCGTGTAAGATATCAGGATCTAGTCCATCTTTGTATAACTCGATAAGAATCTCATCATTCCACTGCACTTTGGTGGCCAGGTTTCTAAATTCACGCGAATATGTTCCCACGTCGTTCCTGCCTTGTTTCATTTGTTTTAGTTGATATTTAGTTTTTTCTAGTAGATGGGGGTCTTCAAACCGTTCACGCAAATGGTTCATGAAGAGCTGCAGATTTTCGGTTTCGGGGGCACGGGTGTCATATAGGTTTGCTACCCAGTCAGCTGCCAGTCCTTTCATTCTCTGGCTGAGGTATCTAATTCGGGCTGCATCATCCCGAAAGAGGTGGCCATGATCGACCATGAAATTATTTGCCATAGTCATAAAGAAAGAGAGTTTCTCACCCTTCCCGTTGAAGGACGCTTTCAGGTCTCCCACGTTTCTGAGTAGCGGTGGCGCTGGAGCTTGCCCTGCTGGTTGCTGGGGCGGACCAGGGGTGCCTGCCGCTGGCACAGCCGCTCGTGGTTCGCGTGCTGGTGTTCTCAATGTCTGCGAGGGACGGATGCTCATCTCACGTAACATGGTCTTGAGTTCGAGTATCTCCTCATCTTTTCTCTCCAGTTCTGTTTCCATTCGTGCCATTTCCGCCAGAAAGGAAAGGTCTTTGGCTGATGTGTCCCATCTAGCAGCCCTTCTGCGTTGTCTTACCGACATAAGCGGCTTCTCTCCCCAGACCCAGGTTTGGCCGCTTGTGGGGGTTTTCATAGCCTCGCTCAGCGGTAAATTTGCCTTGGTATCCATGGACGCTTCGGTCTCTGCAGTTCCATCAGATTCTGCAGATCCTCGTTCTTCTTCAGTAATTAACTGATCCACTACTTGATGCATTTTAGGAAAAAAAAAGATTCTCGAGCTTTCTGTCAGGAACAGATTCACCCTCAAACGTAGCAATAAACTTTAGTAGAAGATTTATTGAAACATAGTGAATGATACTGTCTATCAGACGTTAAAGCTCGAGAATGGAATGCTTTCCCCCCGCCTTACACTTAAACAGCAAGTTTCTCCTGAGATAGTTGTAAAAGGACGAACGTCATCATGCCAAATGGTTCCTTTGAAATTCCAGCCGGAAGGAATGGTTGGCACCTGGGAAAGTTAACAGCCTACTATCACTATTTCCCCAGGCTACTGCTATCCTAAAACAACAAACATGGAGGACTCCTGACAATGCTGGCTCTTTTAACACTTCTACTCTGCTGTTAAAAATGTCAGAGTCTCATCCTCTTGCATCTGGTCACCCTACCATCAAGTTTAAAAACAAGTTTTCACTATGCTAAATTTAAAATCTTGTTGGTTTTCCATATAAGTGTAATATGATGTTCTGGAGAGTTCCATACAAGTTGTTCTCACAGAAGATTATTTGTCCTAATTTTCATACTTCTTGTGGAAAGCTTTTGTTTTGTTTTGTTTCTCATTATGTGGAAAATGATGTTGTTAGTGCTTAAACAATTTGACATGATTATAAAATTCCTGGAACTGAGGACAGTATATGCACCTCTTTTGAACTAAGCTGCCCTAGCACAATATAGGTAATAGCAATTTACTAATTGTGGGGTGTCCTTGGTAACGAGGAGAAGTCATACACAAAAAACAGAAGGCACTGCTGTCACATAGCTACAGGCACCACGCCCTTGTTCCAAACTCTGAAGAGAATGATAGATTGGTGCTAATAAAATGGGCAGGTCTAAGGAGTTTGGCTGATAACCCATGTAAATCCAGACAGTGAAATACTGAGAGAACTCTTGCATCACACCCTGCTTAATGTAGATCCCAGATGCTTCCTACTTAAAAGTAATCACAGCTAAGAATCCATACAGATGATCCTGTGATTCTGAGAAAGAGGAGAACAGTATCCTAAAGTGTTCATTTACAACATTCTAAGCATCTCTCTCCCCCCCCCACTTTTCCTCCTTCAAAAAACTTGGCTCATCCTTGGACATGCCTCTTTTGTATTTGTTAGCATTCCACATCTGTATGTTGTCTTAGGAACCGTTTGTTGTAATAAAACTAATACATAGTTGAGTGAAGGAAGGAAGGAATAAAAATTCCCCCTTTATTCCTGCTCAGCCAAACCCTGGCCTTCAACAACCCATGTGTTTGCCTGTAATTCTTGTAGATTCTTCTTTGCAATGCCACCGTAGCCCTGGCTTTCCTCTAGTGCTTAGCCATATCAGTGGTCTGTAGACTTGGATTTCAAGATAAAGTGTAGCCCAGTATCTACTGCACTACCTGGAGCAACTCTAGTCTGCATACTCAGAGAGTGGATGGTGTTTGGTGGCAGGCCATCATAGGTTGTTGCTGTGAGTGCAGATTCTGGCTGAACAGAGCAACCAAATACTTGCAGGATGTTTACAAAGCCAAGGTCAAAGCTGATGTTACGTTAAAGCAGAGGTGGGTATCATATAACCCTCCAGACATTGCTGAATTATAAGCCACCATAGCCAATGGTGAGAAAATGCTGGGCATTACAATCCAGCAACATTTGTGGGTTGCCACCTCCTTTACAAACATTTCTAGTGGACATATCTTTTGTTATTTTTTTCTCTGGAGTAAGTATAGGGGTTGTGACTGATCTGAGCATCGCAGGGATAGAGAAGCTTTATCTTTCATTCTTGCTGCATTCCTTATTTGTTTTCTACACCACAGCAATTTATATTGTGATATAAGCTTTATCTAAATGCTTATGAAGTATGTTGATTCAGGGTTTCCAATTGCATGGAGAACCTCCATGCATAAGGAAAATACTACCTCTCTCTGCTATGAAGAATTTAACAGAACTGGGGATATAGAAGGTGGAAGGAGCACGCCCCTCTTTTTGTATGTTGTCAGCACATTTTCAAAATGACTGAACAAGGCTTTCCATGAACACAAATGGCCCACTATTTAGAAAGTACAGATTTGTAGGATAGGGACCTAGATCTTGATTGGGAGTGCAACACTGGAGATACCCCCTCCCCATACACACTGAAAAATGCTGCAACACTGATCTGAATCAGATCTCTTACAGAATAAAAATTGCTTGCATGGGGGAGCGGGGGACATACCTGCTGTTTATGTCTTTTAAATCATGCCTATTTTGCCCCCCCCCCGATTGCTGCATAGCACTGGTGTGTTGCCTTTATCCAAATTATTTCTGAGTCATCTGCAGACCATAAATGTTGGTTTATGCACTTTGATCCGAGATGGCTGCAGTTGTATGTGAAAACGTTATGCATGATGCATGTGAAAACGTTATGCATTTTCTGTAGGAACACTTTTCCTTCTACTAAAAAAAAAAGAAAGAAGAAATTAAAGATTATAGGTGTAACAATTTTTCTTTGGTTGTTAAAAAGTTTTTGAACAAATTTAAGTAAATAAACTGAGCCAGTTAGAAATAGGATAGTAAAGCAGGTCAGATAGGTCTGAAAGATATGCTATGTGCATATAATTTTGAGATGTTCCTGGCAACAAGGAAGGAAGGGAATGCCATAATATGACGAAACAAATCCAAAAATAGCCTCTGGTATTCCTGTTGAGATTATACTGAACAATGCTTCATACTTATGCATTGTACAGAGGGTCGGATCCAGGCAAAAATTCCCACTGAATTCAGTGGGGCTTACTTCTGAATA
The DNA here is from genome assembly GCA_948474755.1 of Ctenosaura bakeri. Taxonomy (NCBI): domain Eukaryota; kingdom Metazoa; phylum Chordata; class Lepidosauria; order Squamata; family Iguanidae; genus Ctenosaura; species Ctenosaura bakeri. The sequence continues at coordinate 371,103 of CAOLHI010001246.1, forward strand.
GACATTGGTAGGTTTCCACAGTCATACCTCAGTTAACCAAGCTTCTGACAAAGAAGACTTTTGCAAAGTCTTTTTATGCCTGCCTAGTTCTCCCTTTTCCTCCTCATCCTCTGTCTAGCTGGAAGGTTCTGTGTGTGTGTGGGGGGGTGTTCTAACAGCACCAGCATTGGCAAGATGTTAAAGGAGGGTTGGAGAAACATAGTTTTTCAGTGTCTGGTTGCTGCAGCAAGTCTGATGTAAGTAATGAATAAAAGCTTTTAGCTGGAAAAAAGAGCTGATCTTACTGTGGCTGTATGGTCTTACTGTGGCCTGCCTGCAACAGAGAAGATAAACAGCAGCTGCCTCCAAAATACCTTACTGACCAGGCATTAACAGTAAAAACACAGGAAAAAGAGAAGAAGAAATGAACCTGCCTCACCTGGTATACCCACCATATTAAAAAAAACATAAATGTATAAATTTGGCCACTAAAATGAACATTGTAAGAATATTGGAGGCTGATGAATGAAAAAGAATAATTCCTGGATGCATTTTCAAAGAAGCTTTCCAGTAGTTCCTAGAAGTTTCAAAATGTTTTTGTTTACTTACACAAGGTTTACCTGACCCGATTGTTGCATTTCACATGTGCATGTTGTTAATTTTGGGTAAAAAGTTTGTGAAGACATATTGAACTGCTCTTCTTTTTTGTGGTATAGGAACCTATTCTTACTCTATTCATGTTATTTCTGTCTCTAGTACCAAATTTTATGTTAAAGAAGTAATGCCTACATCCTCTTTGTTAACTGTGGTATACCTGTAGTGTAAGTTAGTTAGTTTAGTCTGTACCAGAATGAGCTAGTTCTAATTAATTTAGTCGGGATCCAGTCCACTGTAGTTAATAGATTATTTCCCTGTCAGAACTTTAAAATTTTATCTTCCTGGCTCTCTCTTCGTAATAGATTTTTTTGGTCTGAACTCTATGAATACATTCTTGATAGACAAAGAAGAACCATATGGCAGGGTTAGAAATTACTAGACAGAAACATTTTTGTTTCTCCAAAGACTTGGTACATCCAGGATCAAAGTTGGCCCGGAGATTGGACAAGATAGAAATTTCCTGGACATCTGGTAATCCTGTTACAGATTATAAAAAGTAGTTTGTGCAGTCGGTGTTCAGATCCAGCCATGCTTGGAAGACATTTTCCAGACACAATAGTCCTACACACACAGACACACAGTTTTATATTGTATCATATTAATAAAGCAACATGTAAAGTTTCAGAGGAAATAAGTACTAAAATTACTTCATCTATATTACAAGTCATCAGAGTTTCCTTTTCCTTAAGAGTAGTGCAGTGGTGTGTCTATATTTTGTCCTGAATGCAGGAAACAGCTATGTGGTAGTCTTACTTTAGAGGCTGCCTTTTTACTAGTTGAGGGAGTGATTCTGGGTCCTTTGTAAGGAGGTGTAACTATACTTCAGTTAACAAAATTGATGTCTTCCTGGACATTACTTCTTTAACAGAAAAGTTGGTACCAGAGGCAGCAATAACATGGGAAGAATGGGGATAGGTTCCTGCACCACAAAAAAAGAACAGTTCAACATATTTCAGCAAACCTTTTATCCAAAACTAACACTGTGAATGTGTGAAATGAAACAAACAGGTGAGATAAGCCTTATAAGAAGTAAACAAAAACATTCTGAACCTTCTAGAGACCACTTGGAAATTTCTCCCAAAATTGGGAGAAAGAGAGAGAAGGAGGGAGGAGAGAGAGAGAATCTAGTACAGCTGATATACTGCTTTCCCCTTTCTGATCTGCTGTTCATAGAATGCTCCCTAAAGAAGGCAGACACACACAGCTGTGGGAGGATCAACTAGTGTGGAATCCCATTCTTCCCTAGTCCAAGCTTTATTGCATTGTTTATTGCAAAGTCAACACACACACAAAAAAAATCTGTGTTTCTCCAGCCTTCCTTCACAATTTTCCCAATGCTGATGCTGCTAAAAAAAAAAAAAAGTCAAACTAGACAGAGGACAAAAAGAAAAGGTGGGGTCTGGGTGAGCAGAAAAATACTTAGTAAAAAGGAGCTTCTTTGGCCATTTCCACACTAGACTGTTACAGTGCTGTTATTCCACTTCCAACATCCTATGGAATCCTGGAGTTTGCAGTTTAAGCAGGGGCCTTTGATATTGAAAGTAGAATAATAGCTCTATAACAGTCTAGTGCAGAAATGGTCTTTGTCATAGGCTTTGTTAACTAAAGTATGTCTGTAGTTAAAGATTTCTCGGCATTCCTTGTTTCCTACAAACAGGTAGATTAATGTCCTTCCTGTTCTTTCTTTATTGGAAAAGCTTTTTTTGGAGTGGAAAAATGGCAAGGCTGGGTGCTTTAATTCCACTCCAGTTCCACACAAGTTCTTTCATTCTGCCAAGTTCCAAATGTCTCTGGATGGATGAAGTGTTTGCAGAATCCCATTATTCCACTCCCACTCACTGCAGACAGACACATATGCAAAGGTGGTGGGAAAGCATCAAATCTCTCCTTTCCACCTGCTGCTCTCATTGCAACAACTGCTATGAATTTGAACAAGTAGCGAAATAATCACTTCAAAGCAGGGTTGATCTGAATTCACCAAAGTCAATGCATCCTTTTGGATTTGAAAACTCAGAAGTGATGCCTATACAACCATTAGACAATTTGAGGGAAAGCAGTTTGACACCCTGCCATTCCCCACGTACATTGTTTTGCAAGGGCGCAGCGGGGTCACCATCATGATCAGATTGTTTTTTCCTGACCTATCTTGTTCTATCTTTTTTCCTCCACGAATAGCCTAACTGGTTCAGAAACAGAACGCCAATTGCCTCCATGTATCTTGCTGTGGATCTTTGGGGGGAATGAATGGGATAAAATGTGACAAATACACCTGAAACATAATGGGAAGTGTGCTTTTAGTAATTGACATTTGTGGCAAAAGGTTACTAATGTCTGTTCGTTAATAAGGCATTTGTCTTTAGAAAGCATGTGCTGTATAAGCGCATTGTAAATTATACAGTTCTTTTGTGGCCTTAAAGACTGAGGAAGGTATGGTACCATAGATAACTGCTGTAGTAATTCCCCTGCACCTTTTAAACCTGAGGTAAATCTGATGTAATATAGACAGCCGACACAAGAGGGCAGCAGTTCACAATAAATGTAAGAAGGTTCGTCTGAACTGTAACTATTCTAATTAGATTTAAAGGAAAAATAATAGTTGTAACACCAGCAGTGAAAGTATTAGAATAGCAAAAGCTCCTTAAATTATACTGAGTATGAAATTAAATCATGACATTTAATTTCAGTATTTGGTGTAAAATTCAGTGATCATTTGAGCAAAGATCCACGTGGACAGGTGACATATTTCAACGAAACGGGACAAAATTCAACAGAAGCTGGAAAACTTGACCCATGTTTTAAAGCAACAAGGGTTAAATTGTAAAAGTTTAAATACAGAAACTGTGAATTTTAGGAGCTTTAGGATTATTTTCTACTTTTATTATTCAATAATCATAGGCAGTATTAACACAAGGGAGACACCACCACTACTTTTAATGGGGTCTCATTTGTAGAACCAGTGAATTTACTTGAGTTGTAGATATATCTGAGTAGAGCTTGGTAAAGTTACCTTCTTTTTTTTTTGACCTGCAACTCCAAGAGGATTTTGTCATTGGAATTCATTCCATAGAACTATGTATGCTACCTTGAGTTCATTGCAAGAAGGTGGGATATCATTAACGAATAAACTCCTATCAGTCCTAGCAAGCATAGCAAATGATGAGAGATGGTGGGAGTTGTAGTCCAACAGCATCTGGAAGGCCAGAAGTTCACACCTCTGGTATAAATGGGCAGTTCTCACTAACCATTGGAAGCTGTTGTTATCTGATGGTCATTACTCATCAACCCTGGAACAAGATGCACAATGTTGAAGATTGTAAAACAATGCAGATTTCAAACATCACTGCAGTGGACAAAGGTAGCTGGGAGAGAAAATACGCAGCAGAGGCAAAGAGCAAAGCATCACATGCCAGGCAGGATCTTTGTGATCTTTCTTTCTCTGATTCCTTTGGTCCTATGGCTATATCTTGAAGTGGAATGTAACCTAAGAATTACATATACTGCATCAAATATCATCCTTCAGATCTTTTTGCTGAGTAAGGCCTCACATTTCCTGAGCACATCTTCTGTTTTGTCTTTGATGATAAAGTATGTTAGGTGAATCACTTTCACATATTCTCAATCCTAAAGTTCCCCAATATCCTTACACCAGTTTTGTGCCTATGTATATATGTGTGCGTGTGTGTAGATATATATTATATATTACGGCTTCTTCCTTTGCTCTCTTTGTACATTAACAACCTAACCCAGACTCGTTCTTTTGTCATCTATCAAGTGTCTAATGGAGTAGTCAAGCCATTTTTGATGTCTTGGGTTCAGTACAGTTGAAAATTTTTAAAACACAATATTTTCCAGTAATGACTTTATAAGACTCAATATATGTGACAAAAAAAATCAGAGATATTTTAAGTTTTGAAAAGCAGAGATATTATCAATACAAAGCTATCAGGAAGAAAATAGTTTAAGAACCGGGCATGAAAGGGGATTTCTAAATTGTATCCTTATTTGCTGGTCTTGAGTCTCTGGTTTTTTGATAATGTAGTTTTCTGTTTTCAATTAAATAGAAAGATTAGGAACAAGATAGGTAAAAATAAAATATGGAAGTGAGGGAGGAAAGATGACAAGCAGGAGAGGGGAGTTTTGTTAATGACCACAGAATCAGAATTGGAAGACTAAATCAAATCTGTTGCTTGTTTGGAGAAATGTTTTTTTTCTCTCCAAAGAGAATCAGAATCATCTTTGTCTGCATAAAGTTTGTGTTGCTTGCACTTCAGCTGCAAATTGTAAGAATGCAAGTAATAAGTCCTCAAGAGAAGTTGGGGAATGGAATCTCCAAGGCCATCAAACAAATCACATAGGCACCATGTCAAATCCAAGCCATTTCTGTTTTACTTAGGTCCCATTGATGAATATAACAAAGCTGCAGGTGGATCAAGGAGAGCAAGATCCTTAGAGCTACAGAAATCTTGGCATGTGGAGTTACATACTGATTGTGTTACACAGCCCTTGTGTTGAATAACAGGATTGCACAGCCAGATACACAAATGTACTTCTTCATGGCAAGAGCACCATGTGCACAACTCTGTTTTTGTGACTTTGTACAGAATGCTGGCATTGTGTGTTAGATAAAAATGTCCAACTTCTTCCCTAGGGGATTCTGGCCCTCACAAAATACCCTAGAGGTCCCAGTACATATATGTAAGCATCGAACTTCCTACAATTTCTAGCAAAAAGCTATGAGAATAATTTGGTTTGACCACTATAGAAGTACACTAGTGGACTTGCTTTAATATTTTTTGCTCAAGCTAAAGCCACAGTTGCATGACATGGTATGCCAGGGATCTGCAGGAACCCATGCTGCCTAATCACTCATGCTTATAGGCAATAAGCCCAAATCACAGATCTTTACTTTGTGGTTTCTTTATCATGTCTTATGAACCAGCATACAGCTGTTGATCTGTTTTGTTCCTCTACCAACAATCCAGAAACTGAATCCAGAGTGCAGTTAAGTTTTCTTGCAGATTCTGTTTCTGGCTTGTTGGGAGGGCAACAGACTTGAATAGCAGTTGTGCCCAAGTTTATATGACATGATGACCGCTGCAGAGCTTTAATTTGTTTAGCTCCTCCCTTGGCAAGTGAGATCCAGCAACATTCCCACAGTGAGCTGCCTTACCATTTTGTGCAAACTGGACCCATGTCAACATGCAAGCACAGAGAGAATTTCTAAACTGAGTGGCCACTTCTCTGCAGTGGAATTGGGTGTTTCTTGACTATGCACCCCATGACTCCTGTTTGATATCCTGACTGTTGTGCTATAGGGTCCCCTAGAGTTCTACCTTGCCCCCATGTTATTTAACATATATGTCAGAGTGAAAGTTATGTGGCCCACCAGCTGCTGGATGGCAGCTGCATCATTCATTTTGGTGCACCATTAGCTCTGCTGGCTTGCAGTTGAGTAACATTTGGGAGGGGGCTATACGATTCCCACCCTTGCTGGCAGGGGTCATCTGGAGTTTTGGAAGCTAGTATCAGCAAAATGCTGACAACTCCTAATAAAATAACATATAGGAGTTACTGGTGTGGTAGTGCAGTATGGAGAAAATAGATGTAACTCCCCCTGTCAAAATAAAATACCCAAACATAGTCAGTTTAGGCATTTCAGAGGTGACATACGCCAGAGTCGAAACATATGTTAAAGAAACATTTTAGCTATTGTAGCGTCTATTGATGGTTATCAAGCAACACATGTGGTGTTTCATGAATTACCCAATTGTAGCAAGTCTTGTGACTTTAGTGATTGTAGAAGAATGAAAATATCATCCATTTGTACTTGAGAATGAACTTCAGTTTTTAACAATGAGTAAAACCAGGAGGGATAGTGATTTATGTTGTATAAAAGGGTCAGATTTTAGTTGATTGGACAATGTTCTTCATTTAACCCTCCATACTAGAGTGTCCCCCCCTCCAAAAAAAATCTTAGAACTTAGAGTAGCTTTGCCTAGATACAAGTGCTTGTGACAGCACTCAAGAAATATTTGTCTAGGCTAAAGTTCTTCATATTTCCCCTCTCTTAAGTGCCTGGGTGATTAGAAAAGCAAAATGATTTGTAACTGGGACATGAGATTCACCCTGTTTCCCTGTTCCCTTTAGAAATTCTAGAACTCTTACCAGAACACAAAAAGAAGCATGTGTCTCTGTGTGTGTGTCTGTGTGTGTACATGCGCATATATGTGCCTTCAAGTCACCTGTGGCAACCGCATGAATTTTTATGGGATTTTCTTAGGCAAGGAATACCTCCTTCTGAAATACAGCAGAGTATTGAATTAATTTGGCAGAAACAATTAGTTGAGAGGGCAAGTGATAGAGCCTGTAAAATGGGAATCATGTGTAGGAAAACATTCATTTGAACTACATTCCCCCACCCACGCAAGACAGCTATGTTATTATTTTAATTAAGTCTTAACATTTAGTTACGTTAAAATCAGTATTCTGATTAACCCACACCCATATCTAATTTTATCTTTATCCTATCAAAAAAGCCAATTAATGTAATTATTTTATTGAGCATTTTGTATTAAGATCTAATAACCGTGATAGATTCTTGTTCTGATGTACATTCAGAAGGGCCACCAAAGCCTATAATGGAACAGGAGAGGTAAAGGGGGAGCTTTTTTTCCACATAAGAAGTACAGCAAAACGTTGCATTTCGATTTGCCAGTCTTTATTTATTTTGATTTTGGATTTGGATTTAATTGCCTGTATCCTAGTACATTATCTAATTACACATACCAACGCTGAACTGTCCAAACAAGAAATCTTTCAAGAACTTTAAAAGTAGAAAGATAGAGCTGTTGTTGCCAAGAGAACATGGATTTATGTTTTATTATTTATTTTTACTTTTGTTTTGTTTTTTTACTCTTGGTAGGTGGATTTTTTGCAACTTTTATTAAACCACTGATGGCAGGGAAAAAAATCCTTTCATAGCCAAGGGCTATGTAGCAGAACAATGAAAAATGTATGCTCTCCTACAGATGACAGTAGCTTATCAGAAACTGGAAGGCAGTATGGTAGACATGATTTGTAGGCAGGCTTGGACAACTTCAGTGCTTAGTTTCTAATGTGGGAAATGCCGTAGGGTCTGTCTGGAAAATCCCAGACAGAAGCTACTTACAATGACTGGGTCAGTTCTGAGTTGAAGAGGCTATAATAATTTCCTTATGTGTTTTTCTTTTTTTTTAATGTAGGTTACCTTTCGAACAAGAATCTATCACTGTAACATTAACAGCCAAGGAGTGATCTGCCTGGACATCTTAAAAGACAACTGGAGCCCAGCATTAACCATTTCTAAAGTTCTCCTCTCCATTTGCTCACTTCTCACAGACTGCAACCCTGGTAAGGCTCCTGAAATGGAGGGCAGAGGGAAACAGTAGCTGTCACAGAGGTGGTTGGTTTCAAGGCTTCCATTTGCACAAGTTCCTTGCCAGTCCGTATAGCCTGCAAGATTAATTGCACAAAACCAGTGTGTACCGTTCACATGGGTGTTATGCAGCAAGGTGGCCAACACAGGAGTGTCCCATGGCAGAAGAATAGCTGCCTCTTCCCAGTTCAGGAATTCAGGAATTTAAGCTGCTCCTTGGATGGGTCCTTAAATTAAGATTGGTCCCCACTCCCACTACTTTTTAAAGTACAGATCTTTCAGCTTAGGCTTTTAAACCATTCTAACAGTTCATTTTGCATTGCTTTAATGATGATGTTTGTTAGCTTTCTCAAATGCTGTTTTTAATGGGAAAAAATGTAATAAATAAAAGTGAGAAGTTCTTTTAAGTTTTTAAAGAACTTTTTAAAGAGTTGTCAGAAGTTACATGCAAAATGTCTCTATGCTGATCTTGCTCTTGCTTCTCAACTGCTCACTCCTCTTTCCTGTGACTCTTCCCAGTTTCAGCAATACCACATCATCTGGCACTGCTTTTTCCTTTCCCTCAATCCATTTACCAATCTACTTCTCCATCCAGCCTAGATTTATGGTCATGAGGACATCTTACGAACCTGTAGCTTTTGCTGCTTCTTGCCAAGGGCATATTTCCAAAAACAGCACAAGAAAAAACATAGGAAAATATTTGTTTTTAAAAGGCAGGAAAGACAAAGAGAAAATTGAAATTCCAATAAGGCAGAATATTCATCCCCCATAAGCACATCAGCTGTAAAAACAAAACTATCTTGGTAGGATAGCTGAAGCTATAAGATTGTTTTCTAATTTGTTGTCTTAAATAATTAGGAGACCCTGAAACCTTCATGAGAAATAGTCTTTGCTTCTCTGTAGGCAGTGCAGTAAAGAAGTTTTCAGTGCAATATTTGGCTTTTGTGGCAGTGATTTTTGATACCCCCTGTACACTGTATGCAAGGATTTGAATAGCTTGTGTATATAATTTTGTTCAAGTGAATCAGCCAGATGCCCAGCTTCAAAACAATTGCACTGATACTGTTTTAGATTTTTGAAATAAAAATGGCAAATAAATATACTTCATAACAATTTCTGATGGTATATTTCCACATGGAATATAGGAGGCCCTGTGGCGCAGTGGTTAAGTGCCAGTACTGCAAGCCACAAGGTTGTGAGTTCGATCTTGCCCGGCTCCAAGGTTGACTCAGCCTTTCATCCTTTCGCAGGTCGGTAAAATGAGTACCCAGCTTGTTGGGGGCATGTATAGAAATGTTTCAAAATACATGCTATTTGTAAGTTGTTTGCCACCTCGATCCATATGGAGAGGCGGGATACAAATAAATAATAATAAAAAAAAACATGGAATATACCCATAGGTTTACTAAAATTAATGCCAAATGAAACTCAAAAGTTCCCATCAACTTCCCCACTGATCCTCCACTTATTTAGTAGCATTTTTTTCATTTTTAGTAATTTTTACAAATATTCTAGTGTGAACAGAAATCTGGAATGTGAAGTCTAAATAATATACAAAATTAGAATATTCTAGTACAGTCCCAAGAGTTGTGCATGGTTGCTAGGAATCTGGAAAACAACTATTTTATGAATTAAATTTTGTTAATCACTGTGTTGCAATGGGTAGGGTATCGGATTGGGGCTTGGGAGATCCAGGTGCAAGCTACTAGTAGACTATGAAACTCTCTGTGAATGACTTTGGACCAGTCCTCTCTCAGCCTGATCTACCTCACTAGGTTATTGCTGTGAAGGAAAAGGTCGGGAGCACTGTTCATGCTGCCTTGAGCAACATAAATGTAGGATGGCATTCATGATCGCAGTTACACATTTATAAGTGATTTGTATTCATGATCCCTATGTTTAATAGCGTAAGGAATACATAGAGAGTGTAAAAGTCCCCCAGTCCTGACTTACCAGGCATAAGCTGCTGTGAGCAACAGGGGGTCTGTTCTGTCAGTTGGGGTGCAACAGATTGACATTTTTCCCATAAGCAATCTCTGGTGCAAGGCAGAATTGTGACAGGGATCCTCTTTCTGACTGTTTCACTGGTGATCACTTGTGCAAACGAGGTGGAAATGTCTGTCTGCGGCACCCCAACCAACACGCAAACAGACCCCCCTCATTCACAGAGGCTTATGCCCAGTAAGTCAGGATCAGGGTGATCGGGCCAGGAGATGCTACATTGTTAGGTATACTTAGTTAACTATACTTAACTAAGTAGCTGGTCTAGAATATTGGCCATAAGTAATACAAATACACAAATATGTAAGCAGTAGAGTATTGCCCTCTTGAGGGCACACTTCCTTTTAATGATAGTCAAAAGTGTGCTGTATCCATAGAAACACCAGTTGTCCACTCTCACAGTCACACAGAAGGATGTTCCACATTACAATGGAAAATTAAGACAAAAGATCTGTCAGTTTGATCACTGTGTTTGTGCTTTATATGTTCCTATCACATTTGAGCTTTTCTTTCAGTGTTTCTCTTTTCTTTCCCAAAGATCTATGATTAGCTGGGATTTATTTTATTTTTATTTCATTTTCAGCTGACCCCCTGGTTGGAAGTATTGCTACTCAGTATATGACTAACAGAGCAGAGCATGACAGAATGGCCAGACAGTGGACCAAGAGATACGCTACATAAACTGGATTTTTGTCAAACCCTTGCGTTAAATCGTCTGTGATGGAAAGAGCTGCTTAGGGGTGGGACAGGGAAGGGGAGAAACGGATAAAGAGTAGGGTATTTCTATAACAGATTTTATTCAGTCTTTTATTTCCTAAGATTTTGTTGTTGTAACTTAAGGTATCTTGCTACAGTAGACAGCTAGAATGGGGAATAGCATATTTTAAGACTGTCATTAGTTCAGCAATAGTAGCTCTGATATAGCACCAAGAAGAATGTAACCTACTTTGACAATTGGAGGGGATGGGTGGGAAAAGGGGTGTTTGGTTACTTGTGATAGGTAAAAGATTAAAACAGCTTAATTTTGTACAGGTACATATATTTGGCATTTATGTAAAAGTTCTTTCAAGAAGACTTGCTATGTGCATTTTTTTTTTTGGTTTGTTTTATTTTGTAAAAAGATGTTGGGAATATTTCCGCCCCCAGGGAGGTGGGAGAGTTTGGTATTTAACAAATCCTTTTAAAAGACTGCCATCTGATTAATATGAAATATGGGGGTGTGGCTATATGCTGCCTCACCTAGAATAGGGGAAGTAGTTAATGTATTCATTTTTCTATGCCAAGTTACCTTTGTGAAAATAAAGGTTTTAATTGGGACTTAGGGCAACCTGTAGTGAAATACCTTAAGCTGTTTAACTGTAAGGCGTGGAATAGGAGTCACTCAGTGGATTGGTTGTATGTTGTGGGCTACCTAAGTCTGCATTTGTTACTGTGCTAATAAAAAATATGTACAAAAAGCTCACATCTCTTCCTTTGTCATGTTGAAATAGCTCTTCTAGCCCAACAAAAGAACAGCACAGTGAAATCTGTTTATGAATGACACACCATCAAAAACACAAAATGTTCTCTCTATCAACAGTGGAACTTCCTGACTGTAAGAGCTGTTTAACAATGGAATAGACAGCCTTGGAGAGTAGCTCCCTTCTTTTTTGGTTTTTAAGGACAGGTATCCGAGGAATGCTTTAGTTGTATATTCCTGCTAGGGATGTAATTCTTCACCAAGTTTCTTCTTGAAGTTAACAATGAATAATTTCTGCAGTTTTCTACCCACTGCAGGAAAGTATTTGAAAACTAAACAATTTTTGAAGGCTGTTTACAAGTCAGGACTTATTTAGTGCAAAATTCACACATGGTTCTTTTGCAGAGAAAATAGCATTTTTTGCAGTGTTACGTCCTGAACTGCGAAGCCCAGAATTCAGCCCAGAATTCCTCTCATCAGGTTTTCTTAATACTTAAAAAAAAAAAAAAAACTTTTCAACCATTTTGCAAATATTTCAAATAGGTTCCTTCTCTAATTTCTGCAGGGCAGGAGGTTGGACTAGATGGCCCTTGTGATCTCTTCCAAATCTATGCTTCTGTAATCTTGCTTAGTTTGTGTGATTCCATCCATTATGTTGTCTCTGCCTCCATGTTAGAGTCCAGCATATGGTGTAGGGATGGAGAACATGTGACCCTCTTCAGCCCTAGCCAGTAGTAAGGAATCATGGATGTTGTAGTACTACATCTAGAGAAGGGAGAGCAACACTGGGGTGGGGGGGTCACACTACCCATTTCTGGGGAGCAGAAGGAGCATCATATCATTCACTGTTGCTTCTAGGACCTCTTCCAGCTTTTTTGTTAGCTGTTTAGGAGGGGAGGGCACAGTCTTTTGAAGTACATTTTGAAACTGGCTGGTCTTCATGGGAGGGCGCATGCTGGGGCTTTGAGGGGATAAGCAGAGATACCAAAGACTGAATGTGGCCATGGCCATGTGATTTCTATGCCCAATCTAAACATTGCACATTTCCAATCCCTAATGTAATGTATCAAACAATAGGCTATGTTCCTGGATCATCCGATGTAGCTATTACTGACAGTGCCATAATTCCCCAAAAACTACATTTTCAACAAGGCAGTGCTCTAGCCAAAGGGATTCCAAGGCCCTACAAACTGGAATGCTGAGAAATGATGTCAGCAGTGCTTTCCCTGTTATAGGGTGTGTTGAGAACAAGCAGGTGGAGAGATCCCCTGGAGTTTTGCTGCAACTTCTCTCAATGTGCGCCAATCCACAGAAACTTCAGTGGGGTGCTACCTAGCTGAAAAGGTAGGGTATGGGCTTCATATTTGGACATTAACAGCCGTAAACATGAATCGGAAAATTTATGAGGTAGCACATCCAGATTATGATCTCCTAACTATTGAACAGGATGCCATTGAACAGTATTCTAATTGCATGTTGTCAAATTACAGTAATTCATAAGCACACCTATATTGTGGCCCCTCAAAATATTTTCCATGGTTAGTTTTAATAGAAGCCTTCCAGATTTGGCACCGTGGTCTAAAGTGTGGGAATAGTGATTCCAACACCCAGCAGCCCATTGGAATGCTGGGTGAGGCCATCCAACGATCTCTGGAGGGCCACTTGATTCCCATCTCTGCTCTGATTGGAATGCTTCAAGAGAAGGAAGCTGTAGTTGTTTCCACAATAAAAGGAATGGTACAGGTGCTATACATTCATCTTCGTTCTGAGAAAGTGAAGTGGTGAGAAATAGCAAAATCTCATGAAACCAATTCAAGAGCTTAAGGGAAATGCTGAATATGTATCATTATTGCAAAATCAATCAATACACTTAATCAATAAACTGTTCAACATACTCTCAGAAGTTTCATCTAAGTCTTCCTTATTGGGGAAATTCTATACAAGAAGGAAGCTATTGGGATGAGGTACCCGCCCTTTCCTACTAGGGTCCTAGAGCTAGCCTGTGGTCAAGGCCTGATGGGAGTTGCCCAATATCTGGAGAACCAAGCTGATAACCCTATTCTGAAAAAGAGGCTGGGTATGGGTACTGGCCAAATGAGAAAAGTGTTGCTTACATCTTCCACATTGCTTGCACATACATGCATTTTTACCAAGGTTATATGGAACAGTGGAACACACCACAACCCAATATGTGCCTGAAGGCTAATTCACAGTGCGGATCATCCTAGACGGGGATTTCAGCAGCATATGCTATGTCCCACTAAGTCTTTTCTCCTTTCTCTTTAAAGTTATTTTCAGTGATCATTACCAAATTGATATGGTATCTATACTTACCAAAATCATAACAAATATTAAAAATGGATACAAACCCTTCCTAACTTGTCAGTCTTAATCAGCTTTACATATTACATTTTTCTTTTTTATAAATTGATCATGATTTCTCCTTAAACACAATGACTTCAGCTATAGAATCCATATGACCACCAAAATGAATATTCTTGTTATCATTTGCTGCAATTTATAGTATGTATTGCTCTTCTTTCCCTTTTGAATATTAGAATCTTTTTCTAATACCCACTGTAGGGACGAGAAGACCCTAACATAATGAGAAGTCATGTGACTCACACTTTAAAGAAGGTCTCAGTTCCAAATGTATAAATGCGGCTCACAGACAGTTAAGACTAGAGCCTGAAAAAGTCATGGGGGGGCATAGTTCCCAGAATCCTCAGCTGGTGTGACCAGTTCTGGACATCTATGTTAACTTTACAGCAAAACCATCCTGGTTGACATCAGAGCAAAGCTATGCAGTTAGTATCCCAGTTTAAAGGGAAGCAAAACAACTCTGTAAAGAAATAGGTGACCCATTGACTAAGCGGAAAAAAAACAAACAGTTACCCAAGTGACATGGGTGGGTTAGGCAAGCCCAACACAAACAAAAAATACTGAGTATCAGAGTAGTGAGCTGGAACCTGACCTTTCTTGCTAACAGCTTGAATCTCAGGTTTTGAGATCCCCTGAACATTGAAGTACAAATGATTTAGTCTGAAGGTATCTTTTATTCATGGCATGGGATCATGGTAGCAGTGGAGAGCAATGTTGCTATAAATATGTGAACTCAACCCTATTTTCAAACCATTAGTTGTAAACCTATTTCCTGCCTGTGGAGAAGAGGAAAGAGTGATTCGGTGCTAGCCTAAACATGAAAGCAGGGGCTGACTAGTATGCAAATAAATCATGCCCACACTCAAATAGAAGGTGTTTCCTGAAATTTTAACTGAAGAAAATGAAAAAGAGAACTACAGTCAGAGTTATAACCGAAATCAGTAAAACAAGCATGCTATCAGACCACACAGGCTCTGAAAGAATGACAACATAAGAAACAGGCCAGTCTGAAATGCTGAACTGTGAACGAAGGAGGCTTATAACATTCTCAGATAAATAAAGCAAGCTTTAGTGTGACACTTCTAAACCTTCTACTACCGGTTATCTAAGGCTCTAGAGAATGTGAATTTGGTGACAAGTTACAGGTTTAACTAGACAACTACAATCAGTTGAATATGGGTCTGCATGTGTACGCTGCATAGAAATCTCATGGAATAAAAACATATTAAATGGGGCATAATAGGGAAATAGCTATTAAATGGGGCATAATAGGGAAAACCTGTCTGTCAGCATGGCCACACTGCCAGTTGATTTGTTTGCAACCACAATTCAAAGTATTGAGAATTACCTGTAAAGCCATAAATGTCTTGGGATCTGACTACTTCCACATGAGCCTATAAAAAGCTTTCCTTGTCTAACAAAGGATACCACTTGAAGTGAAGCAAGAGTTGACTGGGAGACAGAATTCCTTGATTGCAAGCCCTCATGTATAAGACATTCTTTCATCACCCTTGAAATCTTTTCTGCACGCAGAGATTACTTTATTGGCCCAGGTGTTCTTAGCAACATTTTCAGCTCTGTTTTTATGGTGAATTCTGTGGCTGATGCCTTTGTGCTTTGTTAAACTGGAATATTAAATATTCAGCTTGTTAAATATTCAGCTTTGTTAAACTGGAATATTAAATATTCAGCTTCTTAAGATATTAAATGGCAGGCAATCCTACTGAATGTTGGCTTACAAAGGAAACATAGATGATTTTTTAAATGTTCTTTTTCTTTCACGTACTCCCCAAAAGGAGAGTATCTGCTGAAGTATTTAATACAAATCCCAGTGGAGTAAGACTTTATATGCCTCTGACCCATCCTTTGTGAAAAACTTCCCTCTCTTCTAGTATGTGCATCATCAAACAAATGAGAATGTCAAGCAGCAAAATCTTACCATGTGGAAAGTCTGCTCAGAATTCTACCAGCCATATCCACTTCCAGGATACCCATGCCATCCCTCCTCCCCAAGTTTTACTGTTTCCCCCCAACATCCAGTTAGCACTCAATATCCAGTTATAAATGTTCTGCCCTCGTTAAAGTCTTTTTTCCCCCTGAATTTTTAAGGGCCAGTGGATACATCTGGAAGTCTGAATGGTTGTCTTGCATACTGTCATAAAAACTGCTATAAATGCTAGGGTTGCCCAGTCACAACATGGCAGTAATGGGGAGGTATGGGCAATCACAAAATGCCCATTTCCCAGATGGCAAAGACTAAACTAAAATTAACTCGCCCAGGAACCTAGAGGCAATATACAAATGCAATCAGGCCTCCAAAATATGAAACCCATCTTTTTACGCTCAGTTATTTTTAACACAGAGGAAAACTGGAAAGATTCAGAAGCATGTACTTGGCCAAGGAATTTAGTAAATGGCAGAACAGTAGTCTATAAGTCCTAAATGCCAAATCCCACATTTGCTCTTACAAAGAAGCTGCCTTGGATCCCATTTGGGAGAAAGGTGGGATGTAAATTAAATCAATCAAACACACACACAAACAAAACAAAACCCAAATCCTCACTTCATAGACAGCAACAAAGGCAATGCAGAGAGAAACACACAAACACAAGGAAGACTCTACCACCACAAAGCCCTCCAAAATCAGGGCAGGCAAACACAAGCATACAGACACAGACATGAAAAACATAAACTTTGTCAAAACACTGTATCAACAAGCCACATCCCTCAACTCACGCAAAAAGCACATATACACAGAGGCCAGCCCCCTCCTACCACACTATACAACAACAAAACAAATAAGTTGACACAGAACACGAGCTAAACACCTCCCTTTGCTCCCAATCGTTGCTTCATATAGAAGACTCCACATGCCCTCATCACCCTTCTACTTTCTTTTTCTTTTCTATTGACCAATTGGGCACAGTAATGTAGAGACCAGAGTTTGGGGATGCTATGCTTTTGGATAATGACTCCTAGAATCTTCTAGTCAGCCACTATCCCAAACTGTAGTAGAGTGAAAGGATGTCCTCTGGAAAGCCATGCTACTATGGACCCTTGCAGTGCATGCTGAGATCTAAAATGAGACACTTGTTCAAAATACAGCAAATACTTGCTATTTCCTTTAATTTCCTTTGGGTCAGTCAGTGGAGACATCCTTCAACCCCTGTACAGCCGAGGTTCTAAGATTTCCTCAAGTTGGCCAAACATTTTCTAACCCTGTCATATTAGAAGTAATCTGTCTGCTGAAAGCACGTGCTAGGAAACCTGGTGCACAACACATTCCTTGAATGGACATTTATCTTATTATCCTTCCTGCCATTGCTGTTACGAGTTGCTGTGTATTGCTTTCCAATACACAGACTTAAAATGTAGTCAGCAAATAGGATCTTGGGAGTGATCACGGTAATGCCCTTCAAAAGCCACTATGCATTTATTCCACCTTTGCCTCCTTCTTGGAATTTTTGTAGGAAGAAACAAGGGAAGAATTATAGGCTTCAAATGGGTTATAAATGGAAGCCAAGGTACATTTCCATAATTCAGACAGGATGACTACACAACAGTTTCATCTGAAAACACCCTAAGGTACCTTTCTCCTCAGTGCCCTGTTAAGGACCTGCTACCTTATGTCTACAGAATGAACAGATTATTAACAGACCACTATGACCCATGCAGTGCTTTTATGCAGAGATTTTCAAAACCATTCTCGCCCCTGATCTCCCAGGCTATTCGACAGCTTTAGAAACTGACGGGGATCTGAAAACTGAATACAGAGGGTTTTTACCAACAGCAGCTTGAAACACTGTTAACGCTTCATGAAGTGCCAAAGGAACAGCAAAATGAAATGCCTGCCTCAGCAGGAGGAGGACCAGACAACTCAAGTCACTCATCCCTGGCAGCATAGTTTTTAGCTGTCATCATTATTGCCTTTGGTCTTCCATCCGGACAAAGGAAATGCTGATTTGTTTTGGGACTGAGAGAGTTTGCTTGCTAACACCATGAAGGGCTCCATCAGTGTCTTCCCATCTGTTGCTGTCACTTCCCACAGCTTCACCTTCTCCAGCCGGGCCCACTGCTGTGCTATTTCAGTTTCTACTTGTCTCTCCTCCAAAAGATCTGTCTTATTGCCTAAAACAACAACTGACCCCTGAAAAGAATGAAACAATAAATCAAAATCCTGGAAGGGAAGGCTCAGTGGTAAAGCATACGTTTTGCATCAAGAGCCAACATAGCAATGAATTTTAAGGAGAAGGGAGTTAAAGGTCCCAATCGCTGAGGTCTGGGCAACCACTTTTATTCCAGTGTAACAGGATGAATGGGCTGAAGGAACCTGTCTTGCATTGCTTTGTCAGCTCAGGCATTGCCTATGTTCAGTGTTGTATCTTATTCAACTTCATATTACACAAATGGATCAGGACTTAATCATATTCAGAGTAAGCCCATGAGCTTAACTTAGTCATTTCTCAAACCCCATTGAGCAAGTTGGCCTACTCTAATCCTGACCAAAGGCCTTATCACACAGCACTTTTAAAGTGCTATTATTCCACTTTAACAGCCATGGCAACATCCTATGGAATCATGGGATTTGCAGTTTAGGGAGGAACATTTTGCATTCTCAGCCAGAGAGTTCTTAGGCCTCCCAAAACTACAAACCCCGGGATTCCACAAGATGAAGCCATGACAGTCGAACTGGAGTAATAGTGCAGTGTGATAGTGAGCCAAACCTGGCTCTAACCCTATATTTTTTAAAAAATAAATATTTAGTGTTTTTCAATAAACATGGACATTTTGCGGCATATTGGGCCATTCTGAAGAAGCTATGCCTATCAAATTGGCACAGGGATTTTATGAAACAACAAGAACTGCTGACAACTTTTAAAAATTTATAAGCAGAATCAGATTGCATTTGCAATGACAGTTATCATTTCTAAAGGGATTGAGCCTGGCAACCTTCAGAAAAATAGGTACAATAAACTTTGTACAAGAGCAGTACACACAGTTTGGAAATTTCAAACAACAATAATAATCCTTTTCTGTCTTTATCTGGAAAGTAATCCTTATTAAGATGACATATAGCTTAGAAGAGCAAAGAACAATTTAAAGCTTTTTATTTATTTATTTATTTATTCTCAACTGGCACTAAAAGTCACAGAAGGTCCAGTCTGATAGGAGGAGCATACTGCAGTGAGGGTCAAAGGACAAGAACATCCAGGATTTTGCAAGCAAGCAGCCAGTGCTACACTCTCCCAGGTTGCACCAACTAGACACAGCTTGAAGGTTATCTTGAACATTTATTTCTGGTCTTTTAGCACCAATAAAACTGCTGCAGCTGAAACACAATTCAACTTATATAACAACCAGTTGTAGAAGACAAGTAATATTAATACAGCATTAAATTCAAAAGTCCAAGATGTTCTAGAAATAGTGACTCAAAAAGAAATGACTGGAATCAGATTTAGAAAAGGCCCACTAAGATCAGTCCTTGGAGTAACTTAAATCTTCCAGATTTTATGGGATCTGTTCTAAGTATGACTAAGCCTGGATCCAACCCAATACCTGAAATATCAGTTATTTCCAAGTCTCTGACTAAAGTATTCTTTGCATCACATTGGACATGATTTGAGAAACATCTAAAAGTAATGGCAAGGCGATATGTAAACAACAATCACTAGCCTTCAGAAAAGTACTTTAAATGATTTAAATGCTGCTCTTCATCTCCTGCAGAACATAGTATAGGAATACAGTTACAAGCTACAGGATTATTCAAGTGGACAACCCCAAATCTCGCAGAGAGTTAGGCATGTCATAGACCTTGTATCTATTTAACTGCACAGGAGGGTATGACTCTGAAATAACTCATTCTTTAAAATAATTTGCTATTCAGATTGCTCCCAGCTTATTTTAAACCGACAGCTTTCTTTTTGTCTCCTTTTATAATGAAGAGATTGTTCTCTTTCACTCTCCCAGCTTGACTACTACTATCCTCTTTCTTCTGTTTTACTTCTAAGCTTCATCTTCCATTTTGAATTCTGCTACCTGTGGCTCTCACACTCTTTGATCCTTTCTTACTTTTACCCGCTTTCTCTATCTGCCTTGTTCTTCCCGCTTTGCAGAAACTCCTCTTGCCTAAAAGTTATAAAGAGTGTTCTTTCTCTTTTTATCTCAAAAATCTCATCTTAAAGCACTTTATACATATTATATGACATCTCAATCTTCCCATTTGCAAAACATTCACCTGCAGTGCTCATATGCTCTTGAGGAATAAGATATCAGAATTTTTGGTCTCAATCAATAGAGGCTACCAAGACAGAAAATGTCCAAGGCCAGCCTCAAATACATTGCTGCCTAAGACAAAAATGTACCCCTTTTCCATTCTGCATACAAAAATGAATGAGATTGTTAGTTAACTGTGACAACACTACTAGCAGATCAGTAACCTGCTAAATTACTAGTAGGCTAATTCAGGGGCACAGGGCTAGCCAAAGGGCACCTCAGTCCTGACCCACAACATCTTCTTATAATGGCCTGTCTTCCAAATCTGCCATCTCACTCTACCTAACGCTAGGGCTGACTCTGGCTAATAGCTGAAATCCCAAAGGAGAGTTTCACAAGTGAAATGGGATAACTCTGCAGCAATCGTGGCAAACAGAGACAAAAGTGAGAGGGCAAATGAAAGACATATTTCTACAAATACACATATACTCCTCAGTACAGATGTGCTGTTTTACAGCACATTTTGCACAAGTTCATATTTTACATGTGAATAGATTTTCTGATAAAACCCAAGGCAAGAGCATCCTGCACTGGAAGTATCAACTCATACTGATTCATCTGATTGACATTCTTTTGTGGTTTTTCCCAACTGTGAGTAAGCTCTTCTTGGAATGGTATCAACCACTCCTGGCAGCAGCTTTTTTAAAGAGAACCATCTCTCATTAGACTCAGTGCCATTTCTCAGATAGTCCTTCCTTTCATACAGAGTAAGAATCATGTGGTCCTCATCCTGAACTGCAGCTCCAGTCCTCCATGGGCTTTACTGACCAGGGCTCCTGGGACTTGCACTCTAAAAACATCTGGAGGGCCATATGATTTGCACTGTGCCCTTAGCATAAACCTTAATTGAAAGAGCCTTACTAAGATGCCTTCCTTTGAGAAAATTTTCATGCTTCTCACTAAGCAGGCTGCTGTCCTGTATTTAGGGAAACAGATTGCCAGATTCACCCAAGCTAATAGTGCTGTTGACAGCCAGCATTTGTCCTTTACAATTGTGTTCAAAACTGTTTTAAAAGAATGTTTTAAATACACATTTTGTCATACATCATTGGGTGGGAGCGGGTAGGCATAGGAGTAATCAACAAATAATTTTAATGAACTAACATAATCATCACCTCCCACCACCCTGAATGCCAATATACAACTTACAGTTGACATAATATGACTTGGAATTCATTTACATGTTACAGTAGGATTCTTTTTCTGAGAAGTACCTGCCACTGTTTTCAATAAAATTTAACACCAAGAAAATGTGTTTAGAATGACTGTGGCTGTAATCTGACTTAAACATACCTACCAAACTTCCTTAAAAACAGGACTTCAGTAATGGTTAATTTTGCACAGATTGTAACAATAAATATTTATACTAACTGACTAAAAGCTATGTGCATTTATGGAAATGTATTTTCTCTGATTCTAATCTGGTATGTACTTTTCAAGACTCTTAAGGTAGCTTTCTTCCCATCAGACTCTTCTTTATGTGGGATGTTTCCAAACAGAAAGCTGCTAGAGCAAGCCATCCAAGGACACTGTGTAGTTGTTCTGTCTTTCCTTAACAAATTTTTGTGCACCTAGTGTGCAGTGGGGGAGGTCAGAGGACATGATAGAAAACACAGGAGAGTTCCAAATGGAAGATGAAGATGTCTGGATTCCATGTAAAATTCCATTAATGTTGCGGGGCAACTGATTGATTTGTATCCTTTGGTCACATTTTGGAAGAAAGATAGGATATTAATTAATCCATTCATATTCTGCACTTCCTCTCAGTAGCACATGTGTGAGCAACAAGTGGGATCTTTTTATCACATGCTGTGGACTTGTGAAAATCCTGGAATCAAATAAACTGTATGGTGTAAAAAAATTTGAAAGTTTACATTCAAAGTTCAACTAAAACCTTAACAACATTTGTTGGGATTGATGGACAACCAATTTGAGAAGCATGGTAAGATACGACGATACATGACCACTGTGATCATGGTATGCACAGAAGTGGAACAATATAGCAATTCCAACAAAAGAGGACTGGTTAATAAAACTAATGGATTTAGCAGAAATTGATAATTTAACAGCACTGATAAAGAGAAAAATCATCAGTGACTTTCTAAAAGTCTGAAAACCTTCGATAGGCTTTTTGATGGATAAAGAATACAGTATGTTAGCTGTAGGCTTTGACTATTAGTATATCTAGAAAAATAAGCAGTTGAAGTACTTGAATAGTATTTGCAATTGGAAAGGTTATTTTATATTTTCATGTATAATCTGTGTTAAGGAAGCTAGAAGTCAAATGTATACAGTACTATTTTTTCATTGTTCTTTATTATTTTTGCTTTTGTTTATTATCTTTTTTTCTCTGGTTCTTCGTTGTTTCTTCTTTGTATGTATGCATTTTGACTCTCTATTCTATTGAAAAATCCTTAATAAAATAATAATAAAAAATCCTTAATAAAATTTGCTCATTTGCCCCTCCTCCAAAAAAACTGCTGCAAAAGATTATGATTTCTTGGTTGGCCAACTGTACCACACTCAGTGAACCTCCTTCCTCCATTCTTGTCCATTTCCTTCAAATCCCTCCCCCAGCCCCCAAATAAGCCTACTACCAGCAAATTCCTCTGCTCTAGAACACAAAGCAGAACTAAAAAAACCCTTTCTAGATATATGGAATAGATAATGATAATGAAAATGATAACGATAATAGATAATGAAAATCAGCAGTGCTAAAGCAACAGATACAACCATCTTAGCAATTCTTACATTATGAAATGAGACAGACCAATGATGTCCACTGATGATTCTATTAAAGAGAGGATACAGCTCAGCCTCAAAAAATAAACACAGGGCTGATTTTCTAAACCAGATCAATAGTGATGCCCTGCCCTCTTCATTACTGGAAAAAGTTCTCAGTTATAATGTGACTCTATTTATTTTTCATTCTGAAGAATTTAGACCCATTTGGGACACTTCCCAAGGTTAAAAAGCAAAGGTTTTAAGCAGATGCTGTGGTATAACTGATATTCCAATGCTACTCCAATTACTATCCTGTACTCATGCTCATGCCAAAATGAAGCTCCCTAGTGCTAGTTAAGCTGATGGGCTCTGGGGCCCTTGGCCACTTCCACATACTATCTGCTTCTAGCTCAGAGCAGAATTTGGAGATAATCTCCTCCTACATATCCCTGCTCTGAAACACACACACAGAGAGCACAGAGGGACCACCTGAAGGCCAGCTACTTAGCAAATGCACAGCTTTCCTACTGGGTTCCATTGGCTGCTAGTGGTTCCCATTTCAGAGGAGCAGTGAATCCACTCCAGGTTGTAATACAGGCATTAAAGGAGCTATCCAAGGTGCAGAACCCTATCCTCAAAATACGATCAGCGTACTGCATAGCTCCTTTAAAGCTACACCAAAGTCACAGCTGATTCACTGCTCCATTGGCATAGGAGTCGGTGGCTGACAATGCCGATTGCTAAAGCACAATAGTTGAAATTACATAGCTGATTCCATGAACAACATTGCAATGTATTTAAGTACCATGTACATACATGCAAGTTAAATATATGCAAAGACTCAAGAGAACTACAAAGCTGTGCTGTCTGAAACCAATGGGAGTTGCAGTTTAACAATATCTGGAGGCCTACATGTTCACTGTTTCTCTTCTGTACAAGAAATCCATCTAACTCCAGCAAAGGAAAGCTGATTGTAGAAAGGAATGTATTTCTAGCACTAGTAAGCATTTAAATACGTTATACTCTAAACAGCAAGGGCTGGGAAACTGACACTCCAGATGGTGTTACACTGCAGCTCTCATCAGCCCTAGTACAGGTAGAGATGAGGAGTGATGGGAGTTGAGGTTCAGAAACATCTGGAGGGCTATACATTTTCGACTCATTCACTATAGGCTCTGAAACTATGGGATTTGTGAAAGCTTTCCAAAACAATCAGGGTAGAAGAGCTGTCCACTTCTCACAATCCATGTCACTCATCAATTGTCATGCAAGAAGTTACCTTCTACATATCATACTACCCTTCCTATGCTTGAATTTACAATTCACAACATTAAGCTACATTTAGACTTAGTTATTTTAGAATGACAGTACGTCATATCTATTTACAATTAAATCTGGATGTAAGGCATAGCATTTAGGATATAAGGCAATATTTCTAATAATGTCCTCTCCTATGAATGTGCAGTGGCGATTATGCCTAACATCAAAAGACAGAAAATGTAACTATATTTGAATAGTTCTCCTGAAAGTTAAGTTCACAGAATTTAACTTTGAGGCATGTTTTTTTCAATTTTGGACCATCGTAAATTGAGGTCACCCCTTGAAGGGTATTTGTGATCATTATTGTTCTTTACTTTGCCATCTTGGAAACTTGATCTGAATTCAGATACTCTCAGACTGCTTTCATTAAAAAGATAAAAATGAATTATTCTCGTTCTTGTTGTTGTGTGCCTTCAAGTCATTTCCAATTGATTGCAACACTAGAGCGGCCCTATCACAGGAATTTCTGGGGCTGAGAGTGTGTGACGCACCCAAGGTTGCCCAACGGGTTTCCACAGCAGAGCAGAGGATCAAACCCTGGTCTCCAGGGCCATAGTCCAACACTCAAAACCATGACACCATGCTCCATCATAAGTCATAATCACAAAGTACTTTTCTCTACAAAAGTCTCTGCTTGAACATATCAATAATCAACTTGCAGGACTATAACTCTCATCAACCCCAGCCAGCATGTGAATGGCCTGGAGTGATGGGGTTTGTAGTCAACACACCCAGAGGATGCCACTTTGGGGATTGCTGCCTCCAGTGAGGTTAATCTTTTAATTATTTGCCTACAGCATAGGCGTTTCAAGGTTCAGGTACTTCAGTGCAGTGCACATTGCTAAATTAAGGAGCTGAATCATAAGCAGTCCAGTCAGCATTGCTACAGCAACCGATTATATAATCAAGCAAGGAAATAAATTTACTAGTAAACAAAGGAGTTGGTATGATGTAATAACAACCTATTGCCCTTTCCTGTCTATTATAGTTGTTGGTTTTAATAACCCTGATCCTGAAACATATCTGGGCACTAGCCAAAGCTGCCCATTCTCTAATCAGCAATACAGGTCTACCTCAGTTAACAAAGCTCCTTATAAAGAAGCTCCTTTTTACAAAGTCTTTTTATGCTAACCCTAGCCCTCCCTTTTTCTCTTCTCTTCCTCCTCTGTCTAGCAAGAGAAAACACAGACTTTCAGTGCTGGGTTGCAGCAGTGGCTCTGCAGCAAACAATGAAAAAAAGCTTATGCTGGTTCTTAAGGCGATCTAGCTGATCCTACAGTAGCTGTAGGTGCTTGCTTACATCAGGCCAGGTAAACAGCAGCTGTCTCCAGAAACCATTACTGAGCATGCATTAATAGCTAAACAGAGAGAAAAAGGGACAGTAGATAAGCTTGCCTCATCAGCAACCTCCAGCATGTTAAAGAAGCATAGATCTACAAATCTGGCCACCAAATTGGAAATCATAAGAGCAGCGGAAACTGATGAAAGAAAAAATTCTACCTGGATGCATTTTGGAAGAAGCCTTCTAGAAGATTCAAAATGTCTCTTTTTCCCTTATGAAAGGCTAACCTGACTTGGTTGTTTCATTTCACACATGCATATTATTAGTTTTGAATAAAAAGTTTGTTGGAACACATTGAGTGCTCTTCTTTTTTGTGGTATATCCCTCTATCCCACTTTTTAAAACGTTATTTCTGCCTATGATGCCAAGCTTTCTGTTAAAGTAATGTCCATGAACACATCTACTTGGATAACTGAGATATACCTGTACCACCAATTTCCAAAGAGAAATTAGAAAGTCGAAAATGCAGCCTCTTGCTTCCTTCCTAAACAATTGAATTGTGCTTCAATTGATTTTCTGAAAATCCTTATGTATTCATATCCATATATAACCTAACTGGCAATGGGTATGCAATCACAATAGAACTGCAACAACAGAATCCATATTCATACATCAGGTGTGGCCAACATACAGCCTGCAATGTCACATGCAGTATTCCACTGGTTCAGATTAAAAAAAAAAAAAAAGAACAGTGAAGAAGGAGAATTGGGCACTCAGGGAAGCCTGCAGGAGTGGCAATTTTGCTCTAAAGCAAGGTACAGGGTTTTGCTTAATTGAGGAAGGTGACTTTGCTCTACTCCAAAAACTGTAAGTATACCA
This sequence comes from Ctenosaura bakeri, assembly GCA_948474755.1. Taxonomy (NCBI): domain Eukaryota; kingdom Metazoa; phylum Chordata; class Lepidosauria; order Squamata; family Iguanidae; genus Ctenosaura; species Ctenosaura bakeri. The sequence goes on from CAOLHI010001246.1 coordinate 397,473, forward strand.
TTTCTGGTTTTGAAAAGAAAAGCTGGAAAATATGTTTTGGAAATAGGTGTGACCCATGGTGGGTCCTTGTGATCTTCTGGATATTTTCAGATTGGCCCATAACCAGTATAGCCAATAGTCTAGAAATGGTGAAAGCTGTAGTCTGGAGGGCTGTAGGTTCAACAATATTGCTGCACATTTGTTTTCTTTTTACAAAGAACCACGTCAGTCAATATCGTGTTTTGCTCCATGCTCTCTGCTCTTATTTACTTATTCAGTAAGAGTGTGCTAGAGAGCCAACAGGAAATAGTGATTTAAGTGTTGGATTACTGAGATGTAACTGTATTACCTCAAGCTTCATTCACTTACTCTCTGCTCTACTTACCAGTTCCACTTCAAACTTTAAAAAAAATCTGATTCAGTACAATCAACTGAGTATTCCGTTTCACTAAGGACTGATTGCAGTACAACAGCTCAAACAACTATGGGCAAACACAGAACATGGAAAATTTTCCACTCAAAAAACATTCCACCCTATATTACTGATAGTACATCAGAGAGAGATGTTCTGATCCTATACTTCACCTGAGGGTACATTCAAAACTGATATTAACTCCACCACTGCCCCTGAAACTACCACCACCACCACATGGATACACTATTCTACCATCCCATTCTGCTACAGGGTCAGAACTGCACAAACCAGGATAGGATTCTTTGGATCAGTAGTTCCCAACCTCTTTTCACTGCATATCCCACAAATTTCTACAAATTGTACCGTTCATATGATCCATATCTGATAATACACTAATTGAAAAATTAATTTAAAACTTAGAATCACAAAATCAGAAGAGACCACAATGGCCATTGACTCCAACCCTCTGCCATTCAGGAACACATATTCAAAGCACCCCCAGCAAATGGCCATCCAGCCTCTGTTTTAAAACTTCCAAAGGCAGCAGCTCCTCCACAGTCCCAGATAGCATATTCCGCTGTCGAACAGCTCTTATCATCAGGACACTTAAAGGGATGACAAAGAGAACAGAAGTAGAGAAGACCTGGAAGAACTCACACACTAAACACTGCTCATATGACTAATTGAGGTGCCTGCTTATATATACATCAGCACCAGCGCGATAGCACATGAATGTTCACGACACGGAGAAGAGTGAAAGCTGAGTCTGTGAGGGACACACCACTGCGCACGTGCACCATTCACCAAAATAACAAAGTGAGGAGCAGGGGCTTTTCTTGAGGTTGAAGAACAAAGGAAACCCACTCTGCCACTCATCACTCAATTAATTTTACAACTTTTTGACTCATATCTTGTCTTACACTGTTGATGTATGTCCCTTTTCCTGCCATTATTCAATTTTTTTTGTGTACCCCTAAATATCCTCATTTATACCCTGAGGATACACATGCCCCAGGTTGGGAATCACTGCTCTAAATGCTTATGACCATAGCTCCCACAGCCATTTGCCACTGGTCATACTGGCTAGCACTGATGGGAACTGAAGGCCAAAACACCAGGAAGGTCAAAGACTAAGCAGAGAGGGAAAATCATGGACCCAGATGGCTGTCTCACAGTACAAGTATTAGAGAGGGGGATGACCTTCAACTTTCTGTTCATCTTTCATCTTTCTTTTCATTGCAATTTCGTGGCTCTAGGAATCTTGCTGGCTATTTGTCAAGTCTGCTGAACTACAAAATTTAAGAACCAGACACTATTGCCCCTACTGCTGTGGTCTTCCAGACGTTTTTGGCATATACTTGCCATCAGTCCTAGCCAACATAACTACTGCAGAGGGGTAACAGGAGCTGCAATCCAAAAGTACCTGGACAGTCACAGCTGCCCACTACTGTGCTGGAAGGCAAGAATCCATTTCTTCCTTCATACTAACTCATAACACACAAGGAAATCCCAACATCAGTGGTGCAGTAATAAGGTATGACTGTTCCACTATGGACAATGAAAGACAGCTAAGGCTTCCTTCCACTGCATTAATCAATGCAACCAGGAAACCCTGGGTATTATGTAAGAAGCTGCTCTGACAACAATGAGCATTACATAACTGCAGCCATATGTACACTTACTTTAAATGGCCCCAGACGAGTGCTTTCTTCTTTGTTAGAGGCACTTAGTTAAGAGGTCCAATAAGGACACACTTTCTCTCTCCCTTTCTCTTTCTGTATGTATATCATTTATAGCAAGAAAATATACAGTTCAGTGTGCAGGTAATATATAATTCAGCCTGCTATGTTACAGGCATTCTGCTAACCAAACACTGAAACAATTTCCTCTGTGAGGAGTCTGATTTAGTAGCCACAACAAAATAGAAATTATGCTCCATGATTTCCCTGTAAATCCATTGCTTGCCACTGCATGAAGTATTACTATTATAATTTCTAATCCAGCACTACTTTTAAATAAAGATTCAAGCAAGGATAACAAAATCCATAAAATAACAACCAGGCAAGTGTGCATTAATGTAATTTGTGGATTTTAAGAATCTTTTACATTAACTTTTTAAAAATTATGTAATCCCCACAGGGTCTGTTAGCATGAGAATTTGCTGTTATTCTGCAGTTACTCTTCGGAAAGGAGACACATCTCTAGACATCTTGCATAAAGAGAGACACAAAAAGATTTAAAAACTGTACAGGAAGAAAGAGTTGTATCCAACTGTGTCCACCAGTTTCCTCCCTCCATTTTTGCCCCTCATATCTGCTCAGAGGGGTCACTAACTCTCTGAAGCAGATGGTGATGGGAATGCAGATGGGTGGAGATGCCCACTCACACAGCACTGAATGCCACCACCTATTTGATGCTTTCTTACAAGTGGAGGTGTTTCCCCTTCTCTCATCTCCACAGTCCTAAATTTTCTGGCAAATACAAAACTCCCTGACCTGCAGGTTAATGAGAAACCTAGTTTAGGTAACAAGCTTGTCCTCGATACATCATGTTATCATATATTAGCCAAGACAACCGAGAGATTGAAAGGATCAGGGGATTATTTTTTTTACCTCTTTTTTGTCTCTCAGTTTGTCAATCTCCTTTTTGAGCCAGTCCACAGTCTCAAAGGATTCCAAGCTATTCACAGAATATACCAGAACAAAACCATCTGCAATGGAGAAGTAGTGCTTGGGGAATTCCTCCCCTACTCGCACTCCGCTGGTGTCATACAGTCGTAACTGTTCCTTGACTCCTCGATCTGTTTCAGCCAAAGCCACATACACGTCCTCTATTGTTGCAATATATTCCGCACCTGTTATTTTCAAAAGGAGAAAACGCATCCAAAATAATAAATATTCAAAAAAGCATTTTATGTGTCTACTTTTTGTTTTATTTTCCCTTGTTCATGATGCTTTTTTTTAAATGATCAATAACTGTAATGATTTTGACACCATTTTTCACTTGTCAGATCATGTTTTTTGCTGTGACCGAACATACCTACAAATGATTTGTTTTTGCATTTTTTTCACGTTCCCATTGTAATATTATTATAACTTCTTGCTAATGATCAATTATTGATTGTTGAAGTTCAAGGGTACATCCTTTTCCAAGTGGAATACATTGCTTTCTTGCTTTTGTAGAGGCATCTCTCAACATGCAAAATCTGGTCCTCTTTTTCAATTATAATAAAGGAAATAAGATTTATGAATGATAGTCTAACAGCCGTTAATGAACTACTACTCTCATGATCCTTCATCACTGAACAAGCCAGAGATAGGAACATTAATTATTTCTCCCTTTCATAAAAAAAAAAAAAGATAGCAAGTATACTCAACTTTAAAAAAATGATGCACTGTTACCCATTGATCAGTATGGAAAAAGTATCTTGTATCATTTCTTATTGCTAGTGAGTTATGTTTAGTTATTATCTGATTAATTTTTTAAAAAAATACATTTAAAATATAAAAATGGAAAAAATCCTGTATAGGACAATATTTTAAGAGTTAGAAGGAAACCACAGGTGGATATCTGCAGCACGGGAGCAATTTTCACCCCTGTTGTGAGCCACATTACATGATTCGGGCCCCTAGACAAGCCAAAAATCACAATTGGAACATGTCTTTGGGTTCTCCCAGCCTAATAAGAGCCTTTTGAAAAGTTCAGGGGGAGTGCTATGACCCTTGAGGCTCCCAGGAGTGGCAAAGGTATTATGGCAACATGTGGCCACACTCTTTCCATCCCTGGAACAAAGATTATTTGTTAAATCAGATTCTTTCAATGTTTTTACCGGGCATTACATTACTTTGTAGAAATAATGGAGTTGGTAATGCTGTGATCTCCCAAAAGTAATCTGCTACATCTTCTCTTGGAAGGTATGCTTTCCAAGCTCTGGGACAGGCTAATTGGGACTAATGAAAACTGGACCCCAGCAACATTTAGAGAGCCACAAGTTCCCCACCTCTGTGCCAAGGGACATGGCTGGGGACCGCTCTGCCCCAAATGTCTTCAAAGTCTGTGAAAGTTCACAGCACACAATTACGGTAAAGAGGAAGAAAGTTTGCCAAGGGCACAGCAGAGACAGAAAGCTCCATTCAAGTTTCCCACAAGCTGACACCCCCAAAAGGCATGAAACTGAAATGTCCAGAGAGACACTGGTAAGGCTTTGTCTTTACCCATTTATTCTAAAGAGTCATCATGACAGATATTATGTCCCAAGACCAAGCATGGGACTACCTTTTTGCTTGTGTTTGTTCAATGCCTGGCAAAACTGAAATCTCTTCTGTGACTAAAATTTGCAAACCAAGCCAGTCAGCATCACTAGTCCACAAGATGAACAATACTAGAACTGTATCATAGGCACTACTGCTATCATATTGCTGCTTATAGTCCTCCCTCCACATTCACAGGTTTGACTTTCACAAATTTGATTATTCACAAGGGGCGCATGTGCGCCCCCCCATTTTGCTCCTCCCATTCTTTTGTGTTTTGCCAGGTGCAGAGAAGGAAGGTGAGCGCACCTGGGCAAAAATCAAGGGAATGAGAGAGAGGCATTGTGTGCCTTCCTTCTCCCCTCTGAAGCTCTCCCTTCCATTCCCTTGCCTTTGGTCCCAGTGCTGAGAATGCATACCAAGGCAAAAGACAAGACAATGAGGGGGGAAAGCATGAGCGCTTATTTCCAGTGACGTAGACCTGAGTCAATTGACTTGGACTCAAGTTAGGTTTAAGTCACTTCAGTGACCTGACTTGGCAAAAATTACACAATGACTCGACTCGACTTGAGACTTGCATATTTTTAATGACTGGCTTGCTGCCCTTGGTTCAGTAATATAACACATTCATCCAGCAACCTTACAACTTATTGGTCATATGATGATCTGTTTCAAGTCCAAAGTGTGGACACATTTCTCAGAGGGAACAGCAAATGGGTTACGCAATGGGCTTGAAGTGGGGCTGAGGTCTGCTCTGCAGCCTGTCCCTGCTACATATAGGGAGAGCTTTCTAACACTTTTCTTTAGAGCAGAATGCAAGACTTGCACCATAGTGACGGCAGGTATCTCAGAGGGGAACAGAAAATGTGTGAGGCAATGGGCTTGAGGAGGAAGGATCCTTCCTTCTAATTGTTTTGGAGCTACAGTAATGGGGACTAAGAAGGATCCTATTCCCCATTTCTGAAAAAGCCTCAGTATTGCAAATGGGAAGTAAGAAAGATCCTATTCCCCACTTCTGAAGATGTAGATGCAAAATCACAAATGTGGAGGGCCAACTCTACTTAAATGGTTAAAACTGACTTTATTAGACTGTGTCCAGAAATTCTGGAATACACGTTGGGGTTGGGGTATAAAGTTGGCTCCCAGACTTGAGACTTGACTTGAGACTTGGATTAAAAGTCCTAAATAAAATCACTGGTTCTTCCTTCTCCCCTCTGGGGTTCCCCGCTACCACTCTCCCGCCTTTGGCTCCAGCACTGAGAATGTGTGCTGAGGCAAAAGGCAAGGAAATTAGATGGGGAGATTCATATACGTGTCTTCCTTCTTCCCTCCAGAGTTTCCCCTCTCATTTTCTTACCTCTGGCCCCAGCATGGAGAATATGTGCTGAGGTAAAAGGCAAGAGAATGGGGGGAATGGAGTCCTGGAAGGGAATGGGGGGGATCACAGGGGGGAGTTATTTGCAGTTTTTCCACTTTTGCAAGGATTTTGCCCTCCCCCATTCCTTATGAAAGCCCTAGTGGCGCAGTGGTTAAATGCCAGTACTGCAAACCACAAGGTTGTGAGTTCGATCCTGCCGGGCTCCAAGGTTGACTCAGCCTTCCATCCTTTTGCAGGTCAGTAAAATGAGTACCCAGCTTGTTGGGGGCATGTATAGAAATGTTTCGAAATACATGCTATTTGTAAGTTGTTCACCGCCTCGATCCATATGGAGAGGCGGGATACAAATAAATAATAATTTAAAAAAAAAGTGGAGGGGCCATTGTATTTATTTGCTAAATAGGACAGATAATTGTCTTAACAACTTTTAAAAAAAATTAGAACATGCATCTCTTACCAACCCTGTGATTACCATAGAGAAGTTGTTCCAAAATGGCTGTCTTCCCCACTGAAGCCATTCCACAAACCACCACTTTGTAGCCCTTTCCCATCTTCTTTTAGGCTGTTCAACTTGGTTGAATAAATCCTGTCAATGGACCAGGAATACTGAAGACATTTGCAGCTACCATCAAAAAGAGATGACAATACAGAGAATATTTACTTTTTATTTATTTAACATATATACAGAATTCAAGGCATCTTACAACCATTTAAAAACACAAAATCTTCAACACAATTAAATCATAGTTGTGTTTCTTCTTGCAAGATAATTCAATAGAGAATTCTGGGAGCCAATGGGCTAAGATGAATAAGCAAAAACATGCACTATAAAAATAACATTAAAATATGCAGAACAGGCATTGACCCAGCCTATTGCCTATTCAGAATAGGCACTGACCCTGGAGACTCCGGAAACCTGCTGTGTGACCTTGGGTACATCACACATTCTCAGTCCCCAGAAAACCCCATGGTAGGTTCTCCTTTGGGTCACCTTAAGTCACAAACAACTTGAAGGCACACAACAACAATTAATATGTGAAGTTTTCTCTTGCAAAGTGCTATAAAAATGTCAAAAGTTGCATGTGACACATACACACAAGAAATATAATTATTATCTAAAGCTTTAATATCTGAACTTTATTATTTCATCGCGTGTTGGGAAAAAATGTGGCCAGGGATTGATTAAGATATGCTGAAGTCCTAAACTATGGCAAGTTTATGAAGTCCCACAGAATTACCAAAAATGAATATTAATCTATTTTTTATTTAAAAAAAATGAATATTAATCTATTTTTTATTTAAAAAAAATATTTAGAGGCACTAATAATTAGCTTAGTTTGTAAATACACCAGCATATCTAGTGTTTGCCACAAAAGACATGTTTTGGGGGGGGGAAGGAGTTACGGCTCTTTGACTCTTCATTCATAACGTCTAGAAACACAGCAGTTATAAAACTCCTTGGGCCTTAAAAGGCATATTTTAGAAACTTCTCAAGAGTATTCTACCTACAAAGCATTACATTATTGTCTCTTATTAAATTAATGAAACTGAAATGACAAACATGCCTTACATACAGATCAAATCTAATCAAAATTCCCATGTCACCTATAAGAGATACAAAAAAGACACAGATATTCAGCCACTGTAATCTTAATACAGCATAGAGAAATGGTGTACGCATGTCTTCTTGGACTGAACCTGAGTCTTAGGCCATTTCCGCACTAGGGTGTTATAGCGCGATGATTCCACTTTCAACATCCTCTGGAATCCTGGGGTTTGCAGTTTCGGGAGGGGCCGGCCGGCCCCTCCCAAAACTGCAAACCCCAGGATTCCAGAGGAGGTTGAAAGTGGAATCATCGCGCTATAACACCCTAGTGCGGAAATGGCCTTAGTCCGCTTACCACGGTTTAAACTGAGCCTAACCTACCTCACAGGTATCATGAGAATAAAGAGGGGGCGATTCTTTCTTGGCTGAAGGATAGATTACACGTGCAGGAAATATATAATCTCCAGTATATATGATATAATCTCCAAAATATATGATTTTAAATATAAAAAAAGAAGCTATTGCATATTGTTTGTTACTTTCTCCAACCTCACAAAAACTATCCTACCTAGAGAAAGATTTCCACCTTAGTTTGAACCTCGTTATCAGTGTTCGTGGCTAAGTCCAAACCTGGAACACGCAACGCCAGCTCCAGACTTGGACGCCAGGAAACACGGGAGTGCCTCTGAGCATGTCCAGAGCGCCAATTACCTACCCTCACGCTTCAAACGTCGTGCAAAACTAACCCCTCTTCTACAACGAAGGGGAAGTGTAAATAACATGACTCTGAGGAAAATCTTAGGCCACGGCTTTCCGTTTTAAGATTTACGGTCACGGCGTAGTTTTCTACCAACTTCACCTTCCGAACTACCCAGGACCTGGACTGCCTTCAGGCTTCCCCCACCCACCTCATTCGAAAGAAGAGCTTCTGAGAGACACTACATTTCCCAGCAGCCGCTTCGGCAGTTTCTTCCACTCGCGCGACTCCGCCTTCCTCCCCGGCTCTGTCGCAAAGCATTGTGGGAAGCGGGCCTCTTCCTTTCCGGCTCCGGGCGCCGCCAGGTAGGCTTCGTCGGTCGGTGGTGGTCGCCGGTTGAATCCGCCGCCATCCTCAATTGGGGAGCCTTCCCGGGGTCTGTTTGGGTTGCGCCTTCTTAGCGGGACGCAGAGAGAGAGGGGAGAGAGGGGGGGCGGTTGGGTGTTCCCGGCCGTGACGGGGCGAAGAGCGTTGGTTTTATAGCGTCTGGTCGGGACGGTGGCGGGTCTTGGGCCTGCGGCGACCGGGCGAGATGGCTCGAAATGGCTCGAAATGGCGGCGGGAGGAGGAACAGTTGGGGGGAGACGGCGAAGGGGTTCAGTAACCTCCTGGGTTGGTGGTGCTACTCAGGCCATTTCCGCACTAGCCTGTTATAGCGCGACGATCCCACTTTCAACCTCCTCTGGAATCCTGGGGTTTGCGGTTTCGGGAGGGGCCGTCCGGCCCCTCCCGAAACCGCAAACCCCAGGATTCCAGAGGAGGTTGAAAGTGGAATCGTCGCGCTATAACAGGCTAGTGCGGAAATGGCCTCAGTTTCGCTTCTCCTAGTGGACGCTCGTAGGGAGGGCTCCAGCTTAGTGACACAGCACACGCTTAGCTCGGAGAAAGCGACAGGTTCAGCCCAGGCCAGAGGAATGGAGTCTCTGAGTTGGTGTTGTGTAGCTGCCCACGTTTAGAAGTTGCTCAGAGTCCCTGTATCTGAAGTTTGGGTTTGTGTTCTGGAGATGTAACTGTGCGTGGAGTAGTTTCCTAAAATAATTGTGTGTGTGTGTTTAGGATCTTAAGGAAGTGGGGGAAGCCTTGGGGAGCTGCCACAGTTGTTCCAGGGGCATCACCATCTTGGGATAATAAGAGCCTTTCTGCACTACCCTGTTATAGTGCTATTATTCCACTATTGACATCCTATGGACTTCTCGGGTCTGCAGTTTAGGGAGGGGCGTTCAGAGTTCTCAGCCAGAGAGTTCTTTGGCCTCAGGAAACTACAAATCCCAAATTCCTTTGTTATGTTGATTCTCTCTCTCTTGTGATATTGTAATAACACTGTAATAATACTTGATTAATATAGTATTAGTTTGAAAAAAAAGAGAGAGAAGAACCTGCAGCAGCAATAAAACTAATTTCCTCCTGTAAAAAAAAAAAAAAAATAAAGTGGAATAATAGCACTATAACACTGCAGTGTGGAAAGGCCGAGTCCTGCAAGTACAGTGAACAAGACTATAGCAGTATGTCCTTTCTATTAGATGAATTAACAGAAGTAATCTGCTATGATGTTCGTATATATGTTATAAATATTAGTTCATTTTAGAGGGACAGTGGTGGCTTTTGTGGCCAGTAAAATAGTGAAAATTAATTTGGATGGGATGGTTTCACACTCGTGTTTATTTTGGTTTTCAGATGGCAACTGTGTTTTCATGTGGGACAAAATATAATTTGGTCTTTGTGAGTTTATGCGCCCTTGATACAGACTGCTAGTGGGAAAAAGCTGGTGTTCAAAGATTTATAGCAGCTCTGCCATTGTTACTTACTGATGGTTTGACAGATTTAGATAAAACAGTGTTTTTCAATACTCTTAATTGGGACAAACACGTTTTTATAAAGGTTCAAACAGCCAGATGTCTTGTATTAAACACTGCACTTTCTTATCACAGGTGGAAAAGGATTGTTGCTTTTTCCTGGAAGGAGGGACATTTGTGTGTTGTGTGTGTCCACCTAACGGGGAAAAAAACAATGTGATATAAACATGCCTCCCTCTTTGCAGGTAAGCGAGAATGGGTGCCTACAAGTATATCCAAGAACTATGGAGGAAGAAGCAGTCCGATGTGATGCGTTTCCTTTTGCGTGTTCGCTGCTGGCAGTATCGCCAGTTATCTGCTCTTCATCGAGCGCCTCGTCCCACCAGACCAGACAAAGCTCGTAGATTGGGATATAAAGCTAAGCAAGGTAACTGCAATTTCAGAAAGAAGTAAAAGGGAACTTGAATTGTATGTATGGCACAACTGAAGATAGTCATCCTTACTACCTCATGTATTTGTACAATGTGAAAGTATAAACATAATGCAGTAATTTCTGTGCATCATTCAGAGAAGAACTGCATAAAACTATATAAGCACATAGTTTTTCCCATTACTGGATGAATAAATAAGACTTTTTAGAAAGTTTAAAGTAATATGGAGAAGAATATCAGCTGGAGTGTAAATACTTTGATGTGAAATTATATTTTTTCCACCTGTTTGCTTTTGTCTTAGGTTACGTCATCTACCGTATTCGTGTTCGTCGTGGTGGCCGTAAGCGTCCAGTTCCTAAGGGTGCTACTTATGGTAAACCTGTACATCATGGTGTTAACCAACTGAAATTTGCCCGGAGCCTGCAATCTGTAGCAGAGGTAGGGTATTTCTTGTGGTGATAATATTCCTGTACAGCTAGAAATTGTTGCTTAAACTGTAAGCCTTTGCAGCACGGAACATAAGATAAGCCATTTCCCTGTTTTCTTGTTTTTTGGTGTGTGCTTAACCCGCTTAAGTCATACATCTATAAGTGATGTTAATATTAATAACAATTTAACTAATGTTGAAAAAATAAGGTGGTGTGGTTAATGAACAGCAGTGGCACTCTTAATGTAATGCATTTTGGTATGCTAATTTTGAGGTGCAACAAAGGATTATGTGGTTCAAACATGCTGTAATATCTGGTGTATGGAATAATGTAGAAAACATTTCTAGAGAGACAAGAGGCCATCAGATGAAACTGGGCATGTACAGTTCGAAATCAGGGAACTCGTTCTGTTGTTATTAAATAGATTTGTATACTACTTGGATTTCCCTTTCTTCTAGCACCCCTTTCCTGTATACTACTTTATATGGTGTATAGTTTATATATTATTTAGGAAAACAAGCACAGACAATTTCAGAAATTAAAATACTGTGAGACATTCCAACTTAATGAGGAATTTAATTATACTATGCTCATTGTCCTGTCTCCCCACCCCCTTTTTTTGCCTTTTATCAGAAATAGGGAATTTGTAGTCCTTGAGATGTTATTGAATTGCAGCTTTCATCACTCCTAGATAGCAAGTGATGAAGAACCTTGGAAGCTGCAGTGAGACATCATCACAGGAGCCATGCACTGTTCATCTCTGCCTTATACCTAAACACTAGTGTTCTACTGATGTCTGTTCATCATGATAGTGTTCACTGATCACATTACACTGGAAGCTTAAAAGTTGAAGTGATCGTTCAATCCTGTTGCTTTAAAAAGAATTCTCTATATTAAAAAAGTCTTTGATAGCCTTTGTTTTTATAGTTGTCAAATATCATGACAAAATTTCTTTGTATAAAACTGTTCGGTTGGTTTAAAAAAAAAAGATAACCAGACATGCTTTTAAATGCCAGTTTTTCGCTAACGTGAACTCTGCCTTTTCATCTAGGAACGCGCTGGCCGCCATTGCGGAGCCCTGAGAGTACTCAATTCTTACTGGGTGGGAGAAGATTCCACATACAAGTTCTTCGAAGTCATCCTGGTTGACCCTTTCCACAAGGCTATCAGACGCAATCCCGACACCCAATGGATCACCAGGCCAGTTCACAAACACAGAGAGATGCGTGGGTTGACCTCTGCTGGCAGGAAGAGTCGTGGCCTTGGCAAGGGCCACAAGTTCCATCACACAATTGGTGGCTCACGCCGTGCTGCTTGGAGACGGCGCAACACCTTGCAACTTCACCGTTACCGCTGATTCTTTTGCTTATAAATTTGTCATTATAATAAAGTCAGCTAGAGGCTTTGGATTTCCACTGTTTTGTGTTTTCATTACACTAAGATTAGCAGCCTCAAATGAAAAAAAAGTCAGCTTGTGAACCACAGATCACTCATTCTTTTTTTATGGCTTAATGAATGAGTGTTGACTGTAGGTGTTTCAAAAACAAAAGCTAGCAATATTAGTATCTTTTAGTTATAATGGGTCCTTGATCATTATAGTTTGAGTATGTGACAGTGTTGTTGTGTGCCTTCAAGTTGTTTCCAACTTAAGATGACCCTAAAGTGAACCTCATGGGTTTTTCTGGGATTGAGAGTGTGTGATGTGCCCAAAGTCACTCAGTGGGTTTCCATGGCCAAGCAAGGAATCGAACTCCGGTCTCCAGGCTCATAGTCCAGCACTTAAACCATTACATCACACTGGCTCTCATGTGATAATACCCAATGGAAATTCATTTTTTTGCTTATTTTATGTAAAAAAAATATGTTTAGAAATTAATATTGCCAGGCATGATGTTCATCTTAATTGCAAAAACTCCAAAGATAAATTAGCACTTAATTTGTGCATTGGTTTAAGAGTTATTGACGAATGCGCTATTTTGGAACGAGCTAAGAAAGACAAGTTTGTTTCAAAGGCAACGTAAGGAGGTCTAAGCAATCAGCTAGCATATTTGAATTAAACATTTTGGATAACTGCTTTTCAGCATTTTTTAAAAGCGCTGTCTTTTGTGTTCTATGTATGCCCTTGTTTCGTTTGTTGACAAATAATTTTTGAAAGACATTACATTTAGGGATGTAAGATTGTTTGTCTGCTGCACAGGTGCAAGCCATTGTTTACTGTAAAATGTGGTGTTTCATTCTGACACTATGGGCAGGATTTATAACAGAACACTTGACTATCAAATCCATATTCCACAATAGCTTGTTTAAAAGAAAACTGAATATTCTCTCTGGTTTCTGAACCAAGGGTAGGAGTTAGTCAACTCACATGTGGTATGTGTAAAAAAGTACGGTAGTAAATAGAATGCAGTCCTCCAGTGGGCAGCTATGTGTATGGATTCCAAATAAAGGTAATAGAGGGTAAGCTCTGCTTTCTCTCATATATATATAGGCTCTGTGTATATTGGGTATTAAACATGTTTTAGCAATTGCAGATGGGCCATATTTGCCCCTAGGGTGGTAGATAGTCAAAAGGCATAGAACTGAACATTCTTTTATTGAGATCCTCAAAATGTCAGTGTTCTGAACCAGCTTTTTAGTTCTCTAATTTTATTTAGAATTTGAACAAAATATGAAGAGAGGTAATAAGATGATGCAGACATGGATCTTAGTTCCTTTTCTCTAACTCAACTGTCAGTTGAGAAAGATAGAAATCTCAGGTATCAGGGAAATCAATTTTGGCACTGGAATGAGATAGGATATGCATAAAAAAATTTTCTGGGTTTGGGAGAACAAAACATTAAATGGACAATTCAGGTTTTATCACCTGAGACTTGGAGCTGAGAACTGAAGTAAGTAGAGTAACAGCACCTGTACACCATATAATGGAACAGGGAAAGCAGGGTACAAGGGTTTCAAAGGGATAACTATATAATCTGCTAGTTTGGAGTGATGGGTTTCCATGAGCTCATATGTAGCTGGCTTTGGAAGATGGTGAGGTTAGTTAACTTAAAGAATGCAATTATACATTGAGGGACATTTTATT